>JACEFZ010001807.1:47500-75000 GCA_014155875.1 Cepaea nemoralis
GTCATTAGATTTTTTTCAGCTTGTCCGCTGATTGTCCACATTTCAGATTCATACAACAACACAGATATATGTATTGAAACCACGGCGTGTCATGTTTCCTGCACGGTGTGTCGGAAGTTCATTGTCAACACATTACAACCTAGAATAGGCCAGAAGAATGACTTCATTGCACCGGGTTTCTTCTTCTTCTTCTTCTTCTTCTTCTTCTTCTTCTTCTTCTTCTTCTTCTTCTTCTTCTTCTTCTTCTTCTTCTTCTTCTTCTTCTTCTTCTTCTTCTTCTTTCTTCTTCTCTTCTTCTTCTTCTTCTTCTTCTTCTTCTTCTTCTTCTTCTTCTTCTTCTTCTTCTTCTTCTTCTTCTTCTTCTTCTTCTTCTTCTTCTTCTTCTTCTTCTTCTTCTTCTTCTTCTGCTTCTTCGTTCATCCAGAGTTTTTTTTCTTTTCCGGACGTGATTGCGTTGTGCCTGTTTACAGCAGTGCTGCGTTCTTGCGCCATTAGGCCGACACATCCGACTTCTGCGGGCATTTGTTGACCGGGTTAACCTTTCCGGTCACAGGGTTTTATCAGTATGGCGCAGTCTCTTTCCCCAGGGCGGCCTGCCGACAGCGTCGCCCCAATCGCGACCTTCGCAGATCCAGCGACGACCCCCAGGATGTCGCCGAGACAATTAGTTAGTTAGTTAGTTAGTTGGTTAGTTGGTTAGTTAGTAAGTCGTCGTTCCAACTTCACGAAAAAGGGTCGCCCCATAATGCTCCGTTCCTGTGCCAGTTTTTTGCACGGGGATATTCATACAGCCAGAAATTTTTAAAAAAAAACCTTATCGGGGTGGGAGGAAGTAGGGGAGGGGACCTGCTATGAGCATGTAATATGACAGGGACATCACATTATGTAGGTCTAAACACACGGGCGGATAGATGGCCTGCCTTTACCCTCACTTAGTGAGACGACGAACACGGCATCGTACCCTAGTCCGACCGCTCTCACGACAAGATCAGAGCAGCTCCCTATTAACTACGCTAGGTTGCCCGTTCTACCGGAGTGAAGCTGGTGGTAACATGTTCATCCCAGCCCGGTCTTCAAGTAATCTCCACGCGGACAGTGCCAAAAAGCGCCCGTTCCCCTCTCCAAACGCAGGAATCAACAGGGGGTATCGAACATGGCATTGGAAGTTCATACCTGCAGAGGGGTATGCTACACTGTACCTCAGGTCATGATTTAACATATCACACACACACATTGGCTGGTCAGGTTGAAGCCAAGGCTGGTCAGGTTGAAGCCAAGGCTGGTCAGGTTGAAGCCAAGGCTGGTCAGCTTGAAGCCAAGGCTGGTTGGGTTGAAGCCAAGGCTGGTCGGGTTGAAGCCAAGGCTGGTCGGGTTGAAGCCAAGGCTGGTCGGGTTGAAGCCAAGGCTGGTCGGGTTGAAGCCAAGGCTGGTCGGGTTGAAGTCAAGGCTGGTCAGGTTGAAGCCAAGGCTGGTCGGGTTGAAGTCAAGGCTGTTTGGGTTGAAGCCAAGGCTGGTCGGGTTGAAGCCAAGGCTGGTCGGGTTGAAGCCAAGGCTGGTCGGGTTGAAGCCAAGGCTGGTTGGGTTGAAGTCAAGGCTGGTTGGGTTGAAGTCAAGGCTGGTTGGGTTGAAGTCAAGGATGTTTGGGTTGAAGCCAAGGCTGGCTGGGATGAAGCCAAGGATGGTCATGCCCCCTTCACGGGTTTTAGACGTTTTATCGTCACCAGAGTCCAGCTCAGTGAGCTGGGAAACAAGTTAGTTGTATGTCCTTTACAGGACGTCGCCTCAACCCCAACATGTTTTGGCTGTTTGTGATTTCTTGGTAAGTTTACGTTCAGTAGTTTGCCATTGCTTTCTGAACTACCGGCACCCATAACATTATATGAAAACCAACGTAAGGCGGTCTGCTGTCAAATCGCCCGCACCTGTGTTTAGAACAAGTTATGCGGGATTACGAATTCCGTCCGTAACCCCTGTGCCACATGGTCGCCATGCGTAGAGGGAAGTCCGATGGATAGACAAAGCCCTGATAACCACTTGTATCTATAGCGGTGTATCTGTTGTGGAGATGGTACTTTGATATCTATAGCGGTGTATCTGTTGTGGAGATAGTACTTTGATATGAGGTCTGAAGGAAGATATCTACACCAGCCTCACATTAACAAATCCACCATCCAAACTACCAATTATGGATGTGAGACATGAACCATCACCCAACCAACTAATCAGACAGCCACGCACCAGTAGAACCAAAGAACAAATCTATCAACTCTGTCCCGCATCTGAAGGCCAATACATCCGACCTAAGAAGTAAAATTAATAATTACATGTTACAATTACACAAAATTCCATGGAATTCACGAACCAGTCTACAAACCAGCCTGCCTACCAACCAATCATCCAACCAACTAATCAACCAGTCAAGCAGCCATAGAATCAACGAACAAACCAGTAGTTCCAACCATTCAAACAGTCAACACATGATCTAACCAACCAACCATCCATTTAACCAACCAATCATAAATCAATTATTCATCCAACCAACCACCGACATAACCAATCAACCAACCAACAAACTAAATAATCAAGTAACCAATGAACCAACTTACAAATCACCCATCCAACATACCAATTAATCATTCCAACAACCATTCAACCATCCAACTAATCAATCCATAATCCGATCAACCATTAAACCAACTAATCAACCAAATTAAAACTAACCACTTAGCCATCATACCAATTATCCATGTATCCATTCAACAAACCAACAACCTGACCAATTAATCAATCGACAGAGCAACCAACTAATCAATCAATCAAGTAACCAACTGACTTACCAACTGTTCAATAATTAGGCCACCAACTAACTAACCAAACCAATTAATTCATCAACCAAGCAATCAACTAACTATCCAACCAATCAAGTAATCAACCATGCAACCAACCAATCAAACAACCAATCAACCATCTAACCAACCATCCAACCAACTATTCATACAGCACAAAAACCATATAACAAACCTACCAAATACCAACCAATCATCCAACCAACCAACCAACCACCCAACCAACCACCTATCCATCCAAACAACCCATCATCCAACCAACCAACCAACCAATCATCCAACCAACTAATCATCCAACCAACCAATCATCCAACCAACCCACCAACCACTCAGCTGCCCTTCTTCATCACAGACTTAATGAGAGAACACACACAGATGTTCTGGCACTGCCGACACCCGGATGTACTCAACCGACGCTAATCATTGATAATTAGGCAGATAACCGTCGCAGAAACCAGTAACCAAGTCCCGGAGACGACGTAACATCCGGAAATGCGTTCCGTTCGAATGGTTCCCCTGAAGGAACGATTAGTGTTCGGGAACATGTTCTATTGACCCGTGCAGACAGACGTGTCCGGCAGGCTAAGTGTCGGTAAACGGGTCGCGGCTTCTAGTTGGAAGGAGGGATAGCTCTGTAGATATATATATATATATGGGCTTGTTAAGGTGCGAAGGTGTTACAGACGTGATTTGTCATCCCGCATACCCTGGTTTGAAACACAGCGGTGCTGCTTTTTTCGAAAAAGGTATAGGTGCCGGTCGTTCAGAAATCAATGGCAAACTATTGAACGTAAAACGTGCCCAGGAATCACGAACAGCCAAAATGATGGGGTTGACTGCTACGTCCTGTGAATGATATGCAACTCTATTAAAGAGTGTTTGTAAGGTTTCACTACACTTTGTATGTTGAAAAAAATTTGAAAAAAAAAATTCTTTATTCCGTTGATAATACCATTCTGTTTTCAGTGCAAAGAATTGCCCCAGCAGACGACGGCCATTCGCTGCTTATTGCTTCATGACATCATATACTTTATTTTTCAAGTTTGTTCTACATACAGAGTGTAGTGAGACTTTACAAACACCAGGTATGTATGTGGGACCAGGACACAGTGGCGTAGTTGCCAGCTGATTTGTATGACCGCGTGGTGGTCAAGAGTTCGAATCAGCCTTGAAACGGATATTTTTTTTCAGAGACCTGGGCTTTCAGGTATACCTTGACAAATATAGGTACCCGGATTTAGACCCGGATATTTTATGAGAAGTAAAGTAATTTTGACTCGGATATTTTATGATAAGTAAAGCGGTTGGTGCTATTTGACCACTTCATCATCAAGTGACAGTCGGTCTAATTTGATGGCCAAGCAACATATAATCAATACGTCTCATTGTGTGTACATATAGAGAGTCAGAGTACAGTTTATCCACATCAGAGTACAGTTTATCCATCCAAGCGTAAGCTTATCCACGCCAGAGTAAAGTTTATCCACGCCTGAGTAAAGTTTATCCACGCCAGAGTATAGTGTATTTATGTCAGAGTACAGTTTATCCACAGCAGAGTACAGTTTATCCACGCCAGAATACAGTTTATCCCAGAGATCAGTTTATCCACGCCAGAGTACATTTTATTCACACCAGAGTACAGTTTATCCACGCCAGAGTACAGTTTATTTATGTCAGAGTACAGTTTATCCACGCCAGAGTACAGTTTATCCACAGCAGAGTACAGTTTATTTATGCCAGAGTTAGTTTATCCACGCCAGAGAACAGTTTATCCACGCCAGGGTACAGTTTATCCACGTCAGAGTACAATTTATCCACGCCAGAGTACAGTTTATCCACAGCAGAGTACAGTTTATTTATGCTAGAGTTAGTTTATCCACGCCGGAGTAATTTTATTCACGCCAGAGTTCAGTTTATCCACGTCAGAGTACAGTTTATTTATGTCAGAGTACAGTTTATTTCACACCAGAGTACAGTTTATTTATGCCAGAGCACAGTTTATCCGGGCCGGAGTACAGTTTATCCACTCCAGAGTACAGTTTATCGACGCCAGAGTACAGTTTATCCACGCCAGAGTACAGTTTATCCCAGAGAACAGTTTATCCACGCCGGAGTACATTTAATTCACGCCAGAGTACAGTTAATCCACCCCAGAGTACAGTTTATCCACGCCCACGCAGAGTATATTTTATTCACGTCGGAGTACAGTTTAACCACGCCAGAGTACAATTTATCCACGCCAGAGTACAGTTTATCCACGGCAGTGTACAATTTATCCACGCCAAAGTACAGTATATTTCTCCACGCCAGAGTACAGTTAATCCACCCCAGAGTACAGTTTATCCACGCCCACGCAGAGTATATTTTATTCACGTCGGAGTACAGTTTAACCACGCCAGAGTACAATTTATCCACGCCAGAGTACAGTTTATCCACGGCAGTGTACAATTTATCCACGCCAAAGTACAGTGTATTTCTCCACGCCAGAGTACAGTTTATTGATTCCATGGTACAGTTTATTTATCCACGCCAGGGTACAGTTTATTTATCCACGCCAGAGTACAGTTTATTTATCCACGCCAGAGTACAGTTTATGTGTGCCAGAGTACAGTTTATCCACGCCAGAGTACTAGTTTATTTCTCCACACCAGAGTACAGTTTATTGATTCCAGAGTACAGTTTATTTATCCACGCTACAGTACAGTTTATTTATTCATGCCACAGT
Organism: Cepaea nemoralis; assembly: GCA_014155875.1. Classification (NCBI taxonomy): domain Eukaryota; kingdom Metazoa; phylum Mollusca; class Gastropoda; order Stylommatophora; family Helicidae; genus Cepaea; species Cepaea nemoralis. Next base: position 53,072 of record JACEFZ010001807.1, read on the forward strand.
ACAGTTTATTTATCCACGCCAGAGTACAGTTTATTTATCCACGCCAGAGTACAATTTAGTTACCCACGCCAGAGTACAGTTTATTTACTCACGACAGAGTACAATTTATTTATGCCAGAGTACAGTTTATCTACGCCAGCGTGCAGTTTATTTATCCACGTCAGAGTACAGTTTATTCATGCCAGAGTACAATTTATCCACACCAAAGTACTGTTTATTTATGTCAAAGTACAGTTTATTTAGCCACGCCAGAGTGCAGCTTATTTATCCACACCAGAGTACAGTTTATTTAGCCACGCCAGAGTACAGCTTACTTATCTACGCCAGAGTACAGGTTATTTAGCCACTTCAGAGTACAGTTTATACACGTCAGAGTACAGTTTATCCACTTCAGAGTTCAGTTTAACCACACCAGAGTAAATTTATCCACGCCAGACTACAGTTTATCCACGCCAGAGCATAGTTTATCCACGCCACATTTATTAAACCCTTTGCTTCCATATTTATAATATTTCATACATCGTCTTATTTCAAATCGCAGCCCCTTGTCTTCTATAAGTGCGGGCCAAAACACAAGAATTTATTTCCCCGCATTATTTCCATGACCTCAATATTTCCCCGGAGATTGATATGTCTGCAAGTTACGTAAATACGATGAAATCAACCAACCATCCAATCAATCAAGTCTCGTCTTTAAATGTTAGCGATACTTCATGTCTGGCATAACAGCCTGATGTGTTTTTTGATTGACCTTTGTTGGGGTAGTAGAAATTTATATAGACTATAGGGCTATAAAACTGTCTAACAACAAATTGCCTCCATATTCCATATTTGTTGGCTGCGTTGTTTCACAGATCTGGTTAGACATTATACATCTCTCGAGTCATTTTGTGAGTTGAGTTGAGCTGAGTTGAGCTAAGAACCGACATCATTGCACTCAAGACATTCCCATACGCGCTCCGTCCCCTCGTTCAATAGCCAGCGAAGAGTTATACTACATATCATTTTCACCGCTATCTGATTGAAAGCTCTCATTGTCTTCCCTCTCAATTTTGAGATACTTCCAGAACCCCTGCCGATCCTCCGCAGATCATTCAATTCCACATACGGGTTCTCAGCCTGTTTTCCCGCCTTCGCCACCTGGTCCCACAGTTAATCTAAGACCAGAAGGTGCATTAACTGCCAGTCTATCAGCCTGTTCATTCTCCCGCATTCCCGCATGGCTAGGGCAAAAAATGAATACAATTCTCACAATCTGTGACCTCTGAATGTCAGGATAGGCATTCCACACGAAACGTTCCTTTCTCCGCCTTACTTAGCTTTGTGAGTAATTTCTTGGAAGTCGCTTGGCCGAAATGTAAGGAGCGTTCGCTATAAAAAAATTCCAGGATTTCAGGATAGTGCATTCTCTTCATACACTGGTCAGACAAGAGGTCGCACTAAACAACTAGGCAACCCTGGTCATGAACTCATAATCAGGTTCTTACTCCCTCATAAGATGTCAAAGAGTATAGGTACTTGAGGTTCCAGTGACCAGTTAGCTATGCAATCCTCTGCTCGGTCCTCTATTACAATCCGTGAGAGATTCCTTGACTCCACGCTGTCTCAGAGTGTCTACATGGACGATGTCAAACCAATCGGTGAATTAGGGTATGCCTACCCAGCATGTGAAGACAGGATTCGGAAGACAGCGCGGAAGAAATCTTCGATGGTTCAACGAGCATGACGGCTTTTACTTGCAAAGCATTGTGGAACGTTATGAGCACGGGAAGGCACGTAGAGCGACCTGGTCATCCATTGCACTTGTATTTGTGTCCAGTCGTCTTGACTTGTCTTGCCAATGGACTCAGATGGACTCAGGCGAAAGAGTGTGGTCGACGAATTGTGCAACTCTTTCTCACTTTAAGCCAATTCATCGAGCAAGTCATTCTTCATCCAACTACATGGGCGATGAGGTAAAAACTGGGATTTCTAAAGTCAGCTGTACGATTGGTGATCTGACCATCAACGCTTGTCATCAGTCTGCAAGCTGAGCTGAAGAAAACAGAGCTACAGTCCTTCCAGTTAGTTAGTTAGTTAGTTAGTTAGTTAGTTAGTTAGTTAGTTAGTTAGTCGCGGTTCCAACTTTACGGCAACGGGTTGCCCAATAATGCTCCATTCCTGTGCCAGTGAATATCACACAAAATGCTCCACACTGCCCCATGTGACAAGTGGAACATACATTAGTCTCAACTGCATGCTTGCGAAACATGGACTGTATACAATCATCATACATTTGAGCTGAGTTGAGACAAGAACCGACATCACAGCACTCTGGACATTCCCATACGTGCTCCATCCCCATCTGCAACAGACAGCGAAGAGTCCCTGTACTAATGATACCGGTATCAGTCTTGTATGTGTCCATCTAGCCTTTCCTTTTGAATGCCGACCAGATTTCTGGTTATTCCCTGCAGCTCCATTTTCTCCAAGCAGCGACGATCTACCCTTTCTTCTAAACTGTACACACAATTCCAAAGATCCCCGACCACATATGCTTTATACGTCATACAAAGAATCCCAACACTTCCATACAGTATGTATTATAAAGATAATGAACATCAGGTGACAGGGCATGATCGCGGCTACTGCTGCTCTGGACAGAGCTGATATCTCCAATAAAAAGATAAAAGAAAAAGAATTTTGAGGTGCTACATAGAACTTGTACTTTTGTATGGATGTGAAGTGTGGACAATGAGCAGTCAGGCTGAAAAACATCTGATGGCTGTAGAAATGTGGTTTCTGTGGAAAATGCAAAAAATACCATGGATAGACAGAAACACCAATGACGAAGTCCTACAAGAAACAAATGAAAACCGTAAACTGATTAGAGAAATTAGACGTAGACAGTCACAATTTTTTGGACACGTTATGAGAAGAAATAAATTGGAGAAGTTGGTGACAAAAAAAAAAAAAGAACAAGAGGAAGGCAGAGAAGTATATATCTAGATGGCTTGACCAAGTGGTATGTTTGAGACAAGAACACAGAGGCGATACACGACTCTGGAGATCGCGTGAAATGGCGAAACATGACCGCCCACGCTGATCAGCATGTCACATGATGATGACGACCTCCAGCATCGAATATATCCCGATGCAGACACAGATTGGTCAGGAAGATCAGCTAGTCCGAATGCCAGAACGGCGGCTCCCAGAAATAATCTTTTATGGTGAGATACACAAGAGCAGATGCTTTCAAGGTAGGGGCATGAAAAAAAAAAAAAAACATACGCTACAATGTCGTGCTTAAGAATCACCTCAGGCCGGTGTCATAAACCCTGACACATTGGAGATCGTCCCGCACGAGACCGGATCACTTGACATGCGATCCATTCGTGCAGGTGCAGTGAGCTGCGAGGCATCGAGAAATACAGTGGCTGAACAGCGTAGGCGAAGCTAGAAAAGCCCGGTCAAACAGGACCTTCATAAGCAGAGAGTATTCAATGACCTCACTGTTCATGATATATCCTGGCCCGCCAGGACTTACACGTCATCTCCGGACTTACAAGTCATCTCCGAGACTTACAAGTCATCTATGGACTTAAGATCATCATCGGACCTACAAACTACCAAACTCGACCTCATGACGGATGAAAGAAGGAATTGTCTTCACCAGCTCTGAAAGACAAACGATCATCATCATCCTTTCCCTGCTAGAGGTGGATTGAGTTTTTTATTACTTCTATAGTTGCTGTAGGTAGCCATATGAATTCGATAGAATCCGCATGCAGCCATCGTAGTAGCCATGGGGTAGCTCCCGATTGTAGCCTATTAGCTATGATTTATGAGTTTTCCTCGAAAACCCATCATCATCATCATCATAATCATCATCATCATCATGTAGTATGTTCTTAGCAGAAGTCTTCATCACCAGCAGAAAAAAACTTTAGATCCTTTGCCAGTTCTACTTCCCTGTGCATGTTTATGAAAGATATCTAAAATTTTTTATCCATCTTCGTGCTCGTCTGCCCCAGCCTCTTCTTCCAGACGATTGTGTTGTACTGCTCTCTGTATCCTCTCCAAACTGAAGAACCAACGGTGTAGCAAAACTGGGTATTGAAACTTCACACCTGCGAAGATTTATATTAATATGTAACGGCCTTTTTTTGTTTTTGGCGTTTGCTCGCTTTAAAACTAAAGCGTAGTCCATACACACTATTTTTAGTAGACTGGGCAAATTCTGGTGTGGATTAGCTTTAACCTATTAATAGTGTCCCCTCGCCATCAGGCGAATCCACTCCGATTTCAGAGGTACGTGCAATTAACGTCCCCAAGTCATGGACGATAGGTTACCATTTTAGTCCAACTGCCCGGTGTAGGGGCTGAACTCTTTACCTCGGCATCAGCACACCGAATATTTAAGAACACGCGATCTTATCCATTCGGCCATGCTGACCTACTAATTAGGTCATAAACAGCACAGCACGTTCAAAGGACTGTCAGTAGATCCAGGCTGATAATGGTTTTCCAAGAGTTTAAAATTTTTCATTGCCAACGGTCTCCAACCACCCGCCCAGAGGGGAGGGATTCTAATTTTCCAATCAATCAAACAGATGCTGTCTCCACAATAAAGTTTGACTGCAATGGATCTCCATCACTGTCTATTTCTCGCCCTGACTGTACATTGTCCGATTTCTGTTCGTTCACGTCTTGATGTTATCTTCCCACTTGTATCGTTGTCTACCTCTTGCTCGCTTTCTCCCAAAATTGACCTCCAGTATGGTTTTTAGAGAATGTTATGGTTTTTGTAACGCGACCGAAATATGTTACTTGCCTCTGTTTATTTCTTTCATCAACTCTCTTTTTTTCCTAGTCTTTCTAGGACCTCTGTATTTGATTCTATTTTTTTTCCATGGAATACAACATATTCTGCTGTATATCCCATCTCCATGCCTCTATTCGATTTTCTAATTACTTGTTCATTATCCGGGTTTTCCCCGCCCTACAGTAGTGTTGATATAAAAACATTTGACAATTCGATGTTCAATGCGTTTTTTAACTCTCTAGATATTTAAAACTGATTTCATTATGCTGAAAACATTTTTTGGGCCCCTTTATTCTCTTGTTGATTTGTTCACTTCTGCCCTCATCTGTGATTACATTCCATGACATTATGAGTATCCACAGTGAATCATGTTGCTGAAAGTCCTCGTTTCCGTCAATTGTCTGTAGGCGTTCATGATGTCGGACAGGCCCATTCTGACATCCAAGGCGCTATAATGTGTCAACATAGGTCACAATTAGCTCGACCAGGTGACGTCTTTCCGGTTACCTGTGATTGGAATGCTACAGGGGGGTACGAATAAAAGGGCAACGACGTCATGAGAGATGATTGATTGTCATAGAAGGGAGGGGGGACATGAAAAAATGTCGCACAACAGAAAAACTGAACTTTTAGGGACACCTAAAAAGGTGTATACTAGGAAATTTCGTGGGGAGTTAAGGCAGCGCAGTGAATTTTTTTATCAAAAATTTTCAAGAGTATAGGTACTTGGGTTTCCAGTGACCAGTTAGCTATGCATCCTCTGCTCGGTCCTCTATTACAATCCGTGAGAGATTCCTTGACTCCACGCTGTCTCAGAGTGTCTACATGGACGATGTCAAAACCAATCGGTGATTAGGGTATGCCTACCAGCATGTGAAGACAGGATTCGGAAGACAGCGCGAAGAAATCTTCGATGGTTCAACGAGCATGACGGCTTTTACTTGCAAGCATTGTGGAACGTTATATGAGCACGGGAAGGCACGTAGAGCGACCTGGTCATCCATTCCCTTGTATTTGGTGTCCATCGTCTTGACTTGTCTTGCCACTGGACTCAGATGGACTCAGGCGAATTAGTGTGGTCGACGAATTGTGCAACTCTTTCTCACTTTAAGCCAATTCATCGAGCAAGTCATTCTTCATCCAACTACAGGGGCGATGAGTAAAAACTGGGATTTCTAAAGTCAGCTGTACGATGGTGATCTGACCATCAACGCTTGTCATCAGTCGGCAAGCTGAGCTGAAGAAAACAGAGCTACAGTCCTTCCAGTTAGTTTAGTTAGTTAGTTAGTTAGTTAGTTAGTTAGTTAGTTAGTTAGTCACGGTTCCAACTTTTACGGCAACGGGTTGCCCAATAATGCTCCATTCCTGTGCCAGTGATATCCACAAAATGCTCCACACTGCCCCATGTGACAAGTGGAACATACATTAGTCTCAACTGCATGCTTGCGAAACATGGACTGTATACAATCATCATACATTTGAGCTGAGTTGCGACAGAACCGACATCACAAGCACTCAGGACATTCCCATACGTTCTCCATCCCCATCTGCAACAGACAGCGAAGAGTCCCTGTACTAATGATACCGTATCAGTCTTGTATGTGTCCATCTAGCCTTTCTTTTGAATGCCGACCATATCTTCTGGTTATTCCCTGCAGCTCCATTTTCTCCAAGCAGCGTGATCTACCCTTTCTTCTAAACTGTACACCAATTCCAAAGATCCCGACCACATATGCTTTTTACTCATACAAAGAATCCCAACATTCCATACAGTTGTATTATAAAGATAATGAACATCCGGTGGTCAGCAGGCATGATCGCGGCTACTGCTGCTTCTGGACAGAGCTGATATCTATATTTATAAAACAAAGTGTATGTATGTAAATATGTGTGTATGTATATATGTATGTATGTAAATATGTATGTCCTTTATTTGTTCGCGAACGGCCCATCCGATTGAGATGAAATTTTCTACACGCCTTCCTTTCATTCCAGAGCTGTCAACTGTCATAGTTTATTTTTCTTCTTCCTCCTCCTCCCTCCTCCCCTCCCAAAATACGTACGTAAATATATGATGATGATGATGAAAGAATCCCCGAACCAAAACGCTAGGGAAAGGGAAGAAAATGACGTGACTACACAGAATCGTCACACGGCAATCATCATCATCAAGTGCCGTGCCGGCTGGCGTAGGCGTTCATGGCTCTCCGTAGATCTCAGTCTTTGGTTTTTTGGATCAACTCTGCTGCTGATATTCCTCCATGCCACGGCAATATCAATAACAATTCATCTTTTTATGTGTAAGGAAGTTATCTACAGTCGTGTAGAAGGGAAGAACTAGACGAGTATGAATTCGGAATGGCGAACTCTCTCCCCCTCTCTTCTCCTCCCTCTACCTCCTCCCTCCACCCTTCTCCTCTTCCTCCTCCCTCTCATCCCTCTCCCTCCTCCCTCCTCCTTCTCCCTCTTCCTTCTCCCTCTTCCTCTCCCCTCCTCCTCCATCCTCCTCCCTCCTACTCCCTCCGCCTCCTCCCCCCTCCTCCCTCTTCTTCCCTCCTCCTCCCTCTCCCTCCTCATCCCTCCTCCTCCTGCCTCCCTCCTCCTCCTCCTGCCTCCTTCTCCCTCATCATCCTCCCTCCTCCTTCTCCCTTCTTCTCCCTCTTCCCTCTTCCTCCTCCTACCTCCTCCCTCCTCCTCCTCCTCCACCCTCCTCCTCCCTTCTCCTCCTCTTCCTCCTCCCTTTCCTTCCTCCTCCTCCTCCCTCTACCTCCTCCTCCCCCTACCTCTTTCCTCCTCCCTCCTCCTCCCCTTCCACCTCTCTTTCCTTCCTCCCCTCCTCATTCTCCCTCCCTTCCTCTCCCTCCTTCCTCCTCCTCCTCCCTCTTCCCCCTCCTCCTTCCTCCTCCTCCCTCTCCTCCTCCTCACTCCTCCTCCTCCTCCTCCCTCTACCTCCTCCCTCCTCCTCCCTTCACATTCCTCCTTCCTCCCTCTTCCTCCTCCTCCCTCCTCCTCATCCCTCCTCCTCCCTCCTCCTCATCCCTCCTCTCCCTTCTCCTCTCCCTCCTCCTCCTCCCTCTACCTCCTCCTCCCTTCACATTCCTCCTCCTCCCTCTTCCTCCTCCTCCCTCTTCCTCCTCCTCCCTCCTCCTCCTCCTCATCCCTCCTTCTCCTCCTCCTCCTTCTTCCTCCCTCCTCCTCCTCCCTCCTCCCCTCCTCCTTCCTCCTCCTCCCTCTCCTCCTCCTCACTCCTCCTCCTCCTTCCTCCTCCTCCCTCTACCTCCTCCCTCCTCCTCCCTTCACATTCCTCCTCCTCCCTCTTCCTCCCTCCCTCCTCCTCCCTCCTCCTCCCTCCTCCTCCTCCCTCCTCCTCATCACTCCTCCTCCCTCCTCCTCCTTCTTCCGCCCTCCTCCTCCCTCCTCCCCCTCCTCCTTCCTCCTCCTCCCTCTCCGCCTCCTCCCTCCTCCTCCTCCCTCCTCCTCCTCCTCCCTCCTCCTCCCTCTAATCCTCCTCCTCCTTCCTCCTCCCTCTACCTCCTCCCCCCTCCTCCCTTCACATTTCTCCTCCTCCCTCTTCCTCCTCCTCCCTCCTCCTCTCTCCGCCTCCCCCCCTCCTTCTCCCTCTACCTCCTCCCTCCTCCTCCCTTCACATTCCTCCTCCTCCTCCCCTCCTCCTCTTCCCTCCTCCTCCTCCCCCTTCTTCTCCTCCTCCTCCCTCTTCCTTCTCCTCTTTCTCCCTCCTCCTTCTCCCTCTTCCTCCTCCCTCTTTCTTCTCCCTCCGCCTCCTCCCTCCTCCTACTCTCTCCTCCTCCTCCATCCTCCTCCCTCTCCCTCCTCCTCCCTATCCTCCTCCTGCTCCCTTCTCCTCCTGCGTTCTCCTCCTCCCTCCTTCTCCCTCCTCCTCCCTCTTCCTCCTCCCTCCTCCTCGCCTCCTCCTCCACCCTACTCCTCCCTCCTCCTCCTCCTCCCTCCTCCTCCCTCCTCCTCCCTCTACCTCCTCCCCCCTCCTCCCTTCACATTCCTCCTCCTCCCTCTTCCTCCTCCTCCCTCCTCCTCTCTCCGCCTCCCTCCTCCTCCTCCTCCCTCTACCTCCTCCCTCCTCCTCCCTTCACATTCCTCCTCCTCCCTCCTCCTCCTCCCCTCCTCCTCTTTCCTCCTCCTCCTCCCCCTCCTTCTCCTCCTTCTCCTCCTTCTCCCTCTTCCTCCTCCCTCTTCCTTCTCCCTCCGCCTCCTCCCTCCTCCTACTCTCTCCTCCTCCTCCCTCCTCCTCCCTCTCCTCCTCCTGCATGGGCGAAATAGAGAACACACTGAACCGTTCAACAGGGATTCATTGTCAAAGAAATGTGGTTATTAAGACAAACGAAAGTGAGGGAAATGAAATACTTTGGGCGTGTAGAGTCTGGAAAAGATGTATATGGAGGGAGGCCTAACGAGTAAGCGGACAAGAGGAAAACCCAACATGGATGGGTATATCTTATATATAAAAGGCGATCTCCGTCCGTCTGTCTGTCTGTCTATATGTCCCTAATGCGCTCGCGAACGGCCCATCCCATTGAGATGAAATTTTTTACACGTCTTCCTTTCATTCCAGCGCAGCCCACTGTCATATTTTTTTAGTATGAAAGTTTGAAGATTTTATATTTCTTTACACTGTCGTCCAACTCTAAGAAGACATGGAACAACCTCAGCCATTATTAAATCTACAGGCATATGCGTTATATTCCTCCTCCTCCTCCTCCTCTCCCCTCCTCCACCTCCTACCCTCTTCCTCTTCTCCTCCCCCTCCTCCCTCTCCCTCCTCCATCCTCCTCTTCTCTCTTTCTCCTCCTCCTCCCTCCTCCTCCCTCTTCCTCCTCCCAGCTCCTACTCCTCCTTTTTCTTCTTCTTCTGCTGCTGCTGCCGCTGCTCCATTTACCCAAGTTAATATATTACCAAGTTGGTCTTCGTTTATCTAAGGTTGTTCTAACTGCAACCAATAAATGATTAGACAGACAGACAGACAGACAGACAGACAGACAGACAGACAGATAGACAGACAGATAGACAGACAGACAGACAGACAGACAGTCAGTCGGGAACGGGAACTTATATGACTACTCATATGAATTAAATGAGATGCTCCCCATCAGGGGCTGGGTGAAGCCGGGCCGGATCAGACAGATAGACAAACTGACAGACAGACAGACAGACAGACAGACAGACAGACAGACAGATAGATAGTCGGGAACGGGAACGTGAGCTTATATGACTACTTATATGAATTAAATGAGATGCTCCACACCAGGAGCTGGGCAATGCCGGGCCGGGTCAGACAGACAGACAGACAGACAGACAGACAGACAGACAGACAGACAGACAGACAGTCGGTAACGGGAACGGGAACTTATATGACTACTTATATGAATTAAATGAGATGCTCCCCACCAAGGACTGGGCGAAGCCGGGCCGGGTCAGCTAGTCTTCAATAAAAAAATGTCATTTGCGACGAGAAAAAGAATTTTGAGGTGCTACATAGAACCTGTACTTTTGTATGGATGTGAAGCGTGGACAATGAGCAGACAAGCTGAAAAACATCTGATGGCTGTGGAAATAAGGTTTCTGAGGAAAATGCAAAGAATTCCATGGACAGACAGCAACACCAATGACGAAGTCCTAGAAGAAACAAATGAAAACCGTAAACTGATTAGAGAAATTAGACGTAGGGCCTAGACAGTCACAATTGTTTGGACACGTTATGAGTAGAAATAAAATGGAGAACTTGGTGACAACTGGCAAAATTGAGGGGAAAAGAACAAGAGGAAGGCAGAGAAGTATATACCTGGATGGCTTGACCAAGTGGTATGTTTGAGACAAGAACACAGAGGTGATCTACGACTCTGGAGATCGCGTGAAATGGCGAAACATGACCGCCCACGCTGATCAGCATGACACATGATGATGACGACCTCCAGCATCGATATAATCCCGATGCAGACACAGATTCGTCAGGAAGATCAGCTAGTCCGAATGCCAGAACGGCGGCTCCCAGAAATAATCTTTTATGGTGAGATACACAAGAGCAGATGCTTTCAAGTAGGGCAGAAAAAAAAAAACAAACATACGCTACATTGTCATGCTTAAGAATCACCTCAGGCCGTTGTCATAAACCCTGACACATTGGAGATCGTCGCACGAGACCGGATCACTTGACATGCATCCATTCGTGCAGGTGCAGTGAGCTGCGAGGCATCGAGAAATACAGTGGCTGAACAGCGGAGGCAAGCTAGAAAAGCCCGGTCAACAGGACCTTCATAAACAGAGAATATTCAATGACCTCACTGTTCATGATATATCCTGGCCCGCTACGGACTTACACGTCATCTCCGGACTTACAAGTCATCTCCGAACTTACAAGTCATCTATGTATGGACTTACAGATCATCATCGGACCTACAAACTACCAATCACGACCTCATGACGGATGAAAGAAGGAATGGTCTTCACCAGCTCTGAAAGACAAACGATCATCATCATCCTTCCTGCTAGAGGTGGATTGAGTTCTTTATTACATCTATAGTTGCTGTATGTAGCCATATGAATCCATCGATAGAATCCGCATGCAGCCATCGATAGTAGCCATATGTAGCTATCGATTGTAGCCTACTTAGCTATGATTTATGATTTCCTCGTAAACCATCATCATCATCATCATCATCATCATCATCATCACTGTAGTATGTTCTTAGCAGAACGTGACTCTCATCACCAGCAGAAATAAACTTTAGATCCTTTGCCAGTTCTACTTCCCTGTGCATGTTTATGAAAAGATATCTAAAATGTCCTGTATCCATCTTCGTGCTCGTCTGCCCCAGCCTCTTCTTCCAGACGATTGTGTTGTACTGCTCTCTGTATCCTCTCCAAACTGAAGAACCAACGGTGTATGCAAAACTGGTATTGACACTTCACACCTGCGAAGATTTATATTAATATGTAACTAGGCCTTTTTGTTGTTGGCGCTTGCTCGCTTTGAACTGAAGCGTAGTCCATACACACTACTTCTAGTAGCACTGGACTGAAGTTTGTGCGTGGATTAGCTTTACCTATTAATAGTGTCCCTCGCCATCAGGCGAATCCACTCCGATTTCAGAGGTACGTGCAATTAACGTCCCCAAGTCAAGGACGATAGGTTACCATTTTAGTCCAACTGTCCGGTGTAGGGGCTGAACTCTTTACCTCGGCATCAGCTCACCGAATATTTAAGAACACGCGTTCTTATCCATTCGGCCATGCTGACCTACTAATTAGGTCATAATACAGCACAGCACGTTCAAATGGACTGTCAGTAGATCCAGGCTGATAATGGTTCTTCCAAGAAGTTTCAAATTTTTCATTGCCAACGGTCTCCAACCACCCGCCCAGAGAGAGGCATTCTAAGTACCCAATCAATCAATCAGGTGCTGTCTCCACAATAAAGTTTGACTGCAATGGATCTCCAACACTGTCTATTTCTCGCCCTGACTGTACATTGTCCGATTTCTGTTCGTTCATGTCTTGATGTTATCTTCCCACTTGTATCGTTGTCTACCTCTTGCTCGCTTTCTCCCAACCTTGACCTCCAGTATGGTTTTTAGAAAAATGTTATGATTTTTGTAACGCGACCGAAATATTTTACTTGCCTCATGTTTATTTCTTTCATCAACTCTCTTTTCATTCCTAGACTTTCTAGGACCTCTGTATTTGATTCTATTTTGTTTCCATGGCAATACGACATATTCTGCTGTTTATCCACACCTCCATGGCCTCTATTCGACTTTCTAATTACTTGTTCATTATCCAGGCTTCCGCGCCATACAGTAGTGTTGAATATAAATAACATTTGACAATTCGCATGTTCAATGCGTTGTTAATCTCTCTAGATATTAATACTGATTTCATTATGCTGAAAACATTTTTTGCCCATTCCTATTCTCTTGTTGATTTGTTTCACGTCTGCCATCATCTGTGATTACATTCCATGACATTATGAGTATCCACAGTGAATCATGTTGCTGAAAGTCCTCGTTTCCGTCAATTGTCTGTAGGCGTTCATGATGTCGGACAGGCCCATTCTGACATCCAGGGCGCTATAACGTGCCAACATAGGTCACAATTAGCTCGACCAGGTGACGTCTTTCCGGTTACCTGTGATTGGAATGCTGCAGGGCAGGTACAAATCAAAAGGGCAACGACGTCATGACAGATGATTGATTGTCATAGAAGGAGAGAGGTTGACATGAAATATGTCGCACAACAGAACAACTGAATTTTTAGACACACCTAAAAAGGGGTACTAGGAAATGTCGTGGGGAGTTAAGGCAGGCGCAGTGGTATTTATCAAATCACGCACTGAGTGCAAAATATTGTCATTGATCCTGCTAACTGGCGTAGGCGTTCATGTCTCTCCAGAGATCTCGGTCCTTGGTGTTACTGAACAATTTGTTGATAAATAAATACACACGTATTGCTTGGCGCCCACAGAAGTAGGTGAAAGAATTAGAGACTAGAGGACGCACCTTCTTTTTAATGATGCATACAACCAATGATACAACAATGATATACATACGTCTTACAGGACGTTGCAGTGAACACCAGCATTTTTCAGCTGATGTTGATGTTTTTGGCAAGATTACTCTCAGTAGTTTGCCAGTGCTTTCTGAGCGGAGGACGCAATAGATAACATAAAAATTGAAAGGTATAGTTACCGACCGGGATTCGAATCTGTCACCTCCAAATGACAATGTTGATGATAGACCTGGCTAATGAAGACAACATTGTTCACGAGTCTAGTTCGTCATGCGTCGAAGTACACTTGTTCCTACAACGAAGCGCTATGGTCATTTGGAGGTGGCAGGTTCGAATCCTGGTTGGTAACTATTGTTTTCAATTTTTATGTTGTCTTGTGTGTCCTCTAGTCTCTAATTGCTACCCCTACTTTTATTAGCGCCAGACAATACGTGTGTATTTATCTATTATTTGTCGTGGTGGCTTCAATTGATATGTATGTGTAATACGTGATTAACTTCTTCCTCTTCTTCTTTCATTCGCTTGAAATATGTCTATAACTGCAACGTTGTCTCTTGTATGAATTTAACTTTCTTTTTCAGTTCACACAGCGGTCCATAGAGTTTATCTTCCACTGTCGTCTCTCTAGGCCAGAAGGTTTGCCTAGATATGTTGTATTTTGGGCAGTCTTGGAGTATGTGCTCTGCTGTCTGCGACGCCAATCCACATGTGCACATGGCTGATTCACCATTCTTGAATTTTGCATACGCGTGGTTGCGTAATCTATTGTGTCCTGTTCTGAGGCGTAAGAATAATGACTTGTTCTGGTCTGTCCATAACGTGGTAGTCGTCTTGAGCAGGTTGTGGTGGTCTTCTGACTGATTTGATCATTCTTTTATTTTGGTGGTATGTAACTGGCACATAAGACTGCTTTTTTTTGGGGTGGGGGGGTGGGGGCTCATTCCCTAGCTAATGGATCAGCTCTGTCGTTTCCGGGTACTCCACAGTGGGATGGTATCCACTGCTTATGCTGACTGCTAAGTTCAGAAAGTAGTGTCCTTAGTACTGGCAATTTCCCAAACAGGAGAGCGTCGAGTACTGATTTTGCATGTTTAAATAGCACCACAGGTTGTGTATCATGGCTGGTATTTAGTAATTTCTCTGTTGCTATCTTGATTGCCTCAATTTCAGCATCATAGTTGTGGCAGTACTTTCCTGTTGGTACTCTGGCCGTGTCCCTAGTATTATTTGGGTATTCTATGTACACTCCCGCTCCTCCATATCAAACAGCATTATGTGCTGACCCATCTGTGTAGACTTGGATCCAGAGGTCCTGTGAGTATTCTTCATCAAGAAAGCTGAGAGCGGATGTTCTGCGCTGTACACTGTTCTGTTCTTCCTTTTCAAATATTGCTCTCTACTTTTGTCTGAATGTGTAATGATAGTCTATGTTCATCTTTCCATGGAATTCTCTCTGGAATAGTTGTTAGGGGGATACCAACTGTGGGCAGATCGGTGGTTTCTCTGCAAAGTCGTTTGGCCTGATGACGTGATTAACTGTTGGGAATATCCCGTCACGTTACATAGAAAAACTTGAAAACAAACTTTAACATCATTTACAAGATAGATGCCACGTTGTCTCTGTGACATTGACATAAATGTTCATTGAAATGTTTATTTATGTTATTTTCTTGTTACTGCGCATTCTTACTCAGTTGCATATCCACTATACCACATCGCAGTCAATCTCATATTTTGGTTGTTAGTAATTTCGTGACAAGTTTACGTTCAGTAGTTTGCCGTTGCTTTCTGAACGACCGGCACCCATATCGTTGTATGAAAACCAGCGTAAGGCAGTCTGCTGCCAAAACGCCAGCAGCTGTGTGTTGAACGCGGTATGCAGGATTGCGAATTGCGTCCATAACTAAAATTCGCCACAGAGTCCTGGCGCGTCCAATTGTGGGATCCTACATCTCCTGGGCCTGGTATGTTGGTGTGTACCGGTTGGACGCCCAAAGGAAACATGTTTGCCTCAAGTGTAGGGGTATAGGTGTTGGTCTCGGCAACAAGACATAACTCTGGTCCGTTAAATGGTGCAGGTGTTAAAGCTGTTTTCTGGTTGTTGTTGTTGTTGTTGTTGTTGTTGTTGTTGTTGTTGTTGTTGTTGTTGTTGTTCTTCTTCTTCTTCTTCTTCTTCTTCTTCTTCTTCTTCTTCTTCTTCTTCTTCTTCTTCTTCTTCTTCTTCTTCTTCTTCTTCTTCTTCTTCTTCTTCTTCTTCTTCTTCTTCTGACTTCTCCTGCCCCCCCCCTCTCCACCCACCTCCTTTTTCTCGTAATCTTCTTTTCTTCTTCTTACTACTCCACATCCTCTTTCTTCTACTTGTTTTTCTTGTTGTTGCTCTTCTTGTTCTTCTTGTTATTCTTCTTCGTCGTCTTCTTCTTCTGTTTCTCTACAACATCCGTCTCCTTTCGTCTTGTGTTTATGTATGTGTATATAGATATGCGCGCGTGTATATGTTTGTGTGTGTGTGTGTGTAAATCGCATGTGTGCATGTGTGCGTCTGTGTATGTTTGTTCTCACTTGTGTGACACAGCCACAAACAAATTATATAACAGAGCCTCTAGTTGGCCGAGGTGACTCATACTGAACCAAAGACCTGGCCTCGCTGGTCCTGCGTGCCTATTGGAATGTCCAGTCTGTCAGCGAGGTGACCTGTGTCACGGGATCTCTTTCTGGACTGTCCAGGTTTGATGGATGGCATGGTGTCAAGGACAAAGCTTAAGAAATAAACTGAATTTGGGAATTGTGAGGCCCGGATTTGTCACAGGCTGTTAAGTTCCCGTGGCTGGGGCACTCATTTGTCAGGCGGTTTTGATGTTTCCTGGCTAATGGTTCAGGGAATGTTGTGGGGAATAAAGGCGGCGGGATGTTGGCTACATGAACATGCAGAATAAAGGACTGTTTGGCATGCCATAAGGTTCATTCATTCATTCATTCATTCATTCATTCATTCATTCATTCATTCATTCATTCAGTAGCATGTTCTTTGCAAAACCTCGCTCTCGTAACAACCTTCGGGAAAAATTCTCGGCCATGAGCAAGATGTCAGGCGTTCGATACACCTGTCTGGAGATCATCGACCTCAGCCTGCACCCATCCTCTCTTTGGCCTTCCTCTTCCAGCCGCCTTTAGTTCCCACTACGTTTCTTGGTACGCACTTTTATCTGGGTCACCCAGGAAGCCGCGGTCACTGAAAGAGATCCCTTCATAGAAGACAGGCAGGCAGGCAGGCAGGCAGGCAGGCAGGCAGACAGACAGACAAACAGACAGACAGACAGACAGACAGACAGACAGGCAGGCAGGCAGGCAGGCAAACAGGCAGACAGACAGAAAAGCAGGCACGCAGACAGACAGAAAGACAGGCAAGCAGACGGACAGACAGAGAGACAGACACATATACAGGCAGTCAGGCAGGCAGACAGACAGGCAGACAGACAGGCAGACAGACAGACAGACAGACAAACAGACAATCAGGCGGGAATGCAGACAGACAAGCAGATTGGGTGGGGGAGTGTTCAGTGAAGCCGGGGAGATAGAAAGATACTGTGAGAAATCGAAGAGAGAGAGAGAGGGAGAGAGAGAGAGAGAGAGAGAGAGAGAGAGAGAGAGAGAGAGAGGGGGAGGGAGACAGATAAGAGAGAGAGAGAGGGGAAGGAAGACAGATAAGAAGAGAGAGAGAAAGAGGGAGGAAGACAGATAAGAAGAGAGAGAGAGAGAGGGGGGGGGGGGGCTGGGGAAGTGGAAAAAATAAGAAGAGAGAGAGAAAGAGGGAGGGAGACAGATAAAAAGAGAGGGAGAGAGAAAGAGGGAGGGAGACAGATAAGAAGAGAGAGATAGAAAGAAAGAGGGAGGGAGACAGATATGAAGAGAGAGAGAGAGAAAGAGGGAGGGAAACAGATAAGAAAAGAAAGGGAGAAAGAGGGAGGGAGGGAAACAGATAAGAAAAGAGAGAGAGGGGGAGGGAGGCAGATAAGAAGAGAGAGAAAGAGGGAGGGAGACAGATAAGAAGAGAGAGAGAGGGAGGGAGACAGATAAGAAGAGAGAGAGAAAGAGGGAGGGAAACAGATAAGAAAAGAGAGAGAGAGAGTGAGGGAGACAGATAAGAAGAGAGAGAGAAAGAGCGAGGGAGACAGATAAGAAGAGAGAGAGCGCAAATGAGAAAGGGAGACAGGTAAGAAGAAAGAGGGAAAGAGGGAGAGAGACAGATAAGAATAAAGAGAGAAGAGGGAAGGAGACAAAAAAGAAGAGAGACAGAGAGAACGAGGGATGGAAGACAGATAAGAAGGCAGAGCGATGCGGGAAGGGAGTTGTTGAGCTGAGTTAAGATAAGAACTGACATCACTGCACGCAGGACATTCCCATACGCGCTCCGTCCCCTCGTTCAACAGCCAGCGAAGAGTCACACTACTAATCGTTCCCACCGCTATCTGATTGAAAGTTCTCCTGGTCTTTCCTCTCAGTTTTGAGATTCTACCAGAACCTCTGCCAATCCCTCGCAATTCTCATCCTTTCCACATACGGCGTTCTCATATGTTCCGCCACCTTCTCCACCTGGCCCACAGGCGCACGACCACCTCTCCCTTTTCCATAGGTAATCTACCATCAAGAGGTGCATTCCCTGCCAGCCTATCAGCCTGTTCATTCCCCCGCACTCCCGCATGCCAGGGCAAAAAATCCATACAATTCTCACAATCTGTGACCTCTGAAGCGAGGTGAGCCATTCCACACGAAACATTCCTTTCTCCACCTTACTAAGCATACTCCTTGAGTCCGTGATGAAGACAATGTGTGTTGCAGTGGTCTCCTCTAACCAACGGAATGCCGCTGTGACTGCTTCCACCTCCATTCTCATGCTGGAGGTCGTAGCCTCATATGCCATACTCTCCTTTTTCAAGAATCGTCCATTAGCCTTTCGCAATGAAACCCCAACCACTCCGTCTGTTTCTCACCACTGACCCATCAGTATAGATCACTATGTCACATTGATGTGTATTAATCTGGATCAGTTGTTGCACCTCAAACTCTGTGCGGCCCGCTGCCCATTCACTGCACTCACGACCCAGTATTGCTATTACATTGTGCCAGTCCCTCCTGTCTTCCGGTACCCACACTTTTCACGATTGATGGTCTCTAGATCACACACCTGACGTATAGATATTTCTGCCTGTGCCATCCATGACCTGCCTCGTCCTAGTCTATGACCCTTGACCATATCCATGGCTTCATGTAGGGGGTGATCCATATCTGCAGCAACTCTCAGATACTATTTGGCCTGAAGGACCCTATGCCTTTCCGCCATTGTTGGTAGCGCCTGGATACGCCTCGTACTGGGAGGGAAACAGATAAGAAAAGAGAGAGAGAGAGAGAGAGAGAGAGAGAGAGAGAGAGAGAGAGAGAGAGAGAGAGAGAGAGAGAGAGAGAGGGGAGAGTATGAGACAGAGGAGAGAGAGAGAGAGAGAGAGAGAGAGAGAGAGAGAGAGAGAGAGAGAGAGAGAGAGAGAGAGAGAGAGAGAGAGAGAGAGAGAGATTTGAATGAACTTTATTTTAAAATGGTCACAAATTGGACAGGCAGGCCCGTTTTACATTAGGCCCTTCCTCATCTTTCGTTCATCAATAATGCATAATATATTCACATAGGGAAAATACATTGTCAAATGAATGTTTTAAATATAAGTAATGCATTTTAGCATGTTACGAGGCAGGCAGACACAAGTGCACACGCACATTCGTAAAAACACACATATCTGCATACATACTTACATCATTTGCACAAACTCACAGTTAGGCACTCACTCAATAACACACAAATTCACACTCCCTCGCATATACTTATACTCAATCACAATCACAAACTCATTGACAAATGTTTACTTATGCACACATACACATACATACATACACATAATCACCCCCCCCCCCCCCCCCCCCCCCCCCAGAGTAAGAGGGAGAAGTAGAGACAGGGTGAGAGAGAAAAATAGAGACAGAAAGAGAGAAAGAGTGAGAGAGAGAGAGAGAGAGAAAGACAGAGAGAGAGAGAGAGAGAGAGAGAGAGAGAGAGAGAGAGAGAGAGAGAGAGAGAGCAGCAGAAGAACAAGAGGCTAAATGAATACAGTAAACGAACACATACCTTCATGAATAGACTTCATCGAGACAAAGGAATACCTGTCTGACTCATTAATTTAACCAAGCCTTTACAAAAACGGGACATTACCATCCTGGAAGCACCTATCCAGGTGTGGGCTACAATTAATGATCTACCTTACCAGGTGTGGACATTAATTAATGATGTTCGCTTCTGCTGTACTATCAAGTCTTAAACACGTCTTGTTGACGCTTTGGGCATTAAGCTGGAGTCTGTTGGCAATGGCAAAATACTTAACGTAAATTTGCAAAGAAATCACGAACAGCCAAAAAAATGCTAGGGTAGTCTGTAAAGGATAGCAACTACATTTTAACTGTTGACAATCAAATACCTAAAATTGTGGTAGGAACATTACCTAAAAAGGTTATTCAATGGAGTGTGAAGAGTTAGGTGTTTGCATATTCTAAGCTATAGTAGAATAAGGTGGGGTGGGTAGTTCTCGTCCTTGTCGTCATTCCTTCATAAATAATTCCCAACAAGGTCTGACAACGGTTTAATACTCACTTTTATCATACTTGATTGACCATAGAGGTGTGCTTAAAACATTGCATGTTGCCGGACGTTGCAATCAATCCCAATTTTACGCCCAGTAGTTTGCCAATGCTTTCTTAACGAGAAGTCAACGTTATATTCCAAGTGATCAGCATATGGAATATACCGATCACACAGCACTCAGCGCACAAGAAATTTCAGCACGAGCGTCTTAAACCTGTCTGGCACTTGGGTGTATATGTGTATTTGTGTAGGTCGTGGATTTATTTCTCAGCCTGCAGCAATAAGTACAAGCTCTGCTCTCTCATCCACATTCATACATCTCCTTCAGTATCTTCATCATTCGCCAAAGTTATGTTATTGAAACAAACTAGGGCAGCTCACTGAGTGAAGCATATATCGAAGAACTCCCAATTTCTTCCAGTGTCTTGAGAGTTAATCGGGTTGAGTGAAGTAATGTAGTACATCTGCCACATATTTAGTCAGTAGTCGGTGATGTTTTCGTCGAAATGAATTCCGAAGCATCAATTCAACTATCAGATATAAGGAGCATCTGTTGTATCTGTACCTCAGGGCCTGCTCCATCCATCCATTATGTGAAATGCCGATAAGCGTGGGCGGTCATGTTCTACCATCTTACTCGATCACCAGAGTCGTGGATCAGCTCCGTGTTCCTGTCTCGACCATGCCACGTGGCCAAGCCATCCAGGTATTTACTTCTCGGTATCCCCCTTGGTCTCTTCCCTTCGATCATGCCAGTTGTCACCAAGTTCTCCAATTGATTTCTTCTCATACATAACATGCCCAAAAAATTTTGACTGTATACATCTAATGTCTCTAATCAGTTTACGATATTCATTTGTTTCTTGAAGGAATTGTTCATTGGTTTTTCTATCTGTCCATGGTATTCTTTGCATTTTCCTCTGAAAACACATTTTCACAGCCATCAGATGTTTTTCAGCTTGACTGCTCATTGTCCACGCTTCACATCCATACAAAAGTATAGGTTCTATGTAGCACTACAGCACTCTTTTCCTCGTTTCAATTGATATCTTTTTATTGGTCAGTATGTTTTTCATCTTGCAAAAGGCTACCATCGCCATGGCAATTCTTGTTCTAATCTCTTCAAGGTATCTCCCATCAGATGTTATGACTGTTCCGAGATAGTTGTACCGATTCACTTGTTTAAGAATATGCCCATTTACTTGTATATTACATTGTGGTATTTCTTCCTTCCTAGTGACGACCATAATCTGTGTCTTCTTACAATTCAATTCTAACCCCAGTTGTTCACTGTGTGCAACAACCGCATCTACTTAATTTTGCAGGTCCTGTTCATTGTCTGCAATCAAGACTGTATCATCTGCGTATCTAATGTTATTGATGTATCGTCCCCCAATGTTGATTCCTTCCATATCTTCTATATTTCTGAAAATATGTTCACTGTACAGGGAAAAAATGATCTGGAGACATTACACATCCCTGTCTCACACCTCTCTTAATAGGCTGATATTGACCTACTTCATTATCAATTCTTATGGCAGCTTGCTGTTTCCAATATATGCTTAAGTCTAAGGTCTTTTCCATCAATTTGTAGATCTTCAAGCATCCTTATCATGTCGACATGTCTCACTTTATCAAAAGCCTTTGTGTAGTCAATAAAGCAGAGGTGTAGATCTTTGTTTACTTCTATTGAACGTTCAATCACTCAGTATGTACACAGCTTTACTGTACCCTTACCTTCTACAAACCCACATTGTTTCTCTCCTATTTCAGGTTGTATTTTCTTCCTGCTTCTTTGCATGAAAATTCTTAGCAAAATCTTCGTGATGTGGCTCATTATACTAATTGTTCGATGTTGACCACTTTCCAAGGCTCCTGATTTCTTTGGGATTGCAATAAATATAGAATTAC
>JACEFZ010001807.1:80000-84027 GCA_014155875.1 Cepaea nemoralis
TCTCTGGCAGCCGAGATGATCTACCCGTTCTTCTGCTCTATATAAAATGTAATATGAATGAGCCCCCAGAAAGCAGCCGCCAGCTTGAGTTTATTGACATATACATTCTTCATCGTATTCTACTTCTATCTGTGTTTACACGATGTATTGCATCCATTGTAGTGCCTAGATGTCCGCTTTGAGGTCCCGTCCCCTTTAGACTCAAATATTCCGAGTTTAAAAATGGTATTCAACAGGCATGAAATCAGTATTATCATCTAGATTCATTCATTCATTCATTCATTCATTCATTCATTCATTCATTCATTCATTCATTCAGTAGCATGTCCTTTGCAGAACCTAGCTCCCATAACAACCTTCCGGAAAACTTCTCGATCACAAGCAAGATGTCCCGCGTCCGATACACCCATCTGGAGATCATCCGCCACATCCTGCACCCATCTTCTCTTTGGCCTTCCTCTTCCTCTCTTCCCAGGCATATACCCCTCCATTATTGTTCTCTCCAAACTCTCATGACGTTTCAAGTGACCAAAATATATCAATTTTCTTTGTTTTATCGTCTTTAATAGCCAACCCTCTTCAATATTCAGCTCTTGAAGTATGGATGCATTTGTTCTTTTCTTTACCCAAGATATTCTTAGAACCCGTCTATAACATTTATATTCAAAGGCATTTATGCGCTGTTCAGCTTGTTTAGTAAGTGTCCAGGTCTCACAGGCGTATGTTGCAATGGGAAAGATGCATGCTCTTAAAAATCTAATTTTCGTAGTTCTGTCTGTCCCACTCCATAATTTATTCAGTTGTTTTAGTCTCTGAAGAGCAATTGATAGTCGTCGTTTAATATCTTTCATTATGTCACCATTGTTGGTAACCAATGACCCAAGATATTCGAAATTTTCCACCACCTCCATTCTTTCCTCATTAACATATATTTCTATCTCCATAGTAGTTTTATCTGCATGCATTGTCTTTGTTTTTGCTATGTTAAGATATGAGGTGTGATTTTCACTATTTCTTTTGGTTGAGCTTCTTTCATGGTTGTTATGGTTTCTTGGCAAGTTTTGAAGAAAGTAGTTTGCCATTGCTTTCCATCTGGGCAGTGACTGTGTCTCTACTGATGAGATCATCTGCCTAAAACCGCAGAGTGCAGACCATAACCAAAAACAATCTGTCGGCTGCTCTCACACTCCATCCACCGCCTGCTTCCATGGCTTCTCGTAACCCTGATTGGAGGGCTAAACGGGTACTCCACTTTGCCCAAGAGAGATTAATAACGCATTTAAAATGAGAATTGTCAAATGCTACGTATATTCAACGCTACTCTATGACGTGGAAGCATGAACATTGAGTAAGCAACTAGAAAGTCGAATAGAGACTATGGAGATGTGGTTATACAGACGAAAATGTCGTTTTTCATGGAAACAAAAACAATCAAATGCAGAAGTTCTAGAAAAGCTGGGAATGAAGAGAGAGAGTTGGTAAAAGAAATAAAGAGGAGGGAAATTAAATATTTCGGCCACTTTAAAAGACATGATACTCTTATAAAAACCATACTGGAAGGCAAGGTTGAGGGCAAGCGAGCAAGAGGTAGACAACGATACAAGTGGGAAGATAACATCAAGAGATGGACGAACATCAGCCTGACAGAATGTACAGTAAGGGCGAGAGTCAGACAGACAGTGTTGGAGATCCATTGCAGCCAACCTTCATTGTGGAGACGGCACCTAATTGATGATGATTCCGAGTTGGACGGTTGAGGTTTCCAACCCCTAGCCAGATTGCCTTCCCAGGCTTGTGAACTTTGTCTGCCCACATTTTCTGTCGGGCTTTGTTGCCCTAGCCTTAATTCTTATAAGAACTTCCACAATGGCAGTATTGGTTTGGCAATCGGTTTGTCCTTCATCCATCATTCAGTGCCTTGCCGGCTGGCGTGGGCGATCATGCCTCTCCACAAATTACGACCTCCGATGTCATGGATCAATTCGTGTGTTGACTCTCTTCCGTGCCATGACACAAGACTGTCAAGCATCTTCTCACGCTGTCTTCCTCTATCTCTCTTTCGGCAAATCGTTCTTGTTGTCATAACAAGTTCCAGTTTTTGTCTTATCATAACGTGCCCCCCCCCCCCCCCCCAAAAAAAAAAAAAACGTTGACTGCCTATTTCTGATGTATGTGATAAGTTGTCTTTGTGACTCAGCTTCCCTTAATTCGTTAAAACGCCCAGATTGCTCATTATGGCTGTCCTATTAATTTTCAGCATTCTACTATAAAACCATATCGTCGAGGCGCCTTGGGATATTTTTTCGCTTGCTTATTAATTGTCCAGGATTTGCAGCTATATGTTAAAACTGGTTCTAAGTAATATGCTAGAACTCTTTTTCTAACTTTCAAGGACAGTGACTTATTGCATAAACGTTCTTCATTTGATAGAATGTAGTTTTTGCTTGTCCTATTCTGCTCTTTATCTCAGTGATGGATCTTCCAACTGATATTATCCTAGTGCCTAGATATCTGAATTTCTGCACTTGCCCCAAAATAACGTCCTGTACTTTAATTGCACATTTAGGTACAATCTGTATCTTTGATATCACAATAACTTCTGTCTTTCTGTTATTCAAATTGAGGCCCGGTTGTTTTTCACTTTCTACAACCACTGATCATTTCCTGTAGATCCTTCTGACTTGTTGCTACCAGTAGCTTTCTAATTATATGTCCGTCTGACCTTTCACCGAGTTTTACAGTGTCGCTTCTAGGATATTTGAGCTTTTTCAACCCATTTTCTTTGCTCCCTTTTAAGTTATTTATGAAATAGACAAAATTCTCCAGGAATGTGTACCCACTTAGGCATTCCACCCGACCACATCTTTTGCAGACACCACCCCACGCCAAGCAATGACCAATACTTGTCCGTTAAAATTGCATCCTCACAAAGATCTTTTAATAACACCAGCCGTTCAAGCGTGACCTTAGTCTTTGCATTTTCTCAGTTCTCACTGACCTTGGGTATTCTTTCAGTCTCCAGGTAGACAAAATGCGGGCGCATAGGAGGATGGTTAATCGCCCGAGAAATAAGGCGATAAATATAAACGGAATATCAACGTGCAATTTATCGCCTGGTTTAGCTCCCGTACCTGTTTGGGGGAATAATGACAGGATGAAATTGAATTGTGGTAGGAAAAAGAGAAATAGGAGTGGGCGGAGTGGCTACTGGACAGTTGAGTATGGAAGTTATGTTGACATGATCTTTATAACGGACCACACATGTGGGTTTCTTTCTTTCTTTCTTTCTTTCTTTCTTTCTTTCTTTCTTTCTTTCTTTCTTTCTTTCTTTCTTGCTTTCTTTGCTTTCTTCTTTCTTTCTTTCTTTCTTTCTTGCTGCGTGTATATCCGCCCGTCCGTCTGTCCGTTCCTCCGTCCGTCTGTTTATCTGTCTGCCTGTATATCCCTAAGACCGTCCGTCTGTCTGTCTGTTCTTCCGTCCGTCCGCCTGTCTGCCTGTAAATCCGTCAGTCTGTCCGCCAGTCCGTCTGTTTGTATGTCTGTCTGTTCCACCATCCGTCTGTCTACCTGTCCCTCCGTCCGCCCATCTGTTAGCTTGTATACCTGTCCGTCCGTCTGTCTGTTTGTCTGTCCCTTCGTCCGTCTATGTTTCAGTCCACTGGCCCGTCCGTCTGTCCGTCTGTATGTCTGTCCGTCCGTCCACCTGTGAAAGTGAATGGGTACTTTCCACAAGATGTGGATAAACATATTCGTCCACGCCAGGCGACATGGCACTTGACAATGATGATCTATAAATACAGTTATGTATATAAGTGTCTATATAAGACACTTATATTCAGTTTCTATTTAAACAGTGTCATTATGGGTAATGTGCTTGCCTTGGTTAGATAGTGGTCCGTGTTCCACCCCCCAGGAGAGGAAGGACGTTGCTCTAGGACCAGTAGCCCTCTGGGGGCGGCCACTGCCATATATCAAGTGTGGTACCAGACAATTTCTAATATATTCTGAGAGTTTTTTCTGTGCGGGG
>JACEFZ010001808.1:0-22500 GCA_014155875.1 Cepaea nemoralis
TTTTTAAAGGTTTTGACATTTTTTTTTTTTTTTTTCCCAGATTTTTTTATTTCAAAGGTATTTGTACGATTCTTTTTTAATCCTTAAGGATTCCCATGTTTTTTACTGTCCAATAATTGTACCGATTCACTTGTTGAAGAATATTCCCATTTACTTGTATATTACATTGGTGTATTTCGTTCTTCCTAGTGACGACCATAATCTGTGTCTTTTTACAATTTAATTCTAATCCTAGTTGTTTACTGTGTGCAACAACCGCATCTACTAATTGTTGCAGATCCTGCTCATCGTCTGCAATCAATACTTTATCATCTGCATATCTAATGTTATTGATATTTCTTCCTCCAATGATGATT
Source organism: Cepaea nemoralis (assembly GCA_014155875.1). Lineage (NCBI taxonomy): Eukaryota > Metazoa > Mollusca > Gastropoda > Stylommatophora > Helicidae > Cepaea > Cepaea nemoralis. The sequence goes on from JACEFZ010001808.1 coordinate 357, forward strand.
CCTTTCATATCTTGACATTTATAAGAATATTTTTACTACATAGGGAAAAAGATCTAAAGACATTACACATCCCTGCCTAACACCTCCCTTAATAGGCTGATGTTGTCCCCCTTCATTTTCAATCCTTATGGCAGCTTGTTGTTTCCAATATATATATATTTTTATAAGTCTAATGTTGTTATGGGAGCGAGGTTCTGCAAAGGACATGCTACTGAATGAATGAATGAATGAATGAATGAATGAATGAATGTCTTTCCCATCAATTTGTAGATCTGCAAGCATCTCTATCATGTTGACATATCTTGCTCCATGAAAAGACTTTCTGCAGCCAATAAAGCAAAGATTTAGATCTTTGTTTACTTCTATAGAACATTCAGTTACTGTTCTCAGTATATATACAGCATTTACTGTTTTCTTGTCTTCTTGAAACCCACATTGTTTTTTGTTTTCCAATGTCAGTTTGTATTTTTCTTCTTAACTCTTTGCATTATAATTCTTAGCAAAATCTGCGTGATGTGATTCATTATACTAATTGTTTTATGTTGATCACATTCCAAGGCTCAAGGAATTGCAATAAATACAGAACTACATAATTCATGAGGTGTATCTCCAATATCATATATTGTGTTCAGCAGTCTGGCGACTTGGTCTAGTCCATATTCTTCTAAAGCATTAGTCATGTCTGTTGTGATTTTGTCTCAACCGGGAGTCTTGCCAGATTTCATATGGTTAAGAACATTTTGAACCCCCATCTTCGAAATCTGCGACCGTTCATTATCGATTCGAACATCATACTGTTCTCTGTTATCATCATAAAGGTGTTTCACATAATCTGACCATACATATAAAATGTGATCTTTTTCTATTATGAATTTTTTTTTTTTTAATTTTAGGCAGGCTGTTGATGTACGTGTTCTTTTATTAGTAAGTTTCTGAATTCTATTGTGCATTAATGTGGTATTATTACTGTTGTGTTGTTTTTCATTTTCTGTGCAATTTCTCCTCAAGCCATGTTTCTTTTGCCACCTTACGTAATGTTCGTTCTGACTTTTCTGTGAATTTCTTCATATTTGGCATGATTATTTTTGTTGTGTCTTCTTGTTTCCATTAGTTGTAAAATTTCTTCAGTCATCCATATCTTACGACCCACTTTCTTTAATTTTGGAATAGCTGTTTCTGCAGCCAAACTGATTGAATTCTTCAACATTTCCCATTGATCATCCACATCTTGAAATAAGATCTCTAGATCAGACAACATATCAAATCTATTCTTTACTTCTATGTTAAAATTGTCTTGTATTTCCTTGTCATTTTTCAATGTACACAGATCATATTTAATGTTTCCTGTTGTATACTTGACTTTCTTTAATTTACCCTGAACTGTACCTGTAATCAATCTGTGATCACTGTAGCAGTCTGCATCAGAATCTGTTTTTACGATTTTTAACGAATTCCGAAACCTTCTGCTAATCAGAATGTAATCAATTTATTTTCTAGTCCTGCTGTCAGGACTCCACCATGTCCATAATCTTCTAGGGTGTTGTTTAAACCAGGTGTTTCATACAATCTTTTCCTGCTCTGTGGCCCATTCTATAAGTCCGTATCCTCTTTCGTTTCGCTCTCCCAAGCCACGGTTGCCTACTGTGCATCCATCGTCTTGATTTCGTGCCTTTGCATTGAAGTCACCCATTATGATATTTATTTCTGAATTTTTACATTTCTTCAAAGCAGACTCCATGTCATTATAAAATTCCTCTACACTATCTTCACTGGATTCTCCTGTTGGGGCATATAATTGATTGACGTTTATGTTAAAAGGACTACCGTTTAATTTTACCAATAAAACCCTGTCAGACACGGCCCAATAACATTGAACAGATTTTGATGTTTGCCGATCAGAGATAATTGCTACACGTCTTTGCCGTTCTTCTCCCCTAGAATAAATAATCTTAAAATCCTCTCTGTCTTAATATCTGCCTCTTTCCATCTTCTCTGATTCCATTTCTTATTTGGTGTTATCTAATTTTCCGTCGTCGCTTAACGTTCTAACATTCCATGTTCCTTATTTCACTGTCCCTGGAATTTTCTTGTGATAATCTGTAATTAGGCGAATCATGATAAAACAGCAACTTTAAAGAGCTTAGTTTGTCGTTGATTTCCTTCCTGGCAGTGGCCATACTGGTCTGTGACCGTAGCCATTGTCTCGATAAAGAGATTTTCTGCCTGCTGTCACGAAACTTGAGACCATAACCAAGAACTATCTGTCGACTGCCCTCAAAATTCCATCCAGTAACTGCCTTCCGTAAACATTTATGCCCAGTGATATAAAAATAAAATACGTTTGTTTGACTTAAGAGATTTTAATGCTGTCTGTTTATGAATGTTTTTGTTTTCACGGGAAAGTGCGGGCTGCACTTTTACACGTTTCTGCCCTAGCTTTCTGCTAGTAGTACAGGTACACAATAGCACGGAGCTCTAGATCAGCCAGGTAGCTGACCGAACTTCCCTGGAAGCCCGCTCAATATGGTGAGCAAACCAACAAGACACAACAGTACCAGGTCAGGTTGCCAGATTTCAAAGCCAGAATCTGGAGGGTAGCGCTGACAGTCAACAAAGACAGAGACAATGGGTTGCGATGTACAGAGAACAACAGTTGCAAGAATTGACTTGTTTGTCCATTTTTGTCTTGACATGTTCACTGCGGACGTGAATGGCTGTCGGCGGATAGTTGTGTGCTGCTGGTGTTTGTATTAGCACACTGGTGTTAAGTCATGATTGCAGAACAGGGCGATGTTTTGTTATCTGTTCTTGTGTGTGCGCGCGCGCACGCGCAAACACACACACACACATACACACACACACATCATTGTCCCTCAGAGACCTGTACAAAAGTACATTGCACTTTGACTTGCCATGAGTCGTATTAGGTACATAACGGTAGGTCCATATTTGCATAGATCAATCGGCACTCGAACAAACGAACAAACGAACGAACTTTATTTTCAAAGGGTCACAGATTGGGCACGCAAGCCCGACTTACATTCAGCCCTTCCAATCACTCATCTTTTGTGCATCAATTATCTATTATGCATGCTACTTTCACATAGAAAAAAAACATTGTCAAATGAAAGTTGTGAACAGATACAATGCACATTACCATTTTATGAGACAGGCAAGCAGCCAGACACACACATGCACAAACACATACACACATACATACATACTTGCATACATACATACATCATTTACACAAACTCTCACAGTTATGCACTTACTCAATAACACAAATACACTCCCTCACACAGACATATACTCACTCACAATCAAAAACCCACAACAAACGTTTACTTATGCATATATTCTCTCTCTGTCTGTCTCTCTCTCTCTCTCTCTCTCTCTCTCTCTCTCTCTCTCTCTCTCTCTCTCTCTCTCTCGCTCGCTCTCTCTCGCTCTCTCTCCATCTTTATATCTCTCTTTCTCCATCTCTCTTTCTCTATCTTTCTCTCCCTGTCTTCATCTTTGTTTCTCTCTCTCTCTTTCTTGATCTCCATCTCTCTCTTTCTCTCTCTTTCTCTCTTTCACTCTCTTTCTCCATCTCTCCCTGTCCCTCTTTCTCCATCTCTCTCTCTCTCTCTCTCTTTCTCCATCTCTCTCTTTCACTCTTTTTCTCCACCTCTCTCTTTCTCCATCTCCCTCTTTCTCTCTCTCCCTTTCTCTCTCTCTCTCTTTCTCCATCTCTCTCTTTCACTCTTTTTCTCCACCTCTCTCTTTCTCCATCTCTCTCTCTCTTTTTTTTCCTCCATCTCTCTCTCTCTCTCTCTCTTTCTCCATCTCTCTCTTTCACTCTTTTTCTCCACCTCTCTCTTTCTCCATCTCTCGCTCTTTCTCCATCTCTCCCTGTCCCTCTTTCTCCATCTCTCTGTCTCTCTCCTCTCTCTCTCTCTCTCTCTCCATCTCTCTCTCTTTCACTCTTTTCTCCACCTCTCTCTTTCTCCATCTCTCTCTTTCTCCATCCCTATCTCTCTTTCTCCCTCTACCTCCCTCCCCCCCCCTCTCTCTCTCTCTCTCTCTCTCTCTCTCTCTCTCTCTCTCTTTCTCCATCTCTCTCTTTCACTCTTTTTCTCCACCTCTCTCTTTCTCCATCTCTCTCTCTCTTTTTTTTTCCTCCATCTCTCTCTCTCTCTCTCTCTTTCTCCATCTCTCTCTTTCACTCTTTTTCTCCACCTCTCTCTTTCTCCATCTCTCGCTCTTTCTCCATCTCTCCCTGTCCCTCTTTCTCCATCTCTCTGTCTCTCTCTCTCTCTCTCTCTCTCTCTCCATCTCTCTCTTTCACTCTTTTTCTCCACCTCTCTCTTTCTCCATCTCTCTCTTTCTCCATCCCTATCTCTCTTTCTCCCTCTACCTCCCTCCCCCCCCCCCTCTCTCTCTCTCTCTCTCTCTCTCTCTCTCTCTCTCTCTCCTCTCTCTCTCTCTCTCTCTCTCTTCTCTCTCTCTCAGAGTAATGAGGCAAATTTCTCGAAGGCCGATTTTATTTCCTATGCTTCTTCCTGTTACCTGTTCCAGGTCGGCTCGACAAGAGAGTCCAGATCAAATATTTCCTGAACCATCTGCCTGGCTGGAGACTCGAACTCAGGGCCACACAGCAGGCAGGTCAGCCACGGCGCTACCTCTGACATGATACTGTGACATGACCACACCAAAGTGGGGCATTATGTGCACCTACACACAGAGTATGAGATACAATTGGGTTGTGACAGATGAATTTGATTGACAACTGGTGTTGCATTAATAATTTGACATGATTGTGTTGAGTACTTGTAGAAGACAGATTGATCTAGACACAATACTTGACATATTGTGTTGATTTCTTGTGCTTGTTGTGGGGGATATGATGAGTTACAGGACTGGGAGATATCAAAAGTTACAGTACTGGGATATATCAACAGTTACAGTACAGGAAGATATCAACAGTTACAGTATTGGGAGATATCAACAGTTACAGTACTGGGAGATATAAACAGTTACAGTACTGGTAGATATCAACAGTTACAGTACTTGGTAGATATCAACAGTTACAGTATTGGGAGATATCAACAGTTACAGTACTGGGAGATATCAACAGTTACAGTATTGGGAGATATCAACAGTTACAGTACTGGGAGATATCAACAGTTACAGTACTGGGAGATATCAACAGTTACAGTACTGGTAGATATCAACAGTTACAGTACTGGGAGATATCAACAGTTACAGTACTGGTAGATATCAACAGTTACAGTACTGGGAGATATCAACAGTTACAGTACTGGTAGATATCAACAGTTACAGTACTGGGAGATATCAACAGTTACAGTACTGGGAGATATCAACAGTTACAGTACTGGGAGATATCAACAGTTACAGTACTGGGAGATATCAACAGTTACAGTACTGGGAGATATCAACAGTTACAGTACTGGTAGATATCAACAGTTACAGTACTGGGAGATATCAACAGTTACAGTACTGGTAGATATCAACAGTTACAGTACTGGGAGATATCAACAGTTACAGTACTGGGAGATATCAACAGTTACAGTATTGGGAGATATCAAAAGTTACAGTACATGAAGATATCAACAGTTACATTATTGGGAGATATCAACAGTTACAGTACTGGGAGATATCAACAGTTACAGTATTGGGAGATATCAACAGTTACAGTACAGGAAGATATCAACAGTTACAGTACTGGGAGATATCAACAGATACAGTACAGGGAGATATCAACAGTTACAGTACTGGGAGATATCAACAGTTACAGTACAGAAAGACATCAACAGTTTCAGTACTGGGAGATATCAACAGTTATCAGTACAGGACACCGCAAGGTACAAGAACGAACGAAAGAAAATCTTTATTTTCAAAGGGTTAAGAATTGGGCACGCAGGCCTGTCTGACATTCTGCCCTTCTTCTCTATTTTCTCTCATACATTCTTTCATTCAACATCTCCTATGAAGCAATTCTTTGACAACAACAGAACAATAAGCATTAAAACGCATGAAAAATAATCAATAATACATAACTCGTTGAGGCAATGTTTAACATGGGCATCATAAATACCCAAGGTGGGTGTAATGTGCCATACATATGGGAATGTTTTTTTGTTGTTTTTGCTAGTTGTCGTTTGAGATAATATACCATTATTATTGTCTTTGTTGCTTTTTTTTTTTTTTAAGGGGGCATATGGTCTGTCCTGCGGTAGTATTCAAACAGGTTGGGACTGTACGTATAATGATTGGTGGTGTCTTTGATTTCTTGTGGAAGATTGTTCCACAACTAAGTGGCAGAGTATGCTAAGCTTGTTTTACATAAGTCTATCCTTGGTTAAATGACATGAAGTATATTTAGTCGTTCGCTATGTCTGGCGTTATATTTAAACAATGGCCAAAAGGTAGCTTGGGGCATTTTGAAAATGAAAAATGGATGATGATGAGATGAAATGGAAAATGATGAGATGAGAAGAGACAGTACTGGAAGATATCAACAGTTACAGTACTGGGAGTCATCAACAGTTACAGTACAGGAAGATATCAACAGTTGCAGCACTGGGAGACATCAACAGTTACAGTACTGGGAGACATCACCAGTTACAGTACAGGAAGATATCAACAGTTACAGTACTGGAAGACATCAACAGTTACAGTACTGGGGGATATCAACAGTTACAGTACTGGAAGACATCAACAGTTACAGTACTGGGAGATATCAACAGTTACAGTACTGGGAGATATCAACAGTTACAGTACTGGGAGATATCAACAGTTACAGTATTGGGAGATATCAACAGTTACAGTACTGGAAGATATCAACAGTTACAGTACTGGGAGATATCAACAGTTACAGTATTGGGAGATATCAACAGTTACAGTACTGGAAGATATCAACAGTTAAAATACTGGGAAATATCACATGTTACAGTACTGGGAGATATCACATGTTTACAGTACTGGGAGATATCGACAGTTACAGTATAGGAAGATATCAACAGTTACAATACTGGGAGATATATCATGTTACAGTACTGGGAGATATCAACAGTTAAAGTACTGGGAAATATCACATGTTACAGTACTGGGAGATATCACATGTTTACAGTACTGGGAGATATCAACAGTTACAGTATAGGAAGATATCAACAGTTACAGTACTGGAATATATCAACAGTTACAATACTGGGAGATATATCATGTTACAGTACTGGGAGATATCACATGTTACAGTACTGGGAGATATCAACAGTTACAGTACATGAAGATATCAACAGTTACAATACTTGGAGATATCAACAGTTACAGTACTGGTAGATATCAACAGTTACAGTACTGGGTGATATCACAAATTATAGTACAGGGAGATATTACATGTTACAGTACTGGGAGATATTACATGTTACATTACTGGGAGATATCACATGTTACAGTACTGGGAGATATCACATGTTACAGTACTGGGAGATATCACATGTTACAGTGCTGGGAGATATCACATGTTACAGTGCTGGGAGATATCATATGTTACAGTACTGGGAGATATCACATGTTACAGTACTGGGAGATATCACAAATTATAGTACAGGGAGATATTACATGTTACAGTACTGGGAGATATCACATGTTACAGTACTGGGAGATATCAACAGTTACAGTACTGGGAGATATCACATGTTACAATACTGGGAGATATCACATGTTACAGTACTGGGAGATATCACATGTTACAGTACTGGGAGATATCACATGTTACAGTACTGGGAGATATCACATGTTACAGTACTGGGAGATATCACATGTTATAGTACTGGGAGATATCACATGTTACAGTACTAGTGGATATCACATGTTACAGTAATGTGTGTTATCAAGAGTGACAACACTGAATGATACCCCGAGGCAGGTCACTGTGACGCGAAGCCCGTTGACTCCCGTACGCCCAAGTATTCAAGAACATAACCAAAGCCCAATTATTTCTGCCCATGAAACTCCATGCCTCCATCACATCCCGTAGCCACACTGCCACATTCAGCTGCCCCGGTGACAGTTGCCTGACACTTATTCTAACAATGGCACCTCAACTGAAAACCTACAAAGACAGAAACTAATCCTGAGTACACACAGCCTCGATGCACGCGAAGACATCCTTTCTTAAATCGGATTAGGGGACAAACCAGGCCCTGCCAGCGACGTTCAGCAAAGCCCGTATTTATGTATGCTAACTGAGCTACATCAGACACCGACTATGTCAGTGTTTCTATATACTGATGCTCATTTCTTTGATGCCGGTTCAAATATTTTAAGTGTTTGTTATGGCCAATCTGTGTCAACATCGGCAAGTACACTCTCTCCGTTCATTCAATCAGCTTTCTTCTTGTCACCACCGTGTTGGTTCAGTTTTATCTGGGATAATCCGTCCTGTCATCTATAGTTCTTTCATCTACTTCTCTGAGTGTTAATCAGTACTCATGGGTTTATTTCTCGTGCTCTGTGCTGTAAGCGTTTCAGGCACATTAGGGCGCCGCCCCTGTACTTGTTTATGTAAACACGGCGCCGCCCCTGTTCTTATTTATGTAAACAGGTCGCCCTGCGCCACACAATGTGACACGAAATGTTTAGCTGTTACATTCGCTTTAGTTAACGTTAATTTACATATAGAAGCCATAGACAAGAGCTTGCACAATTCCATGGCTGGCATACTTCGCTAAATCTGGCCAGGTGCATTACAGAGTTCTATATCTCGTGAAGTGGATAGGGGGGTTACATTTTGGCTGAAATGCTTAACAAGCGTAGTTTATGTGTATTTAAGGTATACCTGACAATCTATCCACCAGACATCCATCCATACGCCCATCCACCCATCCATCCATCCATCTAGATATCCATCTACCTATCTACAACATATCTATCTATCTATCTATCTATCTATCTATCTATCTATCTATCTATCTATCTATCTATCTATCTGTCCGTCTGTCCGTCCGTCCGTCCGTCTGTCTGTCTGTCTGTCTGTCTGTCTGTCTGACATGAAATCATTGCACTGACGAAGAACTTGTGGTCCGAAACGTTGAACCCACATCTCTGTGACAGACAAGCTTACACGAATACTTTCTCTCTAACTCTATGACCATGCTTGTAGCTTTGCCCACAGCACGGCGCCCCGGGAGCCCCTCCCCCATGCACTATTCTAGGGGTTAATTATTCAGCCGAGGTGGCCCTCCGAACTAGGAACTGAAATGACAATTCAACAATTCGGGTTAGACTTCAAAAACATAAGCCGGCTCTCCGACAGAAGTGACAACTTGGGTGGCCCACGGCAGTTGTGCTTTTGAAATAGAAGAAGTGGGCCAGACCCATAGAGACAAGGTGCGAGGCTGAGCTGGTGTGGCAGGGGTGAACACGATCCAGACCACCTACCGCAGCTGTTATTGTCTGCCCAGGCACCCATCCACCTCAGGTCCGACTTTCTCCGAGTGCTGGTAGGGCTGCCTGGCAGTGTCTCACCGTGACCTAGTTGTGGGCCGTTCAATGTCACGCGTGTGGGAGGTAATCAGAGCCAGCCAGGGGTGTCCCCGGCTGCACCCGGCCTCACGCGGGTACCGGGTGCTGACTCGGACAGTAAAGGCGGCTGGCGGGGTATTGCCCATACAAGACCTCCAGTGCCCATTCATCATCATCATCATCATCATCATCATCATCATCATCTTATTCTTCTTCCACTTCTGCCGTCAAGCGTCGTGGGGAGGAATAATTTGCGTTCCAGCGCCCGGTGGGCGGCACTGGATAGTGTCATTCCGTGTGGTTGTACTATGTCTTTGATGTCGTCAATCCATTTTCTTCTTGGACGTCCTCGTGGTCTCGTCGCAGATGATCTTTGATGTAAGGCCAGTGATGGTAGTTGATGGTGTTGCATTCTAACGACATGGCCAAACCACTTGATCTTCTGTCTTTCAATAAATGTGGCACAAGGTGTTGATCCCACAGTCTGTCTGATAACAGCATTTCTTACTCGGTCTCGGATTGTTAAGTTGGCAGCTCTCCTCAGGCATCTCATCTCGCAGGTGTTGATTTTGCGAAGGTGTAATTTGGATAAAGTCCAGGTTTGAGATTGGTAGCATAGGGTTGATGTGAATATGCTGTTTATTATCTGTCGTTTTGCGGACATGGGTATATTTGGATGTTTCAGTAAGGGTGATAGTTGATATGTAAGTGCACTAGCTTTTTGACATCTGATTTCGATTTCTCTGTCCAATCTGCCATCTTCTGTGATCATACTTCCAAGGTATTTGAATTCTTTAACTTGTTTCAGAGTTGTGTTATTTATCTGTATACTTAGTGGGCCCGGCGATCTGCTAACTCGCATTACTTCGGTTTTGGCTGTATTTTTGCTCATATTGTATCTCCTGCATGTTGAACTCAGATTATTAATATGATTTTGTAGTCTGCCCTCGTCGCTATAAAACAGGCACTGATCGTCTGCAAATAGAAGTTCATTTATTTCCTGTGGATCAGTTGTTTCATTGCCATTGCCGTTGTTTCATTTATGTTGGTCCATTGGCCAACATAAATATGAGGCTATCGCAGTGTTTGGGGGCGCCGCGGTGGTGTAGTGGCTAGACCTGGCTTGCCGGCCGGGAGGTCTTCAGTTCGATCCGCTTCAGGGCTGATCTGGATGATTACACCTGACCAGGTCAACGAAGCCTGGCGTGTGCGCCAGGGAGTGTCTCGTGGATCAAGGTTGGCGCGTGAACATGGCCTGGTCATCCAGCCAGAGTCTGTGGATCTATTCACATGTGATCTAGTGTCTTGTGCCTAATGTGCCTATTATTTATGTAGAACATAAATAGATTTGTAGCCGGTCTCGCTGGCCTATGGTTTAGCGTCTTTCTCCGTAATCCTGTATACTCTCGTGAGTGACGAGATGTGCGCGAGAATTGGCAGCAGTTCTCGCCGAGTCAGTAACTTACGGGGTGTGTGAGTCGGTCGCTCAGAAAGCAATGGCAAACTACTGAGCGTAATCTTGCCTAATACATCAACAGCAGCTGAAAAATGCTGATGTTGACTGCAACGTCCTGTAAGGGATATGCAACCCCCAAAAATAAATTTAGAACATAAACAGATGTAGAACATAAACAGATGTAGAACATACACAGATGTAGAACATACACAGATGTAGAACATGCATAGATGTAGAACATACACAGATGTAGAACATACACAGATGTAGAACATACACAGATGTAGAACATACACAGATGTAGAACATACACAGATGTAGAACATAAACAGATGTAGAACATACACAGATGTAGAACATACACAGATGTAGAACATACATAGATGTAGAACATGCACAGATGTAGAACATACACAGATGTAGAACATAAACAGATGTAGAACATGCATAGATGTAGAACATGCATAGATGTAGAACATGCATAGATGTAGAACATACACAGATGTAGAACATGCATAGATGTAGAACATACACAGATGTAGAACATAAACAGATGTAGAACATAAACAGATGTAGAACATGCATAGATGAAGAACATAAACAGATGAAGAACATAAACAGATGTAGAACATACACAGATGTAGAACATAAACAGATGTCGAACATACACAGATGTAGAACATGCATAGATGAAGAACATAAACAGATGAAGAACATACACAGATGTAGAACATACACAGATGTAGAACATACAAGATGTAGAACATGCACAAATGTAGAACATAAACAGATGTAGAACATACACAGATGTAGAACATAAACATATGTAGAACATAAACAGATGTAGAACATAAACAGATGTAGAACATAAACAGATGTAGAACATGCATAGATGAAGAACATAAACAGATGAAGAACATAAACAGATGTAGAACATGCACAGATGTAGAACATAAACAGATGTAGAACATGCACAGATGTAGAACATGCACAGATGTAGAACATAAACAGATGTAGAACATACAAGATGTAGAACATACACAACACACACACACACACACACACACACACACATGTAGAACATAAACATGTGAACTACCCACACATATAGAACATAAATACATGTAGGACATACACGAATGTAGTACTTGTTCTCCCCCACTCCAGCGCCACCTCTTCCCCAGCCCCATATGACACGCCCAGTGTTGATTTAAAAAATGACATGGATACAATGTTACCCCTCCGTGCGCGACCTGGTGTTGTGTTTCGTGGCCTTCCAGGCCGGATGGTGTACCCATGCAATCATCCCCGGCCCTGTTTGCTTTCTGGTGAGTCCCTGAATGCCGGAGAGAGTCCGGTAAACATTGACACGTGTCAGTCTCGCCTTGTGTATGCGGCAATTACGCACATGGCCCCAGTGGCGACCCAGGCAGTGTCCACGGACCGTCGTCAACATCTGACCAACGTGACCCAGATACTGCTGCCTTCCCCCTCCCCCCCCCCCCCTTTCCTTTCCCAGTGTGTACTCAACATTTGACACTGTTTGTGGATAGAGTCAACATCATGCCGTGTTGTAGTCATTGACTCGGTTTGTGTTTAAAGTTAACAGCACGTCCTACTGAGGTGCCTTATTCTGTGTCACGTTTAACGTCAAACGCTTGTCACGCTGAGGTGACTTATGATGTTCCACGTTTAAAGTCAGTAGTTTATCGTGATGAGGTGCATTTCTCTGTTCCACGTTTAATTAAAGTCAACAGTTTATCATGATGAGGTGTATTATTACTGTTTCGCGTTTAACGTCAAACGCTTGTCACGCTGAGGTGACTTATGATGTTTCACGTTTAAAGTCAACAGTTTATCGCGATGAGGTGTATTTCTCTGTTCCCCGTTTAAAGTCAGCAGTTTATCGCGATGAGGTGCATTTCTCTGTTCCCCGTTTAAAGTCAGCAGTTTATCGCGATGAGGTGCATTTCTCTGTTCCCCGTTTAAAGTCAGCAGTTTATCGCGATGAGGTGTATTTCTCTGTTCCCCGTTTAAAGTCAGCAGTTTATCGCGATGAGGTGCATTTCTCTGTTCCCCGTTTAAAGTCAGCAGTTTATCGCGATGAGGTGTATTTCTCTGTTCCCCGTTTAAAGTCAGCAGTTTATCGCGATGAGGTGCATTTCTCTGTTCCCCGTTTAAAGTCAGCAGTTTATCGCGATGAGGTGCATTTCTCTGTTCCCCGTTTAAAGTCAGCAGTTTATCGCGATGAGGTGCATTTCTCTGTTCCACGTTTAAAGTGAACAGTTTATCTCGATGAGGTAGCTGACGATGTTCATCTTGAGGTAACAACGCTTTAAGCCATGGAAGCTAACACATGAGCCTCGCTGACATAATGGTTAGAGTACCCGCTGACATAGTGGTTAGAGTACCCGCAGACATAGTGGTTAGAGTACCCGCTGACATAGTGGTTAGAGTACCCGCTGACATAGTGGTTAGAGTACCCGCTGACATAGTGGTTAGAGTACCCGCTGACATAGTGGTTAGAGTACCCGCTGACATAGTGGTTAGAGTACCCGCTGACATAGTGGTTAGAGTACCCGCTGACATAGTGGTTAGAATACCCGCTGACATAGTGGTTAGAGTACCCGCTGACATAGTGGTTAGAGTACCCGCAGACATAGTGGTTAGAGTACCCGCTGACATAGTGGTTAGAGTACCCGCTGACATAGTGGTTAGAGTACCCGCTGACATAGTGGTTAGAGTACCCGCTGACATAGTGGTTAGAGTACCCGCTGACATAGTGGTTAGAGTATCCGCTGACATAGTGGTTAGAATATCCGCTGACATAGTGGTTAGAATACCCGCTGACATAGTGGTTAGAGTACCCGCAGACATAGTGGTTACAGTACCCGCTGACATAGTGGTTAGAGTACCCGCTGACATAGTGGTTAGAGTATCCGCTGACATAGTGGTTAGAGTATCCGCTGACATAGTGGTTAGAATACCCGCTGAGATAGTGGTTAGAGTACCCGCTGACATAGTGGTTAGAGTACCCGCTGACATAGTGGTTAGAGTACCCGCTGACATAGTGGTTAGAATACCCGCTGAGATAGTGGTTAGAATACCCGCTGAGATAGTGGTTAGAGTACCCGCAGACATAGTGGTTAGAATACCCGCTGACATAGTGGTTAGAGTACCCACTGACATAGTGGTTAGAGTACCCACTGACATAGTGGTTAGAGTACCCGCAGACATAGTGGTTAGAGTACCCGCTGACATAGTGGTTAGAGTACCCACTGACATAGTGGATAGAGTACCCACTGACATAGTGGTTAGAGTACCCGCAGACATAGTGGTTAGAGTACCCGCAGACATAGTGGTTAGAATACCCGCTGACATAGTGGTTAGAATACCCGCTGACATAGTGGTTAGAGTACCCGCAGACATAGTGGTTAGAGTACCCGCTGACATAGTGGTTAGAGTACCCGCTGACATAGTGGTTAGAGTACCCGCTGACATAGTGGTTAGAATACCCGCTGACATAGTGGTTAGAATACCCGCTGACATAGTGGTTAGAATACCCGCTGACATAGTGGTTAGAATACCCGCTGACATAGTGGTTAGAGTACCCGCTGACATAGTGGTTAGAGTACCCGCTGACATAGTGGTTAGAGTACCCGCTGACATAGTGGTTAGAGTACCCGCAGACATAGTGGTTAGAGTACCCGCAGACATAGTGGTTAGAGTACCCGCCGACATAGTGGTTAGAGTACCCGCTGACATAGTGGTTAGAGTACCCGCTGACATAGTGGTTAGAGTACCCGCTGACATAGTGGTTAGAATATCCGCTGACATAGTGGTTAGAGTACCCGATGACATAATGGTTAGAGTACCCGCTGACATAGTGGTTAGAGTACCCGCTGACATAGTGGTTAGAGTACCCGCTGACATAGTGGTTAGAATATCCACTGACATAGTGGTTAGAGTACCCGCTGACATAGTGGTTAGAGTACCCGCTGACATAGTGGTTAGAATACCCGCTGACATAGTGGTTAGAGTACCCGCGCATCAAAGCAGTGGCCTGTGTTCACTCCACATCAGGGACAGAGCTCATTTGTCTGTCCACTCTGGGTCGGTCCAGTCTCATATGATGGGTACGGGGGTCTATCCAGCCTCATAAGGTGAGTACAGGGGTCTATTCAGTCTCATAAGATGGGTTTAGTTTGGTCGACGGATCAACATCACGACATACGGGTGTAACCCATAAGTGCTCCGTTCTACTCCTAACGCCTGAGTTCGGAGAATCTCAGTCCAGTGCACGAATTCCGTAGCACCGGCGATGGTCCTGAAATACTTTGGGTAGATTTTTTAACTCGAAATTTTGCCTGGACAGCGCCGTTAGGCGGGTAGATGGGTACAGGGGTTGTGGGGGGAGGAGGGTCGTCTCGAGACATGGTGCCCGCCTCGAGTGCTGGAGGACCCGGGATCAAGCCCCTTGGCAGTTGGAAATGGATAAAAAAATAAGATGCTTGCATAGGTCGATCCAGCCTCATAAGATGGGTACAGGAGTCGATCCAGTCTCATAAGATGGGTACAGGAGTCGATCCAGTCTCATAAGATGGGTACAGTGGGCGATCCAGTCTCATGTGATGGGTACATGGGTCGATCCTGTCTCATGAGATGGGTACAGTGGGCGATCCAGTCTCATAAGATGGGTACAGTGGACGATCCAGTCTCATAAGATGGATACAGGAGTCCAGGGGCGTCACTAGGGGGATGCGGGCCGCACCGGGTGACACCATCAAGGGGTGACACCAAAATAAAAAAATTGCAAATTTGACAAAGCAGACATAGGAAAATAACAAAAATGTAACTTTGTCCGAGTTTGTCGAAGTTCTTTATTTATGTTTTACCTGAAGTATTGAAGTTATATTGTCCAATTTGTTTTCTTTCTTATGTCCTTATTAACTTTTTGACTTATTTTACAAACATTACTATATGCGATTATATATGGTACAGGAACACTCGGAAGAAGACCATGGTGAAAGTCTAGAGGGGTGACACCAAGAGTTTACCGCACTGGGTGACACCAACCCCAGTGACGCCACTGCAGGAGTCGAGCCAGTCTCGTGAAATGGGTACAAGAGTCGATCCAGTCTCATAAGATGGATACAGTGGGTGATCCAGTCTCATAAGATGGATACAGTGGGTGATCCAGTCTCATAAGATGGATACAGTGGGTGATCCAGTCTCATAAGATGGATACAGTGGGTGATCCAGTCTCATAAGATGGATACAGTGGGTGATCCAGTCTCATAAGATGGATACAGTGGGTGATCCAGTTTCATAAGATGAGTAGAGGGAGGGGGCGATATAGTAACATGAGATGAGTACAGTTGTCGATCCAGTTTCATAAGATCGGAACAGGCGTGGATTTAGTTTCATGAGATGGGTGCGGGGGTTGACCCAGTCCCATAAGATGGGCACAGGGGGTCGATCCAGTCTCATTAGATGAGTAGAGGGAAGGGGGGGGGGGCGATACATTCTCATGAGATAGGTACAGGGGGTCGTTTCAGCCCTACAAGATGGGTGCAGCATTATGTTCAGAATCTTCTGGGAATTATCCTGAGAAGGTCAGGAGGAAAGAAAGGTCATTGCCACCCAGATCATAACGCCATAGTCTAGAGTTTGTGACAGCTGAAGAGGTCACTCCCAGCGCCACGTGACAGCTGAAGAGGTCACTCCCAGCGCCACGTGACAGTTGAAGAGGTCACTCCCAGCGCCACGTGACAGTTGAAGAGGTCACTCCCAGCGCCACGTGACAGCTGAAGAGGTCACTCCCAGCACCACGTGACAGCTGAAGAGGTCACTCCCAGCGCCACGTGACAGTTGAAGGTGTCACTCCCAGTGCCAGCATAGTCCAAGGGGACTGCTTGACCTTTCATAATGATCACGTGACCTGGTGAGAGGCTGGGCGTATAGTGCTGGAGTCGTTTGTCGGTGACCAACCGCTACTCGATGGCTGGTGTGGTCAGTTTCAGGCCGTCGAAATCTCTTTCCATAACCGGACCGTCAGACAACACGACAGATGGAAATGCAGACAAAATCAAACGACAAAGTTAGAGGTGGACATATCTGCAGTATTAGACAGACAAGATCACTTGACAACCCTAGAGGTGGACATATCTGCAGTGTTAGACAGACAAGATCACTTGACAAAGTTAGAGGTGGATATATCTGCAGTGTTAGACAGACAAGATCACTTGACAAAGTTAGAGGTGGATATATCTGCAGTGTTAGACAGACAAGATCACTTGACAACCCTAGAGGTGGATATATCTGCAGTGTTAGACAGACAAGATCACTTGACAAAGTTAGAGGTGGACATATCTGCAGTGTTAGACAGACAAGATCACTTGACAACCCTAGAGGTGGACATATCTGCAGTGTTAGACAGACAAGATCACTTGACAAAGTTAGAGGTGGATATATCTGCAGTGTTAGACAGACAAGGTCACTTGACAAAGTTAGAGGTGGAGATATCTGCAGTGTTAGACAGACAAGATCACTTGACAAAGTTAGAGGTGCAAATATCTGCAGTATTAGACAGACAAGATCACTTGACAATGTTAGAGGTGGATATATCTGCAGTGTTAGACAGACAAGATCACTTGACAAAGTTAGAGGTGGATATATCTGCAGTGTTAGACAGACAAGATCACTTGACAAAGTTAGAGGTGGATATATCTGCAGTGTTAGACAGACAAGATCACTTGACAAAGTTAGAGGTGGACATATCTGCAGTGTTAGACAGACAAGATCACTTGACAATGTTAGAGGTGGATATATCTGCAGTGTTAGACAGACAAGATCACTTGACAACCCTAGAGGTGGACATATCTGCAGTATTAGACAGACAAGATCACTTGACAAAGTTAGAGGTGCACATATCTGCAGTATTAGACAGACAAGATCACTTGACAAAGTTAGAGGTGCAAATATCTGCAGTGTTAGACAGACAAGATCACTTGACAAAGTTAGAGGTGGACATATCTGCAGTGTTAGACAGACAAGATCACTTGACAAAGTTAGAGGTGGATATATCTGCAGTGTTAGACAGACAAGATCACTTGACAAAGTTAGAGGTGGGCATATCTGCAGTGTTAGACAGAGAAGATCACTTGACAAAGTTAGAGGTGGACATATCTGCAGTGTTAGGCAGAGAAGATCACTTGACAAAGTTAGAGGTGGACATATCTGTAGTGTTAGACAGACAAGATCACTTGACAAAGTTAGAGGTGGACATATCTGCAGTGTTAGACAGACAAGATCACTTGACAACCCTAGAGGTGGACATATCTGCAGTGTTAGACAGACAAGATCACTTGACAACCCTAGAGGTGGACATATCTGCAGTGTTAGACAGACAAGATCACTTGACAACCCTAGAGGTGGACATATCTGCAGTGTTAGACAGACAAGATCACTTGACAACCCTAGAGGTGGACATATCTGCAGTGTTAGACAGACAAGATCACTTGACAACCCTAGAGGTGGACATATCTGCAGTGTTAGACAGACAAGATCACTTGACAAAGTTAGAGGTGCATAGTATCTGCAGTATTAGACAGACAAGATCACTTGACAATGTTAGAGGTGGCTATATCAGGCAGTATTAGACAGACAAGATCACTTGACAAAGTAGAGGTGGACATATCTGCAGTGTAGACAGAGAAGATCACTTGACAAAGTTAGAGGTGGACATATCAGTAGTGTTAGACAGACAAGATCACTTGACAAAGTTAGAGGTGACATATCTGCAGTGTTAGGACAAGACAAGATCACTTGACAACCCTAGAGGTGGACATATCTGCACGTGTTAGACAGACCAGATCACTTGACAACCCTAGAGGTGGACATATCTGCAGTGTTAGGACAGACAGATCACTTGACAAACCTAGAGGTGGACATATCTGCAGTGTTAGACAGACAAGATCACTTGACAACCCTAGAGGTGGGACATATCTGCAGTGTTAAGACAGACAAGATCACTTGACAAAGTTAGAGTGGCAAGTATCTGCAGTATTAGACAGACAAGATCACTTGACAATGTTAGAGGTGGATATATCAGCAGTATTAGACAGACAAGATCACTTGACAAAGTTAGAGGTGCAAATATCTGCAGTATTAGACAGACAAGATCACTTGACAAAGTTAGAGGTGGATATATCAGCAGTATTAGACAGACAAGATCACTTGACAAAGTTAGAGGTGGACATATCTGCAGTATTAGACAGACAAGATCACTTGACAACCCTAGAGGTGGACATATCTGCAGTGTTAGACAGACAAGATCACTTGACAACCCTAGAGGTGGACATATCTGCAGTGTTAGACAGACAAGATCACTTGACAACCCTAGAGGTGGACATATCTGCAGTGTTAGACAGACAAGATCACTTGACAACCCTAGAGGTGGACATATCTGCAGTGTTAGACAGACAAGATCACTTGACAACCCTAGAGGTGGACATATCTGCAGTGTTAGACAGACAAGATCACTTGACAAAGTTAGAGGTGCAAGTATCTGCAGTATTAGACAGACAAGATCACTTGACAATGTTAGAGGTGGATATATCAGCAGTATTAGACAGACAAGATCACTTGACAAAGTTAGAGGTGGACATATCTGCAGTGTTAGACAGACAAGATCACTTGACAAAGTTAGAGGTGGATATATCTGCAGTGTTAGACAGACAAGATCACTTGACAAGTTAGAGGTGGCATATCATGCAGTGTTAGACAGAAAGATCACTTGACAAAGTTAGAGGTGGACATATCTGCAGTGTTAGGCAGAGAAGATCACTTGACAAGTTAGAGGTGGACATATCTGTAGTGTTAGACAGACAAGATCACTTGACAAAGTTAGAGGTGGACATATCTGCAGTGTTAGACAGACAAGATCACTTGACAAAGTTAGAGGTGGACATATCTGCAGTGTTAGACAGACAAGATCACTTGACAACCCTAGAGGTGGACATATCTGCAGTGTTAGACAGACAAGATCACTTGACAACCCTAGAGGTGGATATATCTGCAGTGTTAGACAGACAAGATCACTTGACAAAAGTTAGAGGTGGACATATCTGCAGTGTTAGACAGACAAGATCACTGACAAACCCTAGAGGTGGACATATCTGCAGTGTTAGACAGACAAGATCACTTGACAAAGTTAGAGGTGGACATATCTGCAGTGTTAGACAGACAAGATCACTTGACAACCCTAGAGGTGGACATATCTGCAGTGTTAGACAGACAAGATCACTTGACAACCCTAGAGGTGGACATATCTGCAGTGTTAGACAGACAAGATCACTTGACAACCCTAGAGGTGGACATATCTGCAGTGTTAGACAGACAAGATCACTTGACAACCCTAGAGGTGGACATATCTGCAGTGTTAGAACAGACAAGATCACTTGACAAACCCTAGAGGTGGACATATTGCAGTGTTAGACAGACAGATCACTTGACAAAGTTAGAGGTGCAAGTATCTGCAGTATTAGACAGACAAGATCACTTGAACAATGTTAGAGGTGGATATATCAGCAGTATTAGACAGACAAGATCACTTGACAAAGTTAGAGGTGGACATATCTGCAGTGTTAGACAGAGAAGATCACTTGACAAAGTTAGAGGTGGACATATCAGTAGTGTTAGACAGACAAGATCACTTGACAAAGTTAGAGGTGGACATATCTGCAGTGTTAGACAGACAAGATCACTTGACAACCCTAGAGGTGGACATATCTGCAGTGTTAGACAGACAAGATCACTTGACACCCTAGAGGTGGACATATCTGCAGTGTTAGACAGACAAAGATCACTTGACAACCCTAGAGGTGGACATATCTGCAGTGTTAGACAGACAAGATCACTTGACAACCCTAGAGGTGGACATATCTGCAGTGTTAGACAGACAAGATCACTTGACAACCCTAGAGGTGGACATATCTGCAGTGTTAGACAGACAAGATCACTTGACAAAGTTTAGAGGTGCAAGTATCTGCAGTATTAGACAGACAAGATCACTTGACAATGTTAGAGGTGATATATCAGCAGTATTAGACAGACAAGGATCACTTGACAAAGTTAGAGGTGGACATATCTGCCAGTGTTAGACAGAGAAGATCACTTGACAAAGTTAGAGGTGGACATATCAGTAGTGGTTAGACAGACAAGATCACTTGACAAAGTTAGAGTGGACATATCTGCAGTGTTGACAGACAAGATCACTTGACAACCCTAGAGGGTGGACAATATCTGCAGTGTTAGACAGACAAGATCACTTGACAAACCCTAGAGGTGGACATATCTGCAGTGTTAGACAGACAAGATCACTTGACAACCCTAGAGGTGGACATATCTGCAGTGTTAGACAGACAAGATCACTTGACAACCCTAGAGGTGGACATATCTGCAGTGTTAGACAGACAATATCACTTGACAAAGTTAGAGGTGCAAGTATCTGCAGTATTAGACAGACAAGATCACTTGACAATGTTAGAGGTGGATATATCAGCAGTATTAGACAGACAAGATCACTTGACAAAGTTAGAGGTGCAAGTATCTGCAGTATTAGACAGACAAGATCACTTGACAATGTTAGAGGTGGATATATCAGCAGTATTAGACAGACAAGATCACTTGACAAAGTTAGAGGTGGACATATCTGCAGTATTAGACAGACAAGATCACTTGACAACCCTAGAGGTGGACATATCTGCAGTTGTTAGACAGACAAGAGCACTTGACAACCCTAGAGGGTGACATATCTGCAGTGTTAGACACAGACAAGATCACTTGACAACCCTAGAGGTGGACATATCTGCAGTGTTAGACAGACAAGATCACTTGACAACCCTAGAGGTGGACATATCTGCAGTGGTTAGACAGACAAGATCACTTGACACCCTAGAGGTGGACATATCTGCCAGTGTTAGACAGACAAGATCACTTGACAAGTTAGAGGTGCAAGTATCTGCAGTATTAGACAGACAAGATCACTTGACAATGTAGAGGTGGATATATCAGCAGTATTAGACAGACAAGATCACTTGACAAAGTTAGAGGTGGACATATCTGCAGTGTTAGACAGACAAGATCACTTGA
>JACEFZ010001808.1:27500-55000 GCA_014155875.1 Cepaea nemoralis
CCTCCCACCTCAGGTGGCTTCACGAGGCATGCGTGCGTTTAGCGTCGTCCTGGCCTGACCGCTGGTCGTTCGTCAGCCAGCAATCTTGCAGGCCGGTAACTACCACTCGCCTGGCGGCGTAACGAAGTTGCTGCCTCCCTGCTGGGAGCTAAGTCGCCTGGCGGGCGTAACGATGCCGCTGCATCACTGTGCCCTTTCTGGACTCTGACACGCTCCCCCGGCAAATTCATGAAAGATGTCATCTTTCATGTATAATATATGTACATACTGGGTTAATATTCTAACCTTGTCAGAGTCTACCCTTCTGTTGTTATATACATTAGTATCAAAGTACACATAAATACACATATGCCATAGAAATATATAAGAAATGGAAGTTGCATTCAACGACATGTGGTGTTCAACCTTTAACACATGTCAGGTTTCATCCTCTCGATGGCTGATTACCTCAATTGCATTAATGACCCAGTCAGATCGGTAGTACCAGCTTCACGCATCTACCTCGCAGCTTCCAAAAAAAAAACGTAATAATATGGTTCTTGAAACAAAAACCATCTAGCTAGACTGAAATACGGCTTTATATAAGTCGCATAAAACGCTCAAACCCTGCCCTTATTTGGCCAGTAGCTCTCGTGTTGGTCTGCAATGTCAGCAACCCTCTGCCATGCCCAGTAGATGGCTACCTGTTGTGTCAACAATCTGGCAACAACATGGCTATTTATACGCAACACATTACTGAATACATTTCAAATTATGGCCCTTTGTGTAATGCTCTAATAACAAATAAATGAAAGGGAAATAATTTTCACATTAATGAAATACAATAATTTACAATAATTATCCTATTTCTTAGCGTCATCGCTTGACGTTTCTTCATATTAACGAGAAAAAGTCGGTAATATTAATACATTAATCAAGATATGATTCTAAGATTACACTACATAAATATATAAACACACAATTCGTGTATTTAAGTTTGTTGATTCCTAAAGATTTTAGAATCGTCATAGATTTTTAAACTTTTATTTGTCGTCTGCTAATTTTGCTCTAAATTTCTAACTAATCCGGAAGTACACACGAACACTAAAATCAGCTGATGTTTAAGCTTGCAGAACACACTTGTTTCGGTTTGATGTAGTTACGGAAAGTACAATGTTCTCACAGTTCATGTGTTGGATGTTTCACTACAAAACCTTCTGGATTACAATTGACTGTTCATGTGTTGGATGTTTCACTACCGAACATTATGGATTTCGGTTCACTGCAATGGTGTAGCTGTCAATGTTCAGTTTACACGTTCACATCCGTCTATAAAATATCCCTGGAATGTTCCACACGCAGATGTCACTGTCAAAATGGATAGTTCGCTTACGGTAAGTTTTTGAGCGAATGTGACACTGTTCTTGTTCTTGGTATATACAATTACTAAAGTTCGCTTTCTACCACACACTACACAATTATACACGACAATCACTACATGAATTAGTAAAATAAGAACACTATACATAATGGGAGTAACCCCTATCACATTATATTGTAGACATTGCACAGCTTTTTGTGAATGGAAAAACTTATTCACTTATAAATGGCTGTGTCGGTCTGAGTGTATTTGTACACACTGCACTCAGACATTGGTGCTTACTGGGTCGGTTGGACAACGGGACAAAAGATCGGCAATTGAATTGGATCTGCCTGGGATATGTCGAACCTCAAAGCTGTAATCTTGAAGTTTAAGAGACCAGCGCGCTACCATATGATTTGAAGGTACACCTGAATTTATAAATCGTAACGGGCTGCTGTCGGATTCCACGATGAAATGGCGTCCTAGAAGAAATCTGGGCAATTTGGTTATACCCACCACTAAAGCTAGGGCTTCCAATTGAGGGATAGACCACGCCCGTTCTCTGGGCTTTAGTTTCCTGGATACGAAGTACACGGGATGGAGGATGTTATTGTACTCTTGTAACAAGACTGCTCCAATCGCCACGGAGCTAGCATCTGTACGCAATCTGAAAGGTAAATGGAGGTTGGGCAATTTCAGGATGAGATTATTTGAACTGTTATCAGAAAAACATGCTATTACTTTATTGAATGCAATTTTTAGGCATTCATTGTTTACAATTTTCTCTGGTTTATCTTTTGTTAGTAAATTAGTAAACACTTCGGTCAGTTCGGAAAAATCAGGAATGAACTGCCGGTAATAGTTTATTAGTCCCAACAAACTTCTGACTTGTTTTTTTTGTAGTCGGAAGTGAGAGTTTTAGTATCTTGGACACAATGTTATCGTCTGTCATGACAAAGCCGTTGGATATTTTGTACCCCAAGAAAGATATTTCCTGGTAGGCTATGTCTACTTTCGCAGGCTTGACTGTCAGTCCGTGCTGTCTAATACGTTCAAATGTCTGTTCTAACGTCTTAATGTGCTCTGTCATCGTCTCTGTGTGAACACAGATGTCGTCGATATAGCAAATTATGTTAGGAATGTCTACAAGAAGAAGTCGTGTCATACGTACGAAGGTGGCTGGGGCATTGACTAGCCCAAATGGAAGTTTGCACCATTCGTACAGTCCCCACGGTGTGGCAAATGCTGTCAGATGTCTGCTCTGTTCGTCTACTTCTATCTGATAATATCCTTTAGTCATATCTATCTTCGTGAAGAACCTAGCGTCTGTCAGTTCTGTCAGAAGATCGTCAGCGTTTGCCATTGGCTTCAAATCTAGAACAGTTATTTTATTTAGCTTTCGATAGACGATACACAGTCTTATTGTATTGTCCTTTTTGCGTATTATGACCATTGGAGATGAGAAGTCTGATTGGGATCGTCTTATGATGTTGTTTTTCTCTAAGTTGATGATCTCCTGATGTAAATGTTCTTTGTAATGTAATGGGATGGTGTATGGTCTGCATCTTATGGGTGTGTTTGATGTGAGTGTGATATGATGCTGTACTAATTCTGTTTGTCCTGGGTTGTTGGAAAAAATGGTGTTGTACTGTTGTATAAGCTGTTTGCAACTGTTTGTCTCTGCTTGAGTTAACTTTGGGTTGATTTTGATCTCCTTCAAGCAGTTTGTCGTGTCTAATGCAGGTGTTGGAATCTCGTCACTAGCATCGTCGTCTTCGTGATCTATTATCACTGTACAAGCTGTCGTATCGTCTTGTTCGTTGTCTCTGTTGTGGTAAGGTCTTAGCATATTTATGTGAAATATTTTGTGTTTGTCTTTTATTTGGATTTCGTAGTCTACTGGTGAAATCTGTCTCGTCACTTTAAAAGGTCCCTGCCAAGAGTCAGTCAATAAGTGTCTGTCACTAGGTAATAGAAGAAGAACGTCCCGTCCAGGTGTCAACGTTATTGTCCTGTTACCTTTGTCAGCATACTGTCTATACGTAGCACCAGATAATTTTAGTGCATTCTTTGCAATAACACAAGATTTGATGATTCTTTCACGCAATGATGTAACATATACGTATGATGATATGGGTTTAAGTACTGGAGTAGAGTCAGTTAACATTTGGTGATAAATGGTCAATGGCCCACGTGGTTTGGCACCATAGATAAGTTCAAAAGGAGAGAAACCGGTACTAGAATGTGGTACCTCGCGATAAGCAAAAAGAATAGCTGGTAGATATACATCCCAGTTATTGGGGTGCTCTTGCGTTACTTTGGCAAGCATGTGCTTTAGATCCCCGTTAAATTTTCTATTACTCCACTACTGTGAGGATGGTACGGGGAAATTGAAACATTGCTTCACTCCCAACATTTTGGTGAAAGCTTGGGGTAGATGCGGCAATAAACTGAGTGCCCCCTATCAGATTGGATAGTATCTGGAAAACCTATCCGAGAAAAAATATGGAAGAACACTTCCATTATATCATTGGCAGTAATGTTCTTTAGCGGAATAGCTTCTGGCCAGCGACTACATTGATCAATGAGAATTAGAATATATTTATTCCCTCTAGTTGTTGTATGATTAAGAGGGCCCACTATGTCGACAGATAGTTTTTCAAAAGGTCGACTGGCTAAGTCAGTAACTTGCAACTTTGCCTGTGGGTGTTTACCTTTTTTTACCAGTTTCTGGCAGGTGTCACAAATTCTGCAATATTCTTTAATGTCATTGCAAAATTTTGGCCAATGAAACTGTGTCAGTAACCTTGATCTGGTCTTACCGTATGCCATATGCCCCGCAAGAGGTATATCGTGGGCAAGATGTAAGGCTTGCTTGCGATAATTTGTTGGCAAAACAGTTTGCTCTGTGGTGTTGTCACCTCTGGTATAATACCTGGTGAGTATATCATTTTTCATAGCAAAATGCCAGTTTGCATTCTTGGTTACCTTTGGCTTTTGGCCGATCAGGTTAAAGTATTTTGACAATGAAGGATCAGCTTTTTGAGCTGTTACAAACGTTTCCTTCATAGTGTTAGTAGGTAGTGATACTGGGCTAAGCATTTGTATAGCCTCAGTTTGATTACTTTCATCTTGCACTCTAGCAGTAGATCTAGTTACTGCGTTCACACATTCAATGATATCAGATGGTGATGGAACAATGTTATCAATGATGTCATGAGATATTAGTGCTACATTAGCTACCATACAATCAATAGGTGATGTGACATTTTCAATGATGACATTGGATGGTGATGTTATGTTATCATCAATACACATAGATGTTATGTCATGAGGTTTATCATTCACCTCTGGTAAATTTCCAATAATTACATCACACACTGGGTTTCTTAACGCAGCGCACTTTACTTTCCCAGTGAGGAAAGGTGTTTCAATATATGCCCATGCTAGTGGGTATTTCTCAATATTGCCTGAGAATGTTCTGCATGTTACGTGCCTGCCTGTATAGTCTGTAGGCATTATGAGCGTTCTCTTCAGACCAATAAGTGAACTGCCCGTGTCACGAAGGACTGTAGCTGACTTGCCATTCACATATCCGTGATGGACGATTATCTTGCCTTTTGAATCTACTACCAAATTAGCTTCTTCATTGGCAATAGGGATGGCGTGACCGCATGTTAAAATACCATCTTCATAAAAGGTGTTACAAACAGAACATTTATTTGCGCTAAACATGTCAAAAGCCTGTGCTGAGTTCACAGGATGTTTCTCTGGCTGTTCTTCATCTGACGACGAACTATCAAACAAGGCGGCATTTGCTTTGTTGGTCATTTGCCTGCCTTTACAATCTTTCCGATGGTGTCCGTACGCCTTACAGAGGAAACATTTACGCAAACTTCTGAAGGATTTACGCTCCTTATCTTGTCTGTTTACCATGTTTAATAGGTACGTATGGTATCCTGGATGCTTATCGCACATTTCATTCTGATGATGTGAAAATTTACAATAAGTACAGTGATTAAACTTCTCAGAGGTAGGCCTATGAGGTTTCTGCCTACTGTAGGGTTTGTCATAGTTAGCCGCTGCTACAAAATTAATGTCAGTAGCTTCAGTGGCAAAAACAATGTTTGTTGGCTGTGTAATACGCCGACCCACGTCTCTCAATCTCATCTACACTAGTGCATTCATTCTCTTGCAAAAATTTTGAAAATGCTGATGGAATGGATGAAATGATTTTATCTCTAATGATCAGATCTTCTAGTCTCTGATAATTTTTGTCAATTTTAGCTGCTGAAGTCCATTTGGTAAATATATCTCGGACTAAGCAGAGGTAATCAGAGAACGTTTGAGTCGGTTTTGGGCTCAATTTACTGAATTGTTCTCTGTAACCTGCCTCATCTAACATAAAATGTGCCATAATCTTAGATTTCAGATAATGGTAATCTTTTCTGAGGTCTTTGGGGATGGTTTCAATGACTTTAAGAGGTTCCCCTGATAAACTCCTCATATAAATGTGCTAACCTAACACATGTGAGACAGTACAAGTACAACGTGATTTGACGTAAGACTCAACGACACACCGTTCAATGGATTTATTCACACATTAAATACAGAACGATGATCACAACAATATATACTGGATACTTCAATACACTTACATCCACAATACAGCTCACAAGTCTGACTCTCAAGATGTTCAGACACTCGACTTTCAGCACAGAAACCACACAACGCCTTTCTCTCTATCTTGCGTCCGTCCAAGTCCGTGTCCCAGAGCTGTCTACCGCTAGTTCGCCACTTGCCTCCCACCTCAGGTGGCTTCACGAGGCATGCGTGCGTTTAGCGTCGTCCTGGCCTGACCGCTGGTCGTTCGTCAGCCAGCAATCTTGCAGGCCGGTAACTACCACTCGCCTGGCGGCGTGACGAAGTTGCTGCCTCCCTGCTGGGAGCTAAGTCGCCTGACGATGCCGCTGCATCACTGTACCCTTTCTGGACTCTGACAACATGTGAGGTTCCAACAACGGTTGTGCACACCCCGCTGGGTTTTTTTTAGCTTGAGGAATCGGTCGCCAGCTCGACAGCACAGACCTCCGACTGATGGTGCTTTAGTGGCCAGACGGGAGAATAGAGGGTCCAGACCAGTTTACCTCAGTGGGCATCCGACCTGGAGGCTGAAGTGGGACCTAGAGGCTGATGTGTGGACCTGGAGCCTGGGATCTGGAGGATGATGTGTAGGGCCTGGAGCCTGGGATCTGGAGCATGATGTGTAGGACCTGGAGGCTGATGTGTGGGACCTGAAGGCTGATATGTGGGACCTCGAGGCTGATGTGTAGGACCTGGAGGATGATGTGTGGGACCTAAGGGAGGATCTGTGGGACCTGAAGGCTGATGAGTGGAACCTGGAGGATGATGTGTGTGACCAAGAGGCTGATGTGTGGGACCTGGAGGTTGATGTTTGAGACCTGAAGGCTGATGTGTGGACCTGGAGGCTGATGTGTGGGACATAGAGGCTGATGTATGGGACCTGGAGATTGATGTGTGGGACCTAACGGATGATGCGTGGGACCTGGAGGCTTATGCGTGGGACCAGGTGGCTGATGTGTGGAACCTGGATCCTGGGATCTGGAAGATGACGTGTTGGACCTAACGGACGATGTGTGGGACCTGAAGGCTGATATATGGGACCTGGGGGATTGATGGGTGGGACCTAGAGGCTGATGTGTGGGACCTAACGGATGATGTGTGGGACCTGAAGGCTGATGTGTGAGACCTGAAGGCTGATGTGTGGGACCTGGAGCCTGGGATCTGGAGGATGATGTGTGGGACCTGGAGGCTGATATGTGGGACCTAGAGGATGATGTGTGGGACCTAGGAGACTGATGGGTGGGACCTAAAGGCTGATGTGTGGGACCTGAAGGCTGATGTGTGGGATCTGGAGCCTGGGATCTGGAGGATAATGTGTGGGACCTGGAGGCTGATATGTGGTACCTAGAGGATGATGTGTGGGACCTAGGAGACTGATGGGTGGGACCTAGAGGCTGATGTGTGGGACCTGAAGGCTGATGTGTGGGACCTGGAGCCTGGGATCTGGAGGATGATGTGTGGGACCTGGAGGCTGATATGTGGGACCTAGAGGATGATGTGTGGGACCTGGAGGCTGATGTGTGGACCTGGAGGCTGATATGTGGGACCTAACGGATGACGTGTGGGACCTGGAGGCTGATGTGTGGGACCAATAGGCTGATGTGTGGACCTGGAGGCTGATGTGTGGACCTGAAGGCTGATGTGTGGGACATCGTGGCTGATGTTTGGGACCTGTAGATTGATGTGTGGGACCTAACGGATGATGTGTGGGACCTGGAGGCTGTGTGGGACCAGAATGTTGATGTGTGGAATATGGATCCTGGGATGTGGAGGATGATGTGTGGGACCTGAAGGCTAATGTGTGGGACCTGGAGACTGGTGTGTGGGACCTGGAGGTTGATGTGTGGGACATAGAGGATGTGTGGGACCTGGAGGTTGATGTGTGGGACCTGGAGGTTGATGTGTGGGACCTGGAGGTTGATGTGTGGGACCTGGAGGCTGATATGTGGGACCTGGAGGCTGATGTGTGGGACCTGGAGGTTGATGTGTGGGACCTGGAGGCTGATGTGTGGGACCAGAATGTTGATGTGTGGAACATGGATCCTGGGATGTGGAGGATGATGTGTGGGACCTGAAGGCTAATGTTTGGGACCTGGACGCTGTTGTGTGGGACCTGGAGGTTGATGTGTGGGACCTGGAGGTTGATGTGTGGTACCTGGAGGTTGATGTGTGGGACCTGGAGGCTGATATGTGGGACCTGGAGGGTGATATGTGGGACCTGGAGGCTGATGTGTGGGACCTGGAGGTTGATGTGTAGGACTTGGAGGCTGATGTGTGGGACCAGAATGTTGATGTGTGGAACATGGATCCTGGGATGTGGAGGATGATGTGTGGGACCTGAAGGCTAATGTTTGGGACCTGGAGGCTGTTGTGTGGGACCTGGAGGTTGATGTGTGGGACCTGGAGGTTGATGTGTGGTACCTGGAGGTTGATATGTGGGACCTAGAGGATGTGTGGGACCTGGAGGATGATATGTGGGACCTGGAGGCTGATATGTGGGACCTGGAGGCTGATGTGTGGGACCTGGAGGTTGATGTGTAGGACCTGGAGGCTGTTGTGTAGGACCTGGAGGCTGATATGTGGGACCTGGAGGCTGATGTGTGGGACCTGGAGGTTGATGTGTAGGACCTGGAGGTGTTGTGTAGAACCTGAAGGCTTTTGTCTGGGACCTGGAGGATGTTGTGTGGGACATGAAGAGATGGAGCTCAATTTTCTAGAGAATTCACAACCAAGCAATCAACGAATAAACCAACCGATCCATCAGTCAACCAATCAATCAACCAACCGATCAATTAGCCAACCCTTAAGTAAATGAACCAATCAATCAACCAGCTGATCAGTCAACCAACAGATCAATCAACGAACCGATCAATCAATCAACCAATCAATCATCCAACCGACCAATCATCCAACTGATCAATCATCCAACCTATCAACATCCAACCGATCAATCAGCCAACTGATCAATTAGCCAACTGATCAATCAACCACCTGATTAATCATCCAACCGATCAATCATCCAACTGATCAACCAAGCAACTGGTCAATCTACCAACCGATCAATCAACAAACCGATCAATCAACCAACCGATCAATCAACCAACCGATCAATTAACCAACCGATCAATTAACCAACCGACCAGTCAGCCAACCAATAAATCAACCATCAAACACATCAAGCAACCAACCAGCCAATCAGTTATTCTTTCACTCTATATCTACATTCATATCTATCTCTCTCCCTCTCTCCTCTCTCTCTCTCTCTCTCTCTCTATAACTCTCGTTCTCCCCCTCTCCTCTCTCTATATCTCTATATCAAGACCAATATGTATGTCCTGTCCACGCTCACAAACAGGGGGTTAAAGAAGACAACGGGTGACAGAAGGCATCAGGTGACAGAAGCCAGTGGGTGACAGAAGACAGCGGGTGACAGAAGACAGCGGGTGACAGAAGACAGCGGGTGACAGAAGACAGCGGGTGACAGAAGACAGCGGGTGACAGAAGACAGCGGGTGACAGAAGACAGCGGGTGACAGAAGACAGCGGGTGACAGAAGACAGCGGGTGACAGAAGACAGCGGGTGACAGAAGACAGCGGGTGACAGAAGACAGCGGGTGACAGAAGACAGCGGGTGACAGAAGACAGCGGGTGAATAAATACAGCGGGTGACAGAAGACAGATGGTGACAGAAGACAGCGGGTGACAGAAGACAGCGGGTGACAGAAGACAGCGGGTGACAGAAGACAGCGGGTGACATAAGACAGCAAATGAGAGAAAGGCAAAGATCTGTAATACCGGCAAATCAAAGCTCTACGGCCAAGGTAAATATGTACCCAAACACACAGGTGAGACGACAGATCGCCAGGCCGGAGTGCCGCCCGCGGCTCTGTCAGCCAGATCTCCCGCTGAATGCACAGCCGGCTGTTGGGTGAGAGGGCGGCTGTTGTTGTTCTAGCGGCAGTGTCAGCTCGTCCACGCGCTGCCGACAGACCACATGTCAGCTGTTTGTGCATTTTGTTGTCATCAACGTGCGATACTGCCACGGCTAACAGCTGATTCCAGGTCTTGTGTTAGCACACGATGTCTGTCACTAAACGGAGGATCTACTGGCAGCTGGGACGGACACACCGGGTGATTCTGTCCGCAGATGTCCATGACCTGTGTTGGGACGAGTTGGTGGCTGTGACATCACGTGCACAACTGACGTGGATGAAATACAAATGATTTGTGTTCCACATTCGAACAATACTAGTGGCCATGGGTTCCAGTATATCAACACAGGTATAATTCATGTGTTCGCTTCTCATGATACACAACTTTGCGCGGCGTAATATGCCAGACAATAAATCGTGCAACATATTGTTAGTGGATTCTGTGTGTAAGTTCATCAAGGAAATACATTGCTTTGACCAAATGAAAAAGTTGAACTTGAAGAACAGACTGCGTCGATTGATCACAGAAACTGTGCTCAAGCAGGAAGGTCGTATGGGCTTGTGTTGTGCTGGGACAATCACGTTGTAAGGTCCTGAGATCTTGACATTGTGTAGACCTGAGACCTTGACAATGTGTAGTCCTGAGACCTTGAAGTTGCGAGGTCCTGAGAGCCTGGAGATCAGGTGATCAGTCTCTTCCTCATTAGTTCAGATCACAAAGAAATATGCTTCCCTCGCCCAGCTACTGAGTTAAGTGCGTGGAGCGACATTGTGAGCTGTGGATTTCATGCGGACTGCTTTTACATCTGTCAGATGTTTGTATCGTGAAAAATGTACCCACAAAAAAAAATGTGTGTAAGCTTGTGCTAGGGGTAATTGCTGATAGAAAGAGGTAACATTAGCAAATTAAAACAGAAAGAAAGAATGACAGACAGACAGACAGACAGACAGACAGACAGACAGACAGACAGACAGACAGACAGACAGACAGACAGACAGACAGACAGACAGACAGACAGACAGACGGACGGACGGACGGACGGACGGACGGACGGACGGACGGACGGACAGACAGACAGACAGACAGACCGACCGACCGACCGACCGACCGACCGACCGACAGACAGACAGACAGACAGACAGACAGACAGACAGACAGACAGACAGACAGACCGACCGACCGACCGACCGACCGACCGACAGACAGACAGACAGACAGACAGCCAGCCAGCCAGCCAGCCAGCCAGCCAGCCAGCCAGCCAGCCAGCCAGCCAGCCAGACAGACAGACAGACAGACAGACAGACAGACAGACAGACAGACAGACAGACAGACAGACAGACAGACAGACAGACAGACAGACAGACAGACAGACAGACAGACAGACAGACAGACAGACAGACAGACAGACAGACAGACAGACAGACAGACAGACAGACAGACAGACAGACAGACAGACAGACAGACAGACAGACAGACAGACAGACAGACAGACAGACAGACAGACAGACAGACAGACAGACAGACAGACAGACAGACAGACAGACAGACAGACAGACAGACAGACAGACAGACAGCTCTAATATGTCCAGCAACAAAGCACGAGAGACCACCCTTGACGAGTGCAAGCATTGGCCACAGATTGACATGACGAAGAGTAATGAAGAAACATGAGCGGCCTCGGTGTTATCCCAGCGCCGCTGTACCCTGGCTGTCTACAATTCCTGGGTCTGTTGACCCACACTCCAGGACAGACCCCGCTAAGCATGAGACGCAATTCTCTGCCCCAACGACGACAAACTCTGGCGGCTCATCTTGTAAAGGCATCTTGCAGCTCTGCCGCGGGTTTTGACAAAAGTAAACACAACAGTTGTTAAATGATAGGCCTGGCCTAGCGAGGACAAACAAATAGCCCTGTACTCAACCTTGCCACATCAACACAGATCAGTCATTCTGGAGGATGGGCGGTGTTTGGGGACAGATTTCACGCCAGACAATCATTCCCCCGCTGGAACATCAATATCCTCAATGAGGTGTTCATGTCTGCCATTGTGGGTGATTACACTCGGCTGGCTGCAACCTGACTCGAGCAGATTATCTGGGCTTGTACAGCTATGGCTGCCCGGGGATGAAGATGTTTGTCTGGTGTGTTCATGTCCCCTGACCTGTAACCCCAGCGCTCTAGCCTGCCGCGGCGCTACAGGCATCTGTGAACTGGGTCAGATTTGTGTTTTTTTTTTTAACATTAAGAACCGCAGTGGCGACCTGAACTAGACTTGGTGGTCAATGGTTCGAATCCGCGTGGGGCTGGTGTCTGAACATTGACCCGGGACCGGCCGACGAGGGGTACCAGGGGGTTAGGAGGAACTAGAGGCGGGGGAGTGATATTGCCTGGGTGACACATCCGACAAACTTATGTAGCAACAACAGTGACCACATCAGCCTGGGTGACATCCGACAAACTTATGTAGCAACCTATACAACAACTGCCACCATATCAGGCTGGGTGACACATCCGACAAACTTATGTAGCAACCTATACAACAACAGTGACTATATCCTCCTGGGTGACACATCTAACACACCTGTATAAGGGCCTATTCAACAACAGTGAATGTACAGTAAGAAGAAACGAAGAACGCCCAGAACCTTTCACCATAAGACCGGAGTACGACAAGGCTGTGTCCTGTCACTCTCTTGTTGATAACCTACACATACAACATATGTAAAGAAACCAGCCAAACAAAGACCATAACAACAGCGCATGATGAACACAACATAGAGGAACCAACAGTAAATTATACCATTAAAGAACTCTATTTGCGGACGATTATCAGAAGCAGAATTGCAAGACCACATGAATATCTAAACAAAGTGTTTAGGAACGTAATATGAAAATTAGCATCAGTAAAAGAGAGGTAATGACTATAACCAAAGAAGAAAAACAACAAAGATTCATCTAAACGGATAACCCCCCCCCCCCCCCCCTCTCCCGCCCGAAACAAGTACAGAGCTTCAAGTACTTAGGAAGTATAATATCAACCGGCAAGTGGAAAATAGATGTAATAAAGCAAACTAATTCATTGGACAAATGGCATCAATACTAAAGAACATGTATCAATAACTACTAAGAAAGCACTTTACAACACAATCTTCCTACCACCTCTATCTCTATGCTATCAATGTCAAACCTGGACAATGACAAAAACAACGGAAAAGAAACATCACAACAACAGAAATGAGATTCCTGAGGAGAATACCCAACGTATCAAGAAGAGATAAGATCAGAAATGAAGAAATCAGGGCTAAAGTGGGGGTTATAACAGCGCCCGATTTTATCAGAAGGCAGCACATTAAATGTGTTTGGCCATCAAGTAGGTTACCAACTACCAGTATACTACAACAAGCAATGATGTACAGACCAAATGGAACCAGAAGAAGAGGCCGACCACACAAATGACGGACAGAGGGAATAGCAGAGTCCATGGGAATATCGATACATGAAGCCCATGAGCGGGCACTCTCCCGCTGTTTATGCTTCACCTCGACACCGCAAGGTACAAGAGGAACAAGATGAGATGAGCCCGGGTCAGCTGATTGGTCTATACAAATACAGGTCTAGCACCATATCTCCAATACGGCTTAAAACGTGTAAAGGTGTCCTTTACTTTCCTTATTTCGTTCACTCTTTCATCCACCGACTGTCCACTTCTCTCCTGGATGTAGCGGCATGGCCTTGCTAATGTGTCCACTTCTCTCCTGAAATGTGGCACTCACACGCGTGCATACTCTTTCCACTTTTACCCGAGAATGTAGAGGTATTAATTTTAGTGTGTTATCTGTGCCACTCTATCACAGAATGTAGGCCACTCAAATGCGTGTGTGCTCTCTCCACTTCTGTATGAAATTATAATGTGCTTGCTTGCTTGCTTGTGTTCGCTGGCTGTGATCTCCAGCGTGAAGTCCTGTATGTCGGATGAAGGCATCCTGTTGTCCAACATCAGTGTGATGTCATACAGGACCTGAGGTTTGCGTGAGTATCCGTTGTCCCATGTCTGGCTTATTGGTGTGCAGACTGGTGGTTCCTCGCCGTGTTGGTAGATACTTTCCGACTTGGGAGGAATCAACGATCTTACTGACTTTAGCCAGGACCCCGAAGGGACCTGTTGCCCGGAACGCTCGGCGAGGACGCGTCAATAGGTCTTGGCCAGTATAGAACCTGGTGCCTTGGAAACACCTCTACGTCCCAAATTATTTGCTACTTTTACTTGTGCCACAGAATGTAGCTGTAGGTTGACCTCTCTAATACATCCATTTCTATCATAGACTGTAATGGTGCTTACATTCAGGTGCCTTCTGTCACATTGTAACACAGACTGAAGGGGTTTCTATATTGTATGTCTAATCTATCCACGTCTATCACATAGAATGTGTTATACTTTCACTTTATGTGTAATCTATCCGCTTCTATCATATAGCATGTATTGTACTTTTATTTTATAAGTCATCTATCCACTTCTATCCTAGCATGTCGCAGTACTTGTATCCTTATGTAATCTATCCACTTCTATTACAGCATGTCGCAGTACTTGCATCCTTATGTAATCTACTTCTATCCTAGCATTGAGCAATACTTGCATCCTTATGTAATCTAACCACTTCTACTCTAGGCCGATGTCTCCCTTACGCGCAGTAGAATTCTCACAAATCAAGGATCAAACTCCTACCCTCACAGTTATCTGGTTGTGTGGTCTACATCCTCTACCAAGTATGTTGCACACTGACAAGGACGTAACTCGCCCTGTTGGCGCTTGTGCAGGAAATTCATCACCATCATTATCTAGTGTCAGCTTGACCATGAATTTCGTATGGATAGAGGCCGGAAAACTATCTGCCTTGGGTACCGGGAGATAGGTGTCCTCCAGGTCATCCTTTGAAGCTATCTGCTCGCGTGTAGGACTGTCTTGTTCTCACACGTTTGCTGTGTGTACACTTGTAGGACTGTCTTGTTCTCACACACGTTTGCTGTGTGTACACTTGTAGGACTGTCTTGTTCTCACACGTTTGCTGTGTGTACACTTGTAGGACTGTCTTGTTCTCACACACGTTTGCTGTGTGTACACTTGTAGGACTGTCTTGTTCTCACACGTTTGCTGTGTGTACACTTGTAGGACTGTCTTGTTCTCACACGTTTGCTGTGTGTTCGCGTGTAGGACTGTCTTGTTCTCACACGTTTGCTGTGTGTACACTTGTAGGACTGTCTTGTTCTCACACACGTTTGCTGTGTGTTCGCGTGTAGGACTGTCTTGTTCTCACACGTTTGCTGTGTGTACCGAGAGATAGGTCTCTTCCAACTGTTGAAGGTGTCTTCCCCACACAATATCTTCGAACAGCGCTGTGATATATGTTTCTGTGTGAAACATCAATGCACATACATCTGTGTAACTATACGGCATGTGCGTGCCAATATTGCGTAAATATGTCTGAGTAAATTTACGAAATGTGTGTGTGTGTGTGTGTGTGTGTACAAACACGTGTCTGAATCTATTTAATGTGCGTGTTTAAGTCTATGTGCGCGTGTGTCTGTGTACTGCGTGTCGGTACTTACACATGTGAGTGTCTATGACGAATGCGAGTGCATGCACTGTGTGAAATATGTGAGTACATGCACTGTGTGAAATATGTGAGTGCATATACTATGTGAAATGTGTGAGTGCATGCACTATGTGAAATATGTCCATGATTTATTCATTCATTCATTCATTCAGTAGCATGTCCTTTACAGAACCTCGCTCCCATAACAACCTTCCGGAAAACCTCTCGATCATAAGCAAAATGTCCCGCTTCCGATACACCCATCTGGAGATCATCCGCCACATCCTGCACCCACCTTCTCTTTGGCCTTCCTCTTCTTCTCTTCCCAGGCATATACCCCTTCATTATTGTTCTCATCCAAACTTTCGTGACGTTTCAAGTGACCAAAATATTTCAATTTTCTTTGTTTTATCATCTTTAATAGCCAGCCCTTTTCAATATTCAGCTCTTGAAGTATGGATGCATTTGTTCTTTTCTTTACCCAAGATATTCTTAGAACTCAATGAGCATGATTCAGAAGGTCGAAGCTGGATCTGTGCGTAGAGAGTGGATTGAGGTGCTGCGGAAGTCTGTTGTCTGTAAAGTCACCTTCATCTTCGTCCCGGGACATGCGGGAGTCGAGGGAAATGAACGAGCTGATAAACTGGCTGGCTCTGCACCCCCTGTAGATGGCCAGCCCATGGATCGTGCCGATGTTATTAACGCCCTTAAAGATATGGCGAGAACAGAGGATTTTGACGCCAGTGATTCAACATCGCTGTCCAGGATGAAAGACCTGGGAGTAAGAATCGGCACAGCCAGACGCGAGAGGTACATCGGGAAAACAAAGCGCCTCGTCAGCCAACACAGAACTGGCACTATTAGCCACCGGACGCTGATGCATAATCTGGGGGGGGGGGGGGGGAGGTCCTGGGCACCTATGGACCTGTTCGGAATGCAATGAAGATACCCCAACTGATAACTGATACCTGATAACTCTTAGAACTCATCTATAATATTTATATTCAAAGGCATTTACGCGCTGTTCAGCTTTTTAGTAAGTGTCGAGACCTCATAGAAATCTAATTTTGGAAGTTCTGTCTGTCCCTCTCCACAATTTATTCAGTTATTTTAGTCTTTGAAGAGCAATAGACATTCGTCTTTTAATTTCTTTCATTGTGTAACCATTGTTGGTAATCAATGACCCAAGATATTCGAAATTTTCCACCACCTCCAATTTTTCCTCTTTGACATATATTTCTTTCTCCATAGTAGTTTTATCTGTATGCATTACCTTTGTTTTTGCTATGTTAAGATCTAAGCTGTGATTTTCACTATTCAATTGGGTTGAGGCTATTAGGTTTTTCTATGCCATTCTGTGTTGTGGATAGCAATACTGTATCATCAGCATATCGAATCTCTGGTATTTCATGACCACCGATATTTAGGGCATCATGTTGCTCCCTGGTTATATCATCTCTTACATTTCTCATTATATTTTCATCGTACAGGTTAAACAAACATGTGAGTGATTACACTGTGAAATATGTGTGTACAATCAATGTGTGAAATATGTGTGTACAATCAATGTGTGAAATATGTGTGTATGGCGTATGTTTGCAGAATGTATGTAGGGCGTGCGTGAAGAGTGTGTATGTAGGGTGTGTGTGTGTGTGTGTGTGTAGAGCGCATATGTAGAGTGCGTGTGTAGTGTGCGCGTAAGCAGTATGCGCATAGGCTGTATTTTCAGTTCTTGCGTGACTGTGTACAAAGTCTATATGTAGCGAATATGTGCTGTGTGTGTGCAGGGCGTGTGTGTTGAATGTGGGATTAGGCTATATGTGTGTGT
Organism: Cepaea nemoralis; assembly: GCA_014155875.1. NCBI lineage: Eukaryota > Metazoa > Mollusca > Gastropoda > Stylommatophora > Helicidae > Cepaea > Cepaea nemoralis. Next base: position 44,839 of record JACEFZ010001808.1, read on the forward strand.
GTGATGGGCGTATGTGTGGGATGTGAGATTAGGCTATATGTGTGCTGCGTGTGTGTTGGGCGTGTGTGAGGGATGTAGGATTAGGCTGATGGTATGTGTTGTGTCCATAAGGTGTGTTATATTCCAAGTCCGCATATCGTTAAAACTGATTGTTGATTGATACACACGCACGTACACACAAGCACACACTCACACGTACACACACCTACATGTAATGCTATCCCTCTGTCATCTGGCCATCGACCTGTTTGTTGTGTGGTCATGCGCTGCCCCACTTCCTTCCTCCTCCACATGACCAGTGGAGTACATCAACAGGTGGCAGCCAAGAAGAGTCCCAGTCTAAGGACACGTCGCTGGTGTCCTGGTCCTGGTCCCTGTCTGCTGGCCTCGGTCCCCGTCTGCTCGCCCACACGATGTTGTGGATGCGTGCCGGGCGTCAGAAGCCGACTCGTTCACTTAGGGACGCCCGAACAAACTGCTTCTGAAACTAAGGTGGCCGGGACACGTGACAAGCCGAGTCGTGCAGAATGTCAAACAGGGAATAGCGGGCCGACTTCGGGGTCCGGGATGTGAAGCCAGCGCAACATGGTTCCACCATGTTTGCAAATCGCGAGGAGACAGCGTGGCGCTGATGGTAATTTGCAGTGGCAAGACAGTGGCAACTATAGTTGGCGGACAGGGGATATAACATTAGGGTAATGTTGGTTATATCCTACAGACAGGGAAAACAACATTAGACTAATGGTGATTACAACAGGGAATACAACATTACGGTAATGTTGGTTACTTCGTACAGACAGGGAATACAACATTAGAGTAATATTGGTCAAATCGTACAGACAAAAAAATACAACATTATGACAATGTTGGTTGATTCGTACAGACAGGGAAAACAACATTTGGATTATGTCATCTACAGCGGGAATTGAGAGAATACAACACTCGACAACAATGGCGTCTACGGCAAACAGTGACCATATTGGTAGTTGATGGTGTTGCATTCTAACTAGATGGCCGAACCATTTGATCTTCTGTCTTCCAACATATGTGGCACAAGGCGTAGGTCCAACTATCTGTCTTATAACATCATTTCCTACTCTGTCCTTGCGTTGGTTTCCATACAATGGTATGAGAGCCGATCGTTAAGAAAGCAATGGCAAACTACTAAACGAAAACTTGCCCGGGAATCACAAACAGGCAAAAGAAATGTTGGAGTTGACTGCTACGTCCTGTAGAGGATATACAATTAACTTATAACTTTGGTAATTAGCGAGTCGCGTGTCTGGCAGGGTTTGGTGTATTGTTTGGTGTACACGTCTGCCGGGAGTGACCAATGGCGGTTGTCCCCCTTCCTGGCAGTCACGTGATGGCCAACCCCAGTCCAGCAGCAGCAGTACATCAGCCGTGACTGTGTGTATGGCTGACGCAGCTCTCAGTTCAGTGAGACGCAAAGTGTCTTGATGATGATGATGATGCGGTCTATATCTGGTCACACTACTGGTGGGAAATTATCGGAGCGCCTGCCACCTTATCTAATTCCCCCCCCCCCCCACCCCTTCCGAACTAATGAGAAACTGGGCCAGTATATGTTGGAGCGGCAGCGACCTTGTCTAACCTCCGACTAGTGAAAAACTGGGTCAGTATATGCAGGAGCGATTGGCAGCAGACCACCTTGCGTTGGGTTTTATACAATGGTTTGAGTGCCGGCCGTTCAAATAGCAATGGTAATCTACTGAATGTAAACTTGCCAAGAAATAACAAACATGAAACAAAAGCTAGCGTTGACTGTAACGTCCTGTAAAGGATATGTAACTAGCTTGTTTTTTTGTTTTTGTTTATTAATGTGTATGAAGGCGCGACTGCGACTTAGTCTAACCACACGACTCGACTTGAGAGATGGGACCTTGTAAATGTCACAGTTCGAATCTGTAGGGACTTGTGTAAGTTGTGGGACAGATTCTCCTGTTGTTGCTGCAGATCCCACGTCCGGGTTTGACTGTCCTTGGTCGCCTATGCCAGTTTTTGAAAGGGCAGATCCTCTGTGGCTGACCTTTAGAACCCAAGAGAAAGGGCAGATCCTCTGTGGCTGACCTTTAGAACCCAAGAGAAAGGGCAGATCCTCTGTGGCTGTCCTCGAGAACCCAAAAGAAGGCAGATCCTCTGTGGCTGACCTATAGAACCCAAGAGAAAGGGCAGATCCTCTGTGGCTGACCTATAGAACCCAAGAGAAAGGGCAGATCCTTTGTGGCTGACCTATAGAACCCAAGAGAAGGTTGGTCAATGTTGGAGGGGCTGTTTCAGCTCTAGCAAGCATCCCCGTACATGGGTACCTATTCCTGAGTTATAGTGTGAGTCAGTCAGTCAGTCAGTCAGTCAGTCAGTTAGTTTGTTAGTTTGTTAGTATGTTATTCAGTCAGTCAGTCAGTTAGTTTGTTAGTTTGTTAGTCAGTCAATCAGTTAGTCAGTTAGTTAGTTAGTTAGTTAGTTAGTTAGTTAGTTAGTTAGTTAGTCGCGGTTCCAACTTCACGGCAAAGGGTCTCCCCACTATGCCCCGTTCCTGCGCCAGTGAATATCACACATATTGTTGTCAGTTAAGGACACAACACACTTCGAGCACACTGGTGACAAGGGTGCTGCACCTATATTTTTATTGGCACTTAGTAAGTGATGAACTTTCTGAAGACATTTTCTAGCACCATTTCTAGACCAGGTCTATTTGAACCATTCGTCCCGATGCGGATCCGAACCCAGCACAACAACCACTTCACCTCCTCGGTTATACAATGAATACGTCACTATTAGCTTAGTTGGGAAAGGTAACTGTACGCTGCAGCTCATATCGCCCCGATAGGTGCTAGGTGCAACACCTGAAAGGCCCTAACTCTGTCGCCTATACTACGATTACCTGAGACTGGCTTTTCACCTGTACGCGATTTTCAAATTCCCATGGAACGAGGTTGCGCAGGTGTAAGGCAGAGGTCTCGAGTTGGCCTGACCCCAGCCATCCACGGCCACGGACAGGTAAGCCAGGAATGTCTCAGCCACGGCGGGGGCGGAGTTTTCCCACACTCCAAATTGGGCTGCGGCACGTGCCACCTCGGGCACGTGACCGAAACAGGGCAGCCAGGACACGCTCCAGGGAACGAGCGGCCAGTGGCGTTACAGAAGCTGTGATTTGAGGGCGGGGCCTGGAGTCGGTGGCCTTCAAACACTTTATTTTGATTGACGCAACGTGCCGCTCGCATGTCAAAGCCTGGACGACTCTACTTTGGGCTTGTCCCACGGGCGACCAACAGGTTTGCTTAGGCCTACTTATTATTTGACATGCCCCAACCCCCGCTGCCTTGTCACTGATGGAATGACGACAGTTCCCGACAAAGCAGCGAATGCCTGGTAGCAACAGGTGGTAGGAATGTCGGCCGTTCGTCTTGGGTTAGCATAGTTCCATTCCAGTTGTTGCTGGCCTTTGTACGGCCAATTAATGGTTAGCCCGGAATCAACATTAGGGTGGTCAGTGGTAACTCATAGGTGGTCAGTGGTAACTCATAGGTGGTCAGTGGTAACTCATAGGTGCTCAGTCTCTCGTGACCCAGTGTATATGTTGATTGTTTCAGTAACACTAGTTATAAACGCTCCGGGTTTTTCAACCTCATTATCTATCCTTACACAAACAACACTGGCATTCACATGCACGTATTCATATCTATGTTCTTTCATCTGCCAATCGGTATTCAACCAGCAATAGTATACAAGTCTTCAACCAGCAAAAGTATACAAGTCTTCAACCAGCAATAGTATACAAGTCTTCAACCAGCAATAGTATACAACTCTTCAACCAGCAATAGTATACAACTCTTCAGCCAGCAATAGTATACACCTCTTCAACCAGCAATAGTATACAACTCTTCAACCAGCAATAGTTTACAAGTCTTCAACCAGCAATAGTTTACAACTCTTCAACCAGCAATAGTTTACAACTCTTCAACCAGCAATAGTTTACAACTCTTCAACCAGCAATAGTATACAAGTCTTCAACCAGCAATAGTATACAACTCTTCAACCAGCAATAGTATACAACTCTTCAACCAGCAATAGTATACAAGTCTTCAACCAGCAATAGTTTACAAGTCTTCAACCAGCAATAGTATACAAGTCTTCAACCAGCAATAGTATACAACTCTTCAACCAGCAATAGTATACAAGTCTTCAACCAGCAATAGTATACAAGTCTTCAACCAGCAATAGTATACAACTCTTCAACCAGCAATAGTATACAAGTCTTCAACCACCAATAGTATACAAGTCTTCAGCCACCAATAGTATACAAGTCTTCAACCAGCAATAGTATACATGTCTTCAGCCACCAATAGTATACAAGTCTTCAGCCACCAATAGTATACAAGTCTTCAGCCAGCAATAGTTTACAAGTCTTCAGCCAGCAATAGTTTACAAGTCTTCAGCCAGCAATAGTTTACAAGTCTTCAGCCAGCAATAGTATACAAGTCTTCAGCCAGCAATAGTATACAAGTCTTCAACCACCAATAGTATACAAGTCTTCAGCCACCAATAGTATACAAGTCTTCAACCAGCAATAGTTTACATGTCTTCAGCCAGCAATAGTATACAAGTCTTCAGCCACCAATAGTATACAAGTCTTCAGCCAGCAATAGTTTACAAGTCTTCAGCCAGCAATAGTTTACAAGTCTTCAGCCAGCAATAGTTTACAAGTCTTCAGCCAGCAATAGTTTACAAGTCTTCAGCCAGCAATAGTTTACAAGTCTTCAACCAGCAATAGTTTACAAGTCTTCAACCAGCAATAGTTTACAAGTCTTCAGCCAGCAATAGTTTACAAGTCTCTGGGAGTCTCTGTGGCGAAGTGGTCAAGCCGTTTGACTCATGTTCTGAAGGTTGTGGGTTCGAATCCGGGCCGCGCCCTTCGGTTTACGAGTTAAATGTTTCGGAGACTCCTGTGGGTCGTCGCTAAAAGCTACGGAGTTCGTCCTTTGTGCGACGCTTTCCGTTCTGCGGAAAGAGACCGAGCCATATGGGATAAACCCGGTGCAATGAAGTCGACCCTGTCGACTTTTAAGCGACTTTATTAAAGTCTTTCTAAACATCCCTTGTGTGGTGTGAATGTTCTTTCATCTACCATTCTGTCTTCACCTAGCAATAGTCGCTGCTTGTCCCGTTAATAATTAACGGTTAATCCGACTGCAGCGGCGAGCAATGAGATCCCAACTGTGTACACTCAGCGACGAGCAATGAGATCCCAACTGTGTACACTCAGCGACGAGCAATGAGATCCCAACTGTGTACACTCAGCGACGAGCAATGAGATCCCAACTGTGTACACTCAGCGACGAGCAATGAGATCTTAGCTCTGTACACTCAGCGACGAGCAATGAGATCCCAACTGTGTACACTCAGCGACGAGCAATGAGATCCCAACTGTGTACACTCAGCGACGAGCAATGAGATCCCAACTGTGTACACTCAGCGACGAGCAATGAGATCCCAACTGTGTACACTCAGCGACGAGCAATGAGATCCCAACTGTGTACACTCAGCGACGAGCAATGAGATCCCAACTGTGTACACTCAGCGACGAGCAATTAGATCCCAACTGTGTACACTCAGCGACGAGCAATGAGATCCCAACTGTGTACACTCAGCGACGAGCAATGAGATCCCAACTGTGTACACTCAGCGACGAGCAATGAGATCCCAACTGTGTACACTCAGCGACGAGCAATGAGATCCCAACTGTGTACACTCAGCGACGAGCAATGAGATCCCAACTGTTTACACTCAGCGACGAGCAATGAGATCCCAACTGTGTACACTCAGCGACGAGCAATGAGATCCCAACTGTGTACACTCAGCGACGAGCAATGAGATCCCAACTGTGTACACTCAGCGACGAGCAATGAGATCCCAACTGTGTACACTCAGCGACGAGCAATGAGATCCCAACTGTGTACACTCAGCGACGAGCAATGAGATCCCAACTGTGTACACTCAGCGACGAGCAATGAGATCCCAACTGTGTACACTCAGCGACGAGCAATGAGATCCCAACTGTGTACACTCAGCGACGAGCAATGAGATCCCAACTGTTTACACTCAGCGACGAGCAATGAGATCCCAACTGTGTACACTCAGCGACGAGCAATGAGATCCAACTGTGTACACTCAGCGACGAGCAATGAGATCCCAACTGTGTACACTCAGCGACGAGCAATGAGATCCCAACTGTGTACACTCAGCGACGAGCAATGAGATCCCAACTGTGTACACTCAGCGACGAGCAATGAGATCCCAACTGTGTACACTCAGCGACGAGCAATGAGATCCCAACTGTGTACACTCAGCGACGAGCAATGAGATCCCAACTGTGTACACTCAGCGACGAGCAATGAGATCCCAACTGTGTACACTCAGCGACGAGCAATGAGATCCCAACTTGTACACTCAGCGACGAGCAATGAGATCCCAACTGTGTACACTCAGCGACGAGCAATGAGATCCCAACTGTGTACACTCAGCGACGAGCAATGAGATCCCAACTGTGTACACTCAGCGACGAGCAATGAGATCCCAACTGTGTACACTCAGCGACGAGCAATGAGATCCCAACTGTGTACACTCAGCAACGAGCAATGAGATCCCAACTGTGTACACTCAGCGACGAGCAATGAGATCCCAACTGTGTACACTCAGCGAACGAGCAATGAGATCCCAACTGTGTACACTCAGCGACGAGCAATGAGATCCCAACTGTGTACACTCAGCGACGAGGACAGTGAGATCCTAGCTCTGTACACTCAGAGTTGAATCATACAGGGAGACCATATACAGAGTTGAATCATACAGGGAGACCATATACAGAGTTGAATCATACAGGGAGACCATATATAAAGTTAAATCATACAGGGAGACCATATACAGAGTTGAATCATACAGGAAGATCGTATACAGAGTTGAATCATACAGGGAGACCTTGAGCAGAGTTGAATCATGCAGGGAGACCATATACATAGTTGAATCATACAGGGAGACCATATATAGAGTTGAATCATACAGGGAGACCATGGACAGAGTTGAATCATACAAGGAGACCATATACAGAGTTGAATCATACAGGGAGACCATATACAGAATTGAATCACACAGGGAGACCATATGCAGAGTTGAATCACACAGGGAGATTGTATACAGAGTTGAATCATACAGGGAGATTATATACAGAGTTGAATCATACAGGGAGACCATATACAGAGTTGAATCATACAGGGAGACCATATACAGAGTTGAATCATACAGGGAGACCTTGAGCAGAGTGGAATCATACAGGGAGGTGGTTGAGGATGTGTGTCCCAGTGGCAGGTAACGGGCACAAGAAGATAACAGGACAGAAAAGATGACATATATGCATACATAGTTTAGTTTAGTTTAGTTTAGTTTAGTTTAGTTTAGTCGAGGGATCAACATCACGGCACACGTGTGTAACCCATAAGTGCTCCGTTCTACTCCTAACTCAAGCCTGAGTGTCCAGAGAATCTCAGCTCAGTGCACGAACTCCTTAGCACCGGCGAGGATTCTGTAATACTTTTGGTAGATATTTAACTCGAAATTTTGCCCGGGCAGCGCCGTTAGGCTACTCTTTTTCGATTTCCAACTGCCAAGGGATTTTTTACGTGCGCAACAATACACACTGGCGTCCGATCTCACTACCCAGAGACCTGGGGGAATTTCGTTACTAGAGATCCACGTTAAAAAATCCCGGCCCTCGCCGGGGTTTGAACCCGGGACCTCCAGCACTTGAGGCGGAAACCATACCTCGAGACCACTCAGCTCCCCCTACATACACAACATCATGACACGCACGTATTTATCACTGAGCAGAAGCGATGCAAGTAGCAATAAAATGTTACAACTGAGAAGTGGATACCTACAGAAATAATTCATAAATAAGCATGACATGCCATGGCAATATCATCTAATACAGTCAAGAGATATCATGTCATATGAAACCACGATATGTCAGTTCGCAATCCTGCATACCACGATCGAAACACGGCTATGGGAGATTTTGAAACAGATCGCCTTGCGCTGGTTTTCATAAAATGGTATGAGTGTCAGTCGTTCAGAAAGCAATGAGAAACTACTGAATGTAAACTTGCCAAGAAATCACACACAATCAAACAATGGTTGGGTTGACTGCGACGTTCTGTAAAGGATATGCAACTAACGTTAAAATATGTTAACAATGTAATCCATTTCTACGAGGGAGGATATTTTGGCATTCGCCACAACGGTCGCGTTTCAATAGGAGCGGTTCCCATACGGTGTGCCCCCTCCCCTTCCCTACGGCCCCTGTCCCAACCAAACCCATCTGTCACCCACTCAGACAGGCTCCCCCCTCATTGTTCAACTCAACTGTTGCGATATCTGTTTGTGAAGCCCTGGCGTGTCGACGACGACTGAGGTCGGCCGCTGCACAGTTCACAGAGCAAGTACGGACGCGTTAGCCTTTTGACGTGTCCTGGCTCATCCCCCAATGGTCATGGAAACAAAGAATTGTTGTTCAACGGGTCATTCACACCTGGGTCGGGACCTCATTGCTGGACCACAGCAGCCAGACCGACGGAGACAATAATCATCTGCCGCGGGGATGTGTTTTCATCTCTGTGGAAATCCACGTTCTCAATTCTGTGACAACTCAAGTGTGCAACAGATGTTCTCAGATCTGTGACAATTTCATAGCTCTATGTGACAATTTAATTGTTCAGTATTTGATCACAGCTCTGTGACAATTTAATTGTTCAGTATTTGATCACAGCGCAGTGACAATTTAATTGTTCAGTATTTGATCACAGCGCAGTGACAATTTAATTGTACAATGGTTGTAGAGAATTCTGGGGTAATTCCATAGTTTGAGTTTGTTCTAAGTTCTGAGACCCCCACTGCACATTTGTTCTAGGTTCTGTGACTTCAACTGCGCGACATTTGTTCTAGGTTCTGTGACTTCAACTGCGCGACATTTGTTCTAAGATCTGTAACTTCTATTGTCACAGCTATCAAGATCTTGATGAACAACACCTTTCTTCTAGAAGTCAATTACGGTAAGTGTTCGTCTCACATCATCACTCATATACATACATGTTCACTTTATTTCATCCCTCACACATATAGTTGCCTACTTTATCTCATCACTCTCACATATAGTTGCCTACTTTGTCTCATCACTCCCACATATAGTTGCCTACTTTGTATCATCACTCACACATATAGTTGCCTATTTTGTCTCATCACTCACACATATAGTTGCCTACTTTGTCTCATCACTATCACATATAGTTTCCTACTTTGCCTCATCACTACCACATATAGTTGCCAACTTTGCCTCATCACTATCACATATAGTTGCCTACTTTGTCTCATCACTCCCATATATAGTTGCCTACTTTATCTCATCACTCACACATATAGTTGCCTACTTTTAATCATCACTACCACATATAGTTGCCTACTTTGTCTCATCACTATCACATATAGGTGACAACTTTGCCTCATCACTACCACATATAGTTGCCTGCTTTGTCTCATCACTATCACATATAGTTGCCTACTTTATCTCATCACTCACACATATAGTTTCCTACTTTGCCTCATCACTACCACATATAGTCGCCTACTTTGCCTCATCACTCACACATATAGTTGCCTACTTTGCCTCATCACTACCACATATAGTTGCCTACTTTGCCTCATCACTACCACATATAGTTGCCTACTTTTTCTCATCACTCACACATATAGTTGCCTACTTTGTCTCATCACTATCTCATATAGTTGCCTACTTTGTCTCATCACTATCACATATAGTTGCCTACTTTGCCTCATCACTACCACATATAGTTGCCAACTTTGCCTCATCACTATCACATATAGTTGCCTAGTCTCATCACTCCCATATATATTTGCCTACTTTGTCTCACCACTCTCACATATAGTTGCCTACTTTTAATCATCACTACCACATATAGTTGCCTACTTTGTCTCATCACTCACACATATAGTTGCCTACTTTGAATGATCACTACCACATATAGTTGCCTACTTTGTCTCATCACTGTCACATATAGTTGCCTACTTTATC
>JACEFZ010001808.1:60000-99606 GCA_014155875.1 Cepaea nemoralis
ACATATTCCCACCAACTCACATATCCTGCACTTACCCACACACAAAACCCGCACACACCCACACATCCCCCACTTACACACATATCACCCACCCACACAATCTCCTCCACACACACATCCCCTCCCACCCCCAACCTGCACACACTCACCCTTACACACATCCTCCACCCACCCACTCGCCAACCCCCCTCCTCCCCAGATCTCCAACCCCCAATCACACATCCCTTAACTACACATCTCACCACCCATACACTCACACACACACACACACACATCTCCCCACCCATACACACACCCTCACCAATCAACATATTCCTCATCCAAAAACATACCAACCACCCACACACACCCCACCACCCACATACATCCGCCTTCCCACCCACACACACATCCCCCACCCATACACTCATCTCTCACACACATCCACCCACTCACGTACTCATACATCAACCACTCACACCCCAACACATGATTCTCTCATCTACCCTCCCACCCACACACACCCCAACCACCCAGCCAAACACACATCCCCAATCCTTACATATATCCTTCATCCACCCGACATTCCACACCTCGCCCATCCCTCACACACCTCCCCTCTCACACACCACCCCATCCATAAACGCACCCCCCCCCCACCCACCACACACCCCCCACCTACAAACATTCTCACCACCCACACATACATCCTCCATCCACTCACATTTACCCCATCACACTCAGACCCACACAAACATATCCCATTCACAGACACACCCCCACACCCATCCCCCACACCCATCCCCAAACCCACACACATCTCCTACACACCCATTCACCCACCCAAATACACATTCCCTACCAGCACCCCCAACCAACCAACACCCACATACTTCCAACTATCCTCCCAAATATCCCCACCCACATACACATCCCTCACACACATACATCCCCTACCGACCACACATCCCTTCACCCATCCACCATCACGCATAAACACACACACACATCCCCCACACACAACCACTCCACACATACATTCCCCACCTCCCGCCACACACACACACACACACATCCCTCACATATACACCCACACATCTCACATCTAGATACATACATGATGCCTCCTCACATGATCACTGAAACTAATAAGGACAAACTCCCACAATTTACACACAGTTGAGACACTGACGATTGTCGTGAGCATTCACACAAAAATTGTAATAAATGGAGAAAAAATTGTACATATACATTGTGTAGCGTAAAAAATTGGTAATGCAATTCAACTCTCTCTCTCTCTCTCTCTCTCTCTCTCTCTCTCTCTCTCTCTCTCTCTCTCTCTCTCTCTCTCTCTCTCTCTCTCTCTCTCTCTCTCTTTCACTATCTCACTCTCTCTCTCTCTCTCTTTCTCTCTCTCTCTCTCTCTCTCTCTCTCTCTCTCTCTCTCTCTCTCTCTCTCTCTCTCTCTCTCTCTCCTCCACTCACTAACGCTCTCACTCACATTACAGTAATGTTATATTATACATGATAAAATCAAGTGGCATACAAAATGATAATGTGAAAGATGAAAATACACAAAAAATATGGAATGGCATGTTACAGGACATGCGTGCACTCAACTCTCTCTCTCTCTCTCTCTCTCTCTCTCTCTCTCTCTCTCTCTCTCTCTCTCGCTCTTTATTACACAGGCACACACACACACACACACACACACTCTCACACACACATTAACTCTCTCTCTCTCTCTCTCTCTCACTCATACTCCCTAACTCTCTCACTCACTCTACAGTAGAAGAGAGACTGTAGAAGAGAACAGACTAAACAATATCACAGTGTAGAAGAGAACAGACTAAACAATATCACAGTGTAGAAGACAACAGACTAAACAATATCACAGTGTAGAAGAGAACAGACTAAACAATATCACAGTGTAGAAGAGAACAGACTAAACAATATCACAGTGTGGAATAGAACAGACTAAACAATATCACAGTGTAGAAGATGTTATACTAAACAATATCACAGTGTAGAAGAGAACAGACTAAACAATATCACAGTGTGGAATAGAACAGATTAAACAATATCACAGTGTAGAAGATGTTATACTAAACAATATCACAGTGTAGAAGATGTTATACTAAACAATATCACAGTATAGAAGATGTAATACTAAACAGTATCACAGTGTAGAAGATGTTATACTAAACAATATCACAGTATAGAAGATGTTATACTAAACAATATCACAGTATAGAAGATTTTATACAAAACAATATCACAGTATAGAAGATGTTATACTAAACAATATCACAGTGTAGAAGATTTTATACTAAACAATATCACAGTGTAGAAGATTTTATACTAAACAATATCACAGTGTAGAAGATTTTATACTAAACAATATCACAGTGTGGAAGATGCCATACTAAACAATGCGTGCTGTGGAATATCTAGACATATTATAGGCTGTGGAATATCTAGACATATTATAGGCTGTGGAATATCTAGACATATTATAGGCTGTGGAATATCTAGACATATTATAGGCTGTGGAATATCTAGACATATTATAGGCTGTGGAATATCTAGACATATTATAGGCTGTGGAATATCTAGACATATTATAGGCTGTGGAATATCTAGACATATTATAGGCTGTGGAATATCTAGACATATTATAGGCTGTGGAATATCTAGACATACCTGATGTTGTAGAATCAATCCAGACTTAATTGAACTATGTATTCTCCTCCTGCCAGCCAGCCCAGCAAACTAGTCTAGAATGTCAGCCACCAGCTGTAGCTCTACGTCAGCGACGAGCCCAGTTGCAGGACCACCATTGAGATAGATGCAGACACTTGACCTCTCCACTGCCATCTGACCTCTCCCCTCACACCTCTGACCTCTGCCCTGACACTCCCAGGAAACGTTGCCCACTCATGCATGTTTAACATGCCAGTCGTGCACATGTAGCTCGTCCCACATATCAGGGGAGAACAACTCATTCAATATCAGGGGAGAACAACTCATTCAATATCAGGGGAGAACAACTCATTCAATATCAGAGGAGAACAACTCAATCAATATTAGGGGAGAACAACTCATTGAAGTACAAGGAAGAACAACTCATAGGGGAGAACAACTCATTCAATATCAGGGGAGAACAACTCAATCAATATTAGGGGAGAACAACTCATTGAAGTACAAGGAAGAACAACTCATTAAATATAGGAGAAGAACAACTCATTCAATATCAGGGGAGAACGACTCATTCAATATCAGGGGAGAACGACTCATTCAATATCAGGGGAGAACGACTCATTCAATATCAGGGGAGAACAACTCATTCAATATCAGGGGAGAACAACTCATTCAATATCAGGGGAGAACAACTCATTCAATATCAGGGGAGAACAACTCATTCAATATCAGGGGAGAACAATTCATTCAAAATCAGGGGATAACAACTCATTTAACAACAGGGGAGAACAACTCATTCAATATCAGGGGAGAGCAACCCATTCAACATCAAGGGGAACAACTCATTTAATAACAGGGGAGAACAATTCATTCAATATCAGGGAAGAGCAACTCATTAAATATCAGGGAAGAACAACGCATTCAATATCAGAGGAGAACAACTCACTAAAGAACAACCCATTCAATACCAGGGGAGAACAACTCATTTAAAGAACGGGAGACAACAACTCGTTCAAATACAGAAACGAGCACAGCAGATCACCGAGCACAAATGAACACAAGGGAGGTCAGGGGTGCAAACAGTAACTGCAACCGGAAGTGACTTCATAGCCGGAAGTGGATTTCTGCCCAGGAATTCAGGTGTTGGTAACTCTGGCAAACTGGAGAACTCTGGGAAAAATGAGGGTGTGTCCACTACAGGATCTGACAGTAGAAAGGTAAGCATTCGGTTTCTTCTTCGTTCATCCGGAGTTTTTTTTGTGTGGATGTGATTGCGTTGTGCCTGTTTACAGCAGAGCTGCGTTCTTGCTCCGTTAGGCCGACACATCCGACTTCTGCGGGCATTTGTTGACCGGGTTAACCTTCCCGGGGAGCATTCGGTTTGAAATCACTTCATTGTCAACTTCGTTGTCATCTTTGTTATCATCTTCATTATCAACTACACTGTCATCTTCACTATCAATTTACTATTATTTTTATTGTCATCTTTATTCTTATCTTCATTTTCATCTTCATTATCATCGACATTATCATCTTCATTTGTATCTTCATTATCTACCTGTCTTATGATTCATTGTTCCTTCACCAGTCATAGTCAACACCTATCTATTTATTTATCTACATACCTACCTACCTACCTACCTGTCTACCTATCTGTCTATATGTCTACATATATATCTACTTATCTATCTATGTACCTACCTATCCACCTGCCCGCCCATCTACCTACCTACCCACAAACCCACCTACCTACCCACCAACCCACCTACCCGACTCTCTATTTATCAGTAAAGTAATTGTAAAGAAGCCCCACGGGAACAGCGTTAGCGAAGTGGTCAGGCACTGACCTACAGGCGTGCTGGTCCTCGGCTCGAGTCCTCACCGGGACGAGTGGAGCAAGCAAGTTTGGGCTAGGTGTGCCCGGGAGTCCAGATCAATGTAGAACCATCAAGTTTGGGCTAAGTGTGTCTGGGAGTCCAGATCAATGTGGAACAATCAAGTTTGGGCTAGGTGTGCCTGGGAGTCCAGATCAATGTAGAACAATCAAGTTTGGGCTAGGTGTGCCTGGGAGTCCAGATAAATGTGGAATAATCAAATTTGGGCTTGCTCTGCCTTTGTAAGAATCTTCCCCGGGTCTTCATCACCAGCGCCTGGCAACGACGGCCAGGTACGCCCATGAACTGCATTAACACTTACGACGCAGTAACAGGGAAAGGGTCTGCGTGGTACACGGATACCACGAGAAGAGAAAGCCGGACCAACGCTGGCTCATTGCGGCTAGCGGTCAGACAGCCGAGGACCGTAGGACTGGACAGACGTGGAAAGAGAGCTGTGCACGTATTGATTGTATAAGTTGACGCTAGATGAGAGAAAGCCTTGTTGAGTATAGAAAGACTGAGTGCATGGTATGTAGTATTGCATTTATGATCTGATGTATTGTATACAGATGTATATTGAAATGGCATTAACGCTAAGTTGAGCGATGCCTGTTATGATTGTTGTTTGTGAGAAGTGCGATTAAAGTAGTTGAGAGATGTCACCGTGTGTTATGTACATTCATTCTGTGTGAGTAACTGTTATCACATCTGTTAGTAACCACGAGCCATTATGATTGCAAATCAAGACTCTGACGGGTGTGAACGTGGGTAGCTCGTCCGGCTTATGAACCAAATGTAAATAGATATAGGCCTGTAAGGTGTGAACGTGGGTAGCTCGTCCAACTTTGGACATTAAGATCCTGTGGTTGAAAAAGCAGAGAAAGTTGTAAGAACACTTGTATTAGGACGAACGTGGGAAGCTCGTCCGTGTTTGAACCAAAGGTGTAAGCGTGGATAGAAGTATATAAAAAGGTGTCAACGTAAGGGTTTCATCTAGCTTTTGAAACAGATATAGAAAGGAGTGTGTTTGTGTTACAATTGTGAATAGAAAAACAGAACGAAAGTGTGTTACGGGGAAATAACACGTGAAAGAGTGCTGTAAAGCGAAAGAAAGCATTGGCAAAGAAGTGACACTGAAATTTTATTCTGAATTGACGACACAACGACTAAACAAACATACTTGACGGCATACAAACCTACAACACTTAGCTGACAACGCATACACCACGCAACATACAAATACTAATATTTTCTCTCTCCAAAAGTAAACAGGTTTTTCATCCGAAAGTGTACACTACTAGGGTCATTTTCCTGGGCTGTAGAAGACCAAGCATCCTCTCTCTGGTGCAGTTTGCCAACATACTCCCAGAGCTCCAAATTCCTGTATCACATAAGTATTTTTTTTCCTACATACTTTTGTACAGGTCCAGGCCTTAGCTGTATAGGTATTGTGTAAGTATTGTAGTATACACATATTGTATTTACTAACAGTTGATAATTATTCTGTATAAATCCACTGTAACTAGATAGCAAAATTATCATGTCTACGTTACACGATTTCATTGAGTCCGGACTAAAGTTAAATTTAACCGGAGACAAGTTAACAAAGTGGAGTGAGGCAAAATATGCAAAGCATGTCCAAAAGGAAGACAGAGCTGCTGAAAGAGAGCTGAGAAAAGCAGAATTAGAACTAGGAAGGCCGAAACAGAGGCAGAGCTGAAAAAGACACAGTTAGAGGCTAAACCCAAAAAGTCAGAGTTAGATGCTAAAACCAAACAGTCAGAGTTAGAGGCTAAAAACAAACAGGCAGAAACAGACGCCGAGATAAAAAAAAAAAAAAGGCTGAGATTATTGCACAGAGCAAAAGAGAAGAACTTGAAATGCAGCTAAAGATTAAACAGCTAGAGGCCGAAACATAAGCAAATAAAGAATCTAGAAAGTTAGAGATGAAAGAAAAAGAGAACCAATATAAAAAGTACCAAGGGATCGTCAAAAATTTCACTACTGGAGATTGCATAGCAGCATTCACCCAAAATTTTGAAACGATAATGGAGCATTATCAAATCCCAGAAACAGAATGGAATATCATCTATATGAGAAGTTTATCTGGGAAACCTTTAAAAGTCATTGAGACCATCCCCAAAGACTTAAGAAAAGACTATCAGTATATAAAAGCCAAAATTATGGCACATTTCCTGTTAGATGAAGCAGGCTACAGAGAACAGTTTAGTAAGTTAGCTCCAAAACCAACACAAACGTTCTTTGACTACATTTCAGTAGTGCAGGATGTATTTAGTAAGTGGTTATCATCAGCTAAAGTTGATAACAATTTTGATAAGCTGAAAGATCTGATCCTAAGAGACAAGATCATCTCTTCTCTACCACAACCCTTTTCGAAATTTTTGCAAGAGTGTGAATGTGAGAGTGTGCAGCAAATAGAAAAGCGTGGGTCGGCTTACTTTCAATCAATCAATCATGTGCCATGCCGGAAAGCGTGGGCGGTCATGACTCGCCATTTCACTCGATCACCAGTGTCGTGGATCAGCTCAGTGTTCCTGTCTCGTCCATGCCATGTGGCCAAGCCATCCAGGTATTTTCCTCTCGGTCTTCCTCTTGGTCTGTTCCCTTCGATCTTGCCAGTTGTCACTAAGTTCTCCAATCCATTTCTTCTCATAACATGTCCAAAAGATTTTGACTGTCTACGTCTAATTTCTCTAATCAGTTTACGTTGTTCATTTGTCTCATGTAGTACTTGGTCATTGGTTTTTCTGTCTGTCCATGGTATTCTTTGCATTCTCCTCAGAAACCACATTTCTGCAGCCATCAGATGCCTTTCAGCTTGACTGTTCATTGTCCAAGTTTCACATCCATACAAAAGAACAGGCTCTATGTATCCCCTCAACACTCTTTTTCTCGTTTCAATTGACATCTTTTTATTGGTCAGAATGTTTTTCATCTTGCTAAAGGCTACTTTCGCCATGGCGATTCTTGTTCTAATCTCTTCAAGGCATCTCCCATCAGATGTTATAACTGTTTCAAGATAATTGTACCGATTCACTTGTTGAAGAATATTTCCATTTACTTGTATATTACTTTGAGGCACTTCTTCCTTCCTACTGACGACCATAACCTGAGTCTTTTTACAATTTAATTCTAAACCCAGCTGCTCACTGTGTACAACAACCGCATCTACTAATTGTTGCAGGTCCTGCGGATTGTCTGCAATCAAAACTGTATCATCTGCATATCTAATGTTATTGATGTTTCGTCCTCCAATGCTGATTCCATTTATATCCTCTACATTTCTGAAAATATTTTCACTGTACAGGGAAAAAAGATCTGGAGACATTACACATCCCTGCCTAACACCTCTCTTAATTGGCTAATACTGTCCCACTTCATTACGGCCAATAAAAATTGTTTTGCGAGTGTACTATCAGACACAGAATTCGTAGCAGCCGCTACCTATGATAGGTCAAAGCAGCCTATGACTAAGAACTATCAGTGCAAATATTGTAATTTACAACACAGTGAAAGTTAGATGTGTGACACACACCCTGGGTATCTCACATATTTGCAAAATTATATAGACAAGCAGACAGAGAGAGGAAGAACTACAAACGTTTAACCAAATGTTTTCTTTGCAAAGAGTACGGCCACTGGCGCCATGCCTGTAGAGGAAAGCAAATGACCAGAAAAGCCAACGCAGCATTGTTTGATAGCTCTTCCTCGGATGAAGAACTAGTAGAGAATCAACCAGCTAATGCGGCAGAGACCATTGCTGTTTTCCATCTGGAAAAATGTACAACTTGCAACCGCTTCCATAAAGATGGCGTGTTAACTTGCGGCCACTCGATACCTATTGCAAATGAGGAAACCAATTTGGTGATAGACTCCAAAGGCAAGCTCAATATCCATCAAGTTTATGTTTACGGCAAAGTAGCCACTGTCTTACGCGATAGCGGGTGCACTCTTATTGGTCTGAAGAAAGACTTTATCTTAACTAAAGATTACACAGGCAAACATGTGACATGCAGAACTTTCTCAGGTAATATTGAGAAATACCCAGTTGCATGGGCATATATTGAGACACCATTTTACACAGGCAAAGTAAAATGCGCAGCATTGTCCAATCCTTGTTGTGACATAATTGTTGGAAACTTTCCTGGAGTTACTGATATGCCACATGATTGTATAACATCTTGTTGTGAATGTAGTGTATCAAATGCAGTAATTAGATCAGCTGCAGAATTGCAAGCTCTCAAACCAACCAAACTAAGACTAAAGAGCTACCAAATTCTGTTGAAACACTTCGCCCAAATATGGGAGAAAACCTCATAAAGGCACAAGAACAGTTGAAGCCTACAAAACAAAAGCCAAAACAGAGCAAAGAAACAGTGAAAATAAACAGCACTATACCATCAACGCAACGCAAACAGCAAACAACAACAAACAAAGCAAATCAAAAGGCTATAATGTTTGCCCTGATAACCCTGTACTCTTTGACTGCTATATTGTTATCATGCCTTACTGCATATTCATTGTTCTTTTGTAATTTTACACCCACTTATCAAGAAATACCTCATTCGACTACTGAGTTTTCACCTTATGAATTAGTGTATGGTGCTAAACCACCCAGCCCATTATCAATTTATCACACTTTGTTAACCGAATTAGAAAATGATCAGAAAGCATTGTCACCATATGAACATGTAACAGCTTTACGTGACAGGATCATGAGATCTTGCATATTAGCTAAAGAATCATTGAGACAATCTGGTTCCATCTATAGACAATATGCAAACAAGGGAAATAGTACAATAACACTGACACCTGGACAGGACGTACAATTACTGTTGCCCATTCACAAACATCTTCTGACAGACTCATGGCAAGGACCGTTTAAAGTACTGAGACAAACTTCGACGGTGGACTACGAAATTGCAATAAACAACAAACACAAAATATTTCACATTAACATGTTAAGACCCTACTACAACAGAGACGAAGACCAAGACGTAACCGCAGCAAGCACGACCATAGTGGACCACATAGACTCAGAAGATGTCGACGAAGTACCAGTCCCAGCACTTGACACGACAGACACATTACAAGACATAAAACTATCTCCTCATCTTTCTCAGACTGAGACCGACAACTGCAGACAACTGGTAGAAGAATATAAGTCTATCTTCTCCAACCATCCAGGACAGACAGATTTAGTACAACATCAAATCATATTGACAACTCATCTATATATATAAAACAGAGTGTATGTTTGTTTGTTTGTGGATTTGGATGCGTTCGATAACGGTACATCCGATTGAGATGAAATTTTCTACACGTCTTCCTTTCATTCCTGTGCAACCGACTATAATAATTTCTTAATGTAAAATCTTCGACTTATTTAATAACATTTACTTTTTCATTTTCATTATATAATGTCTTTATAGCAGGGGGACTTCACTCTAGAAAAGTTATTTCAAGGGGCATAACTTTTAATAACATTTCTATATACTTTATAGTCATATTGTTGGACTTACCTGCACTATTGTTAAACTCTTTGTCTATAGTTATTTTTAGGCATATGAGTTATATTAAATAATGATATAATCTTTAAGGTATTTTTAAAGTTTGCATAAAAATAATGCATTATGCATAACATTTTAACCCATCTTTTTCTGCTTACAAAACTTATCAACTGTCATGTCGGTGATTAAAAACAGTTTTCATTAAAAATAATGAATGGTGTGTGGAAGGACATTCTTTTAAGTTACTGTGCGCCAGGAGCTGGGCGAAACCACGCCGGGTCAGATAGATAGACAGATAGTCGGGAACGGAAGCTTATTTGACTACTTATATGAATGAATTAAATGACATGCTCCCCACCAGGGACTGGGTGAAGCCGGGCCGGGACAGACAGACAGACAGACAGACAGACAGACAGACAGTCGGGAACGGGAGCTTATATGACTACTTATATGAATTAAATGAGATGCTCCACACCAGGAGCCAGGCGATGCCGGGCAGGGTCAGACAGACAGACAGACAGACAGACAGATAGTCGGGAACGGGAGAGCTTATATGACTACTTATATTAATTAAATGAGATGCTCCCCACCAGGGACTGGGTGAAGCCGGGCCGGGTCAGCCAGACAGACAGACAGACAGACAAACAAGCAGACAGACAGACTGATAGATAGATAGATCCCCTCCAGGGCCTGGGCGAAGCCGGGCCGGGTCAGCTAGTTTACCAATAAAATTTAGACCGTATTCGATACCCATACACTACAAGGACAAGGTACATCAGGAAATTTTAGAACTGAAGAAAACCAAAATCATTAGAAGATCACAATCACAGTATTCTTCTCCTATAGTGATTGTCAAAAAGAAGGACAACTCAATACGCCGATGCGTAGATTACAGAAAACTTAATGCAATAACACAGTTAGATTTAGAACCCATGGTTAACTGTGAAGACATACTGACTGAGATGACACATGACAAATATTTTACAAAACTTGACATGACCAAAGGGTACTGGCAGATACCCATGACTGAGGACTTGATACACTTAACAGCATTTTCAACTCCTTGGTGTAAACTACCATTCGGGCTAGTCAACGCCCCAGCAATATTCGTACGCATGACACGACTACTACTGACAGACATACCGAACATACTATCATATATGGATGACATCTGTGTACGTACTAGGACAATTACAGAACACCTGACAACACTCCGACAAACATTTCAACGCATCAAATAACACGGCCTAGCAGTGAAACCATCTAAGGTAGAAATCGCCTATCACGAAATTACATTTCTTGGCTATAAAGTTTGTAATGGATTTGTCACCACAGATGACAATATTGTATCCAAGATTCTAAAATTGTCGCTTCCGACAACCAAAAAGGAAATAAGAAACATGTTGGATTTACTCAATTACTACAGACGATTCATTCCAAATTTTGCTGGTTTGACAGAAAGGTTTACAAATTTACTAACCAAAGACAAACCAAATAAAATTGTAAACAGCGAGTGCCTGAGACCTGCATTTACAAAAGTTTTGTCATACTTTTCGTCTAATCCCATCCTTAAATTGCCAAATTTGGAATATCCTTTCAGATTGAGGACTGACGCAAGCTCCATAGCCATAGGGGCGGTTTTGTTGCAGTCTTATGATGACATCCTACACCCAATTTTTTTTATGTCCGCCGCAAACTGACACCGAGAGAACGCAGATGGTCAACTCCTGAATTGGAGGCTTTGGCTTTAATTTTTTCCATTAAGAGATTGTCTACATATTTGTTAGGCCGTCATTTCATCGTAGAAACAGACAACAACCCATTAATCATTATTAAGACAGGGACACGAACCAACCACAGAATCGCAAGACGGTCTTTACTGCTCCAAGACTTCAGCTTTGAAGTGAGGCACATCAGCGGTACACAAAATACGATTGCAGATTTGCTCTCCAGATGTCCACTCGAAACGTCTGAAAATATTCTACCTATGCCTGAGCGCACAGATTAAAGCAGTCAATATCTGTGATTACTTAGAGCGCTCAGAAAGCACAACCCAGCAAATTAATGTGTAACATAACTACACATCGCTGGCACACATAACTGTGATAAGGACAGTGTCCTCATGTTTATTACAAATTATATTTTTAATACGTAAGCATGGTAAATATATATGTGATTAGAATGAAGAGTGACAATATTTTAAACACTTGGTAACATTTATACGAACAGTACTACGATTGATTACAAAACTTACCTGAAGTCAACTTGTGGTAACATCCTCCGTACCTGCGCTTATGAATACGATTGATATAAGCACAGCAGATTGTTCAAACATTTTAAATCGTGTGATAGAGACGACGACATACGAATTCAACACATCCAACAGAACAGTTTCATCTGTACCTCTATAGAACAATGTTATCCAAGCTTGTGAACGTATGAACAGTCATCCGTACTTCTATAGAGCATTGTTATCCAAATTTGTGAACGTGTAAACAGTTTAATCCGTATTTCTACAGAACAGTGTAATCCAAACATGTGGAAGGACAATGTGTTACTCCAACATTTTAACACATCAGTTGTGTTCTTCCGTTACTTTTTGGAATTAATTAATAAATTTAGAAAAATTAGCAGACTATACGATAATTGTCACAAAGTAATGACACTTAATATAACTTTGTGAGACTAAATTTACATATACCTAACGGAATTAGAGGATTTTTTTATTTGTAATCTGAGAATCATTGATTGATCAACTTGTTCTCAATAGTACCAACTAGGACACTATTGACAATAAGCATCAAACTATGACGCTTAGAATATAACTTACAAATGTACTTTATTCTTTTGAAAGAAAGTAAAAGTTATCCCCCATAGTGTTTCACAATAACATCTAAGGGAAACAATTTGAAATATTGGGACAATATAAACATGTATATATTACCTTGTTCATAGCTCCAGAACGGCAACGCATCACAAGGTGACATCAACTATGCGTGGACTATAATTACTGAAGTTGTGGACCAACATTGGATTATCCAACCATATCGGTTGGGGTCTAATGCTGAAGTCATCTTAAAAAGAGATGACTTGCGGCCTGACATGTCTCTTTTTGTGATTTTTTTTCTTTGTCGGGAGGTAGTTGCGTTGCTTGAAAGACAGCGTAAGTCGCTGATAGCTACCAGACTGGCTAAGTCAGTGAGCAACCTAGGTAAAAATCCAACTAGTTGATTGTACTTGAGGAGTGTAGCTTTATGTCAGCACTGAAAAGCAGATATATCATGTAAATTACCCACTATACTTCAACAAGCTCCAAAGAGTCACCTAAGATGACAAACGGTGGGTCGATTCTGACTTTTTATTAGGAGATTAACCCAACTTTAAATAGCCAGTAATGAAAGGATATACTTTCATTCGAGGGGCGGCGGGAGAGTGTCAGAATCTTCCC
The DNA here is from genome assembly GCA_014155875.1 of Cepaea nemoralis. Lineage (NCBI taxonomy): Eukaryota > Metazoa > Mollusca > Gastropoda > Stylommatophora > Helicidae > Cepaea > Cepaea nemoralis. The sequence continues at coordinate 73,536 of JACEFZ010001808.1, forward strand.
CGGGTCTTCATCACCAGCGCCCGGCAACGACGGCCAGGTACGCCCGTGAACTGCATTAACACTTACGACGCAGTAACAGGGAAAGGGTCTGCGTGGTACACGGAGACCACGAGAAGAGAAAGCAGGACCAACGCGGGCTCACTACGGCTAGCGGTCAGACAGCCGAGGACCGTAGGACTGGACAGACGTGGAAAGAGAGCAGTGCACGTATTGATTGTATGAGTTGACGCTAGATGAGAGAAAGCCTTGTTGAGTATAGAAAGACTGAGTGCATGGTATGTAATATTGCATTTATGAACTGATGTATTGTATATAGATGTATATTGAAATGGCATTATCGCTAAGTTGAGCGATGCCTGTTATGATTGCTGTTTGTGAGAAGTGCGATTAAAGTAGTTGAGAGATGTCACCGTGTGTTATGTACATTCATTCTGTGTGACTGACTGTTATCACATCTGTTAGTAACCACGAGCCATTATGATTGCAAATCAAGACTCTGACAGCCTTGGAGTCCTGACCAATGTGGAGCAATCAAGTTGTGAATTTCAACAAATTATGGAACCCGAGTTTTTAACTCTTTCTTGGTCCTTAGCTAGAAAGTCGGACATCTTGACCTCCCAGCTTTGCGGAGGTCATCGGTGGTCCCGTGTGCCAGGAGCGCACGTCAACAATCGCTGATCCGTTGGAAATGGACATTAGTAGATCAGTTGGGTCTTTGAAAATAAGCATTAGTAGGCCAGTTAAGTCTTTGAAAATCGGCATTAGTAGGTCAGTAAGGTCTTTGAAAATCGACATTAGTAGGTCAGTTAGGTTTTTGGAAATATACATTAGTAGGACATTTAGGTCTTTGGAAATGGGCATTAGTAGGCCAGTTAGGTCTTTGGAGATGGGCATTAGTAGGTCAGTTAGGTCTTTGAAAATCGGCATTAGTAGACTAGTTAGGTCTTTGGAGATGGGCATTAGTAGGACATTTAGGTCTTTGGAGATGGGCATTAGTAGGCCAGTTAGGTCTTTGGAGATGGGCATTAGTAGGTCAGTTAGGTCTTTGGAAATGGGTATTAGTAGGTCAGTTAGGTCTTTGGAAATGGACATTAGTAGGTCAGTTAGGTCTTTGGAAATGGACATTAGTAGGTTAGTTAGGTCTTTGAAAATCGGCATTAGTAGACTAATTAGGTCTTTGGAGATGGGCATTAGTAGGTCAGTTAGGTCTTTGGAAATGGACATTAGTAGGTTAGTTAGGTCTTTGGAAATGGATTTAGAGCTTGAGCGCTCTTATCCTTTCGGAAACCTCGAGGTCTCACAGAAATACCTCCAGCAGTTAGCCGCCTGTAAGTCTCACAGAAATACCTCCAACAGGTAGCGCCTTTAGGTCTCACAGAAATACCTTCAGCAGTTAGCCGCCTGTAAGTCTCACAGAAATACCTCCATTCTAATCCGCATCATCCTTGCACAGTCCCCGCTGCATCCCTTCTGCCTGTAAGTCCACGGAGGACACTCTATAATAAACAGTCGAACTAAAGGACCTCTTGTCAATATGCCAGGTTTTTGTCAGGAATCTAGGAAAACTTGACATTCTCTCTGAAGAAATTGAACAATTTGACGACTTGAAAAGCTGGAGAGCGTGACCGGCCATTGAATAGAACCGCGTGTAATTTTGAAATCCAACAAATCTTAACAACAAACGGTCCATAGAAAAGGAGAGTTCGCCAGCTTGTCCTTGTGTTGGCGTCACGGGTCGTGGAACTGTCCTGTAATCGTATCGTCCTTGGCTGACTCCATATTTTCCACCCACGGGTAGAACTAGAATTTGCAGCAGTGCCACGGACCGCACACCTCATCAAGCACATCACAGAAAGTGCGCCCATCTGAATTAATGCGCACGGCAACTGCACAATGATGCGGAACAATGCGTTGAAAGGCAGCGGAACTTTATTGCTTCTGTGAACCGAGCTGGGCCAGTGGTTTGTGGTTGGTGTGGGTTATACTAGGGCTGAGATAGCGACATGGTGGTCGGGGAGAACGAAAGTCATGTTTACTTGGTCCAAGTCTGAGTTGGAAACAGCATGATTAAATTTGATATCACAAGATGCTACACACAGAATGATTATATGTGATATCACAAGATGACACAAATAGCATGATTATATGTGATATCACAAGATGCCACACACACACAGCATGATTATATGTGATATCACAAGATGCCACAAACAGCATGATTATATGTGATATCACAAGATGACACAAATAGCATGATTATATGTGATATCTCAAGATGACACAAATAGCATGATTATATGTGATATCTCAAGATGACACAAATAGCATGATTATATGTGATATCTCAAGATGACACAAACAGCATGATTATATGTGATATCTCAAGATGACACAAACTAGCATGATTATATGTGATATCACAAGATGACACAAATAGCATGATTATATGTGATATCACAAGATGACACAAATAGCATGATTATATGTGATATCACAAGATGCCACAAATAGCATGATTATATGTGATATCTCAAGATGACACAAACAAGCATGATTATATGTGATATCTCAAGATGACACAAATAGCATGATTATATGTGATATCTCAAGATGACACAAACAGCATGATTATATGTGATATCTCAAGATGCCACACACACACAGCATGATTATATGTGATATCTCAAGATGACACAAATAGCATGATTATATGTGATATCTCAAGATGACACAAATAGCATGATTATATGTGATATCTCAAGATGACACAAACAGCATGATTATATGTGATATCTCAAGATGACACAAATAGCATGATTATATGTGATATCTACAAGATGACACAAACAGCATGATTATATGTGATATCTCAAGATGACACAAATAGCATGATTATATGTGATATCTCAAGATGACACAAATAGCATGATTATATGTGATATCTCAAGATGACACAAACAGCATGATTATATGTGATATCATCAAGATGACACAAACAGCATGATTATATGTGATATCTCAAGATGACACAAATAGCATGATTATATGTGATATCACAAGATGCCACACAAACCAGCATGATTATATGTGATATCACAAGATGCACACAAACAGCATGATTATATGTGATATCACAAGATGACACAAATAGCATGATTATATGTGATATCTCAAGATGACACAAACAGCATGATTATATGTGATATCTCAAGATGACACACACACACAGCATGATTATATGTGATATCACAAGATGCCACACACACAGCATGATTATATGTGATATCATCAAGATGACACAAATAGCATGATTATATGTGATATCACAAGATGCCACAAATAGCATGATTATATGTGATATCACAAGATGCCACACACACACAGCATGATTATATGTGATATCACAAGATGCCACACACACAGCATGATTATATGTGATGTCACAAGATGCCACACACACAGCATTATTATATGTCATATCACAAGAGCCACACAAATAGCAATGATTAAATGTGATATCACAAGATGCCACACACACTGTCAATGGGAGCCTCTGTGGCGAAGTGGTCAAGCCATTTGACTCGTGCTCCGAAGGTCGTGAGTTCGATTCTGGGCCGCGTCCTTCGGTTTACGAGTTAAATGTTTCCGAGACTCCTGTGGGTCGTCGCTAAAAGCTACGGAGTTCGTGCTTTGTGCGACGCTTTCCGTGCTGAGGAAAGGGACCCGAGCCATATGGGATAAAACCCGGTGCAATGAAGTCGACCCTGTCGACTTTAAGCGACTTTTTATTATATGTCATATCACAAGATGCCACACACACAGCATGATTATATGAGATATCACAAGATGCCACACACACAGCATGATTATATGTGATATCATAAGATGCCACAAACAGCATGATTATATGTGATATCACAAGATGCCACAACCAGCATGATTATATGTGATATCACAAGATGCCACAAATAGCATGATTATATGTGATATCACAAGATGCCACACACACACAGCGTTATTATATGTCATATCACAAGATGCCACACAAATAGCATGATTAAATGTGATATCACAAGATGCCACACACACAGCATGATTATATGTGATATCACAAGATGCCACACACACACAGCATGATTATATGTGATATCACAAGGTGCCACAAACAGCGTGATTATAAGTGATATCACAAGATGCCACAAATGGCATGATTATATGTGATATCACAAGATGCCACAAACAGCATGATTATATGTGATATCACAAGATGCCACAAATAGCATGATTATATGTGATATCACAAAATGTCACACACACACACAGCTGATATTATATGTCGATATCACAAGATGCCACACAAATAGCATGATTAAATGTGATATCACAAGATGCACACACACAGCATGATTATATGTGATATCACAAGATGCCACACACACTAGCATGATTATATGTGATATCATCAAGGATGCCACAAACAGCAGTGATTATATAGTGATATCACAAGATGTCACAAATAGCATGATTATATGTGATATCACAAGATGCCACAAACAGCATGATTATATGTGATATCTCAAGATGCCACAAATAGCATGATTATATGTGATATCACAAGATGCCACAAACAGCATGATTATATGTGATATCACAAAATGCCACAAATACCTTGAGTATATGTGATATCACAAGATGCCACAAATAGCATGATTATATGTGATATCACAAGATGCCACAAATAGCATGATTATATGTGATATCACAAGATGCCACAAATAGCATGATTATATGTGATATCTCAAGATGCCACAAATAGCATGATTATATGTGATATCACAAGATGCCACACACAGCATGATTATATATGATATCACACGATGCCACAAATAGCATGATTATATGTGATATCACAAGATGCCTCACACACACAGCATTATTATATGTCATATCACAAGATGCCACACACACAGCGTGATTATATGTCATATCACAAGATGCCACACACACAGCATGATTATATGTCATATCACAAGATGCCACAAATAGCATGATTAAATGTGACATCACAAGATGCCACACACACACACAGCATGATTACATGTCATATCACAAGATGCCACACACACACAGCATGATTATATTTCTTATCACAAGATGCCACACACACAGCATGATTATATGTCATATCACAAGATGCCACACACACAGCATGATTATATGTCATATCACAAGATGCCACACACACACAGCATGGTTATATGTCATATCACAAGATGCCACACACACAGCATGGTTATATGTGATATCACAAGATGCCACAAATAGCATGATTATATGTGATATCACAAGATGCCACAAATAGCATGATTATATGTGATATCACAAGATGCCACACCACACACACACACACACACACACACACACACACACACACACACACAGCATGATTATATGTGATATCACAAGATGCCACAAATAGCATGATTATATGTGATATCACAAGATGCCACACACACAAAGCATTATTATATGTCATATCACAAGATGCCACACAAATAGCATGATTAAATGTGATATCACAAGATGCCACACACACTGTCATTGGGAGTCTCTGTGGCGAAGTGGTCAAGCCGTTTGACTCATGCTCCGAAGGTCGTGAGTTCGATTCTGGGCCGCGTCCTTCGGTTTACGAGTTAAATGTTTCCGAGACTCCTGTGGGTCGTCGCTAAAAGCTACGGAGTTCGTGCTTTGTGCGACGCTTTCCGTGCTGCGGAAATGGACCGAGCCATATGGGATAAAACCCGGTGCAATGAAGTCGACCCTGTCGACTTTTAAGCGACTTTGTATTATATGTCATATCACAAGATGCCACACACACAGCATGATTATATGTGATATCACAAGATGCCACAAACAGCATGATTATATGTGATATCACAAGATGCCACAAACAGCATGATTATATGTGATATCACAAGATGCCACAACCAGCATGATTATATGTGATATAACAAGATGCCACACACACACACAGCGTTATTATATGTCATATCACAAGATGCCACACAAATAGCATGATTAAATGTGATATCGCAAGATGCCACACACACAGCATGATTATATGTGATATCACAAGATGCCACACACACAGCATGATTATATGTGATATCACAAGGTGCCACAAACAGCGTGATTATAAGTGATATCACAAGATGCCACAAATAGCATGATTATATGTGATATCACAAGATGCCACAAACAGCATGATTATATGTGATATCACAAGATGCCACAAATAGCATGATTATATGTGATATCACAAGATGCCACACACACACACACACACACAGCGTTATTATATGTCATATCACAAGATGCCACACAAATAGCATGATTAAATGTGATATCACAAGATGCCACACACACAGCATGATTATATGTGATATCACAAGATGCTACACACACACAGCATGATTATATGTGATATCACAAGGTGCCACAAACAGCGTGATTATAAGTGATATCACAAGATGCCACAAATAGCATGATTATATGTGATATCACAAGATGCCACAAATACCTTGAGTATATGTGATATTACAAGATGCCACAAATAGCATGATTATATGTGATATCACAAGATGCCACAAATAGCATGATTATATGTGATATCACAAGATGCCACAAATAGCATGATTATATGTGATATCTCAAGATGCCACAAATAGCATGATTATATGTGATATCACAAGATGCCACACACACACACACACACACACACACAGCATGATTATATGTGATATCACACGATGCCACAAATAGCATGATTATATGTGATATCACAAGATGCCTCACACACACAGCATTATTATATGTCATATCACAAGATGCCACACAAATGGCATGATTAAATGTGATATCACAAGATGCCACACATACACAGCATGATTATATGTCATATCACAAGATGCCATACACACAGCGTGATTATATGTCATATCACAAGATGCCACACACACAGCATGCTTATATGTGATATCACAAGATGCCACAAATAGCATGATTAAATGTGATATCACAAGATGCCACACACACACACAGCATGATTATATTTCATATCACAAGATGCCACACACACAGCATGATTAAATGTCATATCACAAGATGCCACACACACAGCATGATTATATTTCATATCACAAGATGCCACACACACACACACACAGCATAGTTATATGTCATATCACAAGATGCCACACACACAGCATGATTATATGTGATATCACAAGATGCCACAAATAGCATGATTATATGTGATATCACAAGATGCCACAAATAGCATGATTATATGTGATATCACAAGATGCCACACACACACACACACACACACACACACACACAGCATGATTATATGTGATATCACAAGATGCCACAAATAGCATGATTATATGTGATATCACAAGATGCCACACACACACACAGCATTATTATATGTGATATCACAAGATGCCACACAAATAGCATGATTAAATGTGATATCACAAGATGCCACACACACTGTCATTGGGAGCCTCTGTGGCGAAGTGGTCAAGCCGTTTGACTCGTGCTCCGAAGGTCGTGAGTTCGATTCTGGGCCGCGTCCTTCGGTTTACGAGTTAAATGTTTCCGAGACTCCTGTGGGTCGTCGCTAAAAGCTACGGAGTTCGTGCTTTGTGCGACGCTTTCCGTGCTGCGGAAAGGGACCGAGCCATATGGGATAAAACCCGGTGCAATGAAGTCGACCCTGTCGACTTTTAAGCGACTTTTTATTATATGTCATATCACAAGATGCCACACACACAGCATGATTATATGTGATATCACAAGATGCCACACACACAGCATGATTATATGTGATATCACAAGATGCCACAAACAGCATGATTATATGTGATATCACAAGATGCCACAAACAGCATGATTATATGTGATATCACAAGATGCCACAAACAGCATGATTATATGTGATATCACAAGATGCCACAAATAGCATGATTATATGTGATATCACAAGATGCCACACACACACAGCGTTATTATATGTCATATCACAAGATGCCACACAAATAGCATGATTAAATGTGATATCACAAGATGCCACACACACAGCATGATTATTTGTGATATCACAAGATGCCACACACACACAGCGTTATTATATGTCATATCACAAGATGCCACACAAATAGCATGATTAAATGTGATATCACAAGATGCCACACACACATCATGATTATATGTGATATCACAAGATGCCACAAATAGCATGATTAAATGTGATATCACAAGATGCCACAAACAGCATGATTATATGTGATATCACAAGATGCCACACACACAGCATTATTATATGAAGTCAAATGTCCATAGAATGACCTGTCATTGAAGTCAAATGTCCAGAAAATGACCTGTCATTGAAGTCAAATATCCAGAAAATGACCTGTCATTGAAGTCAAATGTCCATAGAATGACCTATCATTGAAGTCAAATGTCCAGAAAATGACCTGTCATTGAAGTCAAATGTCCAGATAATGACCTGTCATTGAAGTCTAATGTCCAGAGAATGACCAGATAATGACCTGTCATTGAAGTCAAATGTCCAGACAATGACCTGTCATTGAAGTCAAATGTCCAGAGAATGACCTGTCATTGGGATCAAATGTCCAGATAATGACCTGTCATTGATGTCAAATGTCACGAGAATGACCTGTCATTGAAGTCAAATGTCACGAGAATGACCTGTCATTTATGTCAAATGTCCATAGAGTGACCTGTCATTGAAGTCAAATGTCCATAGAATGACCTGTCATTGAAGTCAAATGTCCATATAATGACCTGTCATTGAAGTCAAATGTCTCGAGAATGACCTGTCATTGAAGTCAAATGTCCTTAGAATGACCTGTCATTGAAGTCAAATGTCCCGAGAATGACCTGTCATTGAAGTCGAATGTCCCGAGAATGACCTGTCATTGAAGTCAAATGTCCCGAGAATGACCTTCATTGAAGTCAAATGTCCTTAGAATGACCTGTCATTGAAGTCAAATGTCCTTAGAATGACCTGTCATTGAAGTCAAATGTCCCGAGAATGACCTATCTATTACAGAGCTCCAAGCCAGTCATGGAGAAGCGGCGGCGGGCCCGGATCAACGCCAGCCTGTCTGAGCTCAAGTCGCTGCTGATGGAGGCCATCAAGAAAGAGGTACCTCCTGTCGCCTGGCGTGGTTGTTGCTGGCCACTCAGTGTGTGGGTGTGTGGTTGGATGTGTGTGTGTGTGGGTGTTGGTGGGTGGATGTATGTGGATGTGTGAGTGGATGTGTGTGGGTGAGTGGGTGTGTGTATATGTTTGGTTGTGTGTGCGTGTGTGTGTGTGTGTGTGTGTGTGTGTGTGTGTGTTCGTGGCTGTGTATGAAAAAACTGCTGCTGTGCCTTCCTCTTTTATTTCTTCCTCCTCCAACTACTACCTCGTACTACTACTACTACTATAATTACTACTACTACTACTACTACTACTACTACTACTACTACTACTATTACTACTACTAATACTACTAATACTACTACTACTACTACTACTACTACTACTACTATATTAGCAGCAGTGACGTTCTTAATGTCATTCTTGGTTCCCTGTCTTTGGGGTGGTGAACTAAGTTTTACTGACAAAAGGGACCGTACCTCCTGGGGTAAACAGCCCTGGACGCTGTGACCATGATACTTGATCTTGTCTATTTCCTGGGGTAAACAGCCCTGGACGCTGTGATCATGATACTTGATCTTGTCTATTTCCTGGGGTAAACAGCCCTGGACGGTGTGATCATGATACTTGATCTTGTCTGCTTCCTGGGGTAAACAGCCCTGGACGCTGTGACCATGATACTTGATCTTGTCTATTTCCTGGGGTAAACAGCCCTGGACGCTGTGACCATGATACTTGATCTTGTCTATTTCCTGGGGTAAACAGCCCTGGACGGTGTGACCATGATACTTGATCTTGTCTATTTCCTGGGGTAAACAGCCCTGGACGCTGTGATCATGATACTTGATCTTGTCTATTTCCTGGGGTAAACAGCCCTGGACGCTGTGACCATGATACTTGATCTTGTCTGCTTCCTGGGGTAAACAGCCCTGGACGGTGTGACCATGATACTTGATCTTGTCTATTTCCTGGGGTAAACAGCCCTGGACGGTGTGACCATGATACTTGATCTTGTCTGCTTCCTGGGGTAAACAGCCCTGGACGCTGTGACCATGATACTTGATCTTGTCTATTTCCTGGGGTAAACAGCCCTGGACGGTGTGACCATGATACTTGATCTTGTCTATTTCCTGGGGTAAACAGCCTGGACGGTGTGATCATGATACTTGATCTTGTCTATTTCCTGGGTAAACAGCCCTGGACGGTGTGATCATGATACTTGATCTTGTCTATTTCCTGGGGTAAACAGCCCTGGACGGTGTGACCATGATACTTGATCTTGTCTATTTCCTGGGGTAAACAGCCCTGGACGGTGTGATCATGATACTTGATCTTGTCTATTTCCTGGGGTAAACAGCCCTGGACGGTGTGATCATGATACTTGATCTTGTCTGCTTCCTGGGGTAAACAGCCCTGGACGGTGTGATCATGATACTTGATCTTGTCTATTTCCTGGGGTAAACAGCCCTGGACGGTGTGATCATGATACTTGATCTTGTCTATTTCCTGGGTAAACAGCCCTGGACGGTGTGATCATGATACTTGATCTTGTCTATTTCCTGGGGTAAACAGCCCTGGACGGTGTGACCATGATACTTGATCTTGTCTATTTCCTGGGGTAAACAGCCCTGGACGGTGTGATCATGATACTTGATCTTGTCTATTTCCTGGGGTAAACAGCCCTGGACGGTGTGACCATGATACTTGATCTTGTCTATTTCCTGGGGTAAACAGCCCTGGACGGTGTGATCATGATACTTGATCTTGTCTATTTCCTGGGGTAAACAGCCCTGGACGCTGTGACCATGATACTTGATCTTGTCTATTTCCTGGGGTAACAGCCCTGGAACGGTTTTCCTGGGTAACGCTGTGAACAGTGATAACTTGATCTTGTCTATTTCCTGGGGTAACAGCCCTGGACGCTGTGACCATGATACTTGATCTTGTCTATTTCCTGGGGTAAACAGCCCTGGACGCTGTGACCAATGACTACTTGATCTTTGTCTATTTCCTGGGGGTAAACAGCCCTGGACGGTGTGATCATGATACTTGATCGTGTCTATTTCCTGGGGTAAACAGCCCTGGACGGTGTGATCATGATACTTGATCTTGTCTATTTCCTGGGGTAAACAGCCCTGGACGCTGTGACCATGATACTTGATCTTGTTCTATTTCCTGGGGTAAACAGCCCTGGACGTTGTGATCATGATACTTGATCTTGTCTATTCCTGGGGTAAACAGCCCTGGACGGTGTGATCATGATACTTGATCTTGTCTATTTCCTGGGGTAAACAGCCCTGGACGGTGGTGACCATGATACTTGATCTTGTCTATTTCCTGGGTAAAAGCCCTGGACGGTGTGATCATGATACTTGATCTTGTCTATTTCCTGGGGTAAACATCCCTGGACGGCTGTGATCATGATACTTGATCTTGTCTATTTCCTGGGGGGTAACAGCCCTGGACGTGTGACCATGATACTTGATCTTGTCTATTTCCTTGGGGTAAACAGCCCTGGACGGTGTGACCATGATACTTGATCTTGTCTATTTCCTGGGGTAAACAGCCTGGACGGTGTGACACATGATACTTGATCTTGTCTATTCCTGGGGTAAAACAGCCCTGGACGGTGTGATCCATGATACTTGATCTTGTCTATTTCCTGGGGTAAACAGCCCTGGGCGGTGTGACCATGATACTTGATCTTGTCTATTTCCTGGGGTAAACAGCCCTGGACGGTGTGATCATGATACTTGATCTTGTCTATTTCCTGGGGTAAACAGCCCGGACGGTGTGACCATGATACTTGATCTTGTCTGCTTCCTGGGGTAAACAGCCCTGGACGTGTGATCATGATACTTGATCTTGTCTATTTCCTGGGTAACAGCCTGGACGGTGTGACCATGATACTTGATCTTGTCTCTTCCTGGGGTAAACAGCCTGACGCTGTGATCATGATACTTGATCTTGTCTATTTCCTGGTAAACAGCCCTGGACGTGGACCATGATACTTGATCTTGTCTGCTCCTGGGGTAAACAGCCCTGGACGCTGTGATCATGATCTTGATCTTGTCTATTTCCTGGGGTAAACAGCCCTGACGGTGTGACCATGATACTTGATCTTGTCTGCTTCTGGGGTAACAGCCCTGGACGCTGTGATCATGATACTTGATCTTGTCTATTTCCTGGGTAAACAGCCTGGACGGTGTGACCATGATACTTGATCTTGTCTATTTCCTGGGGTAAACAGCCCTGGACGCTGTGACCATGATACTTGATCTTGTCTATTTCCTGGGGTAAACAGCCCTGGACGCTGTGACCATGATACTTGATCTTGTCTATTTCCTGGGGTAAACAGCCCTGGACGCTGTGACCATGATACTTGATCTTGTCTATTTCCTGGGTAAACAGCCCTGGACGGTGTGACCATGATACTTGATCTTGTCTATTTCCTGGGGTAAACAGCCCTGGACGCTGTGACCATGATACTTGATCTTGTCTATTTCCTGGGGTAAACAGCCCTGGACGGTGTGATCATGATACTTGATCTTGTCTGCTTCCTGGGGTAAACAGCCCTGGACGGTGTGATCATGATACTTGATCTTGTCTATTTCCTGGGGTAAACAGCCCTGGACGGTGTGATCATGATACTTGATCTTGTCTATTTCCTGGGGTAAACAGCCCTGGACGGTGTGACCATGATACTTGATCTTGTCTGCTTCCTGGGGTAAACAGCCCTGGACGGTGTGATCATGATACTTGATCTTGTCTATTTCCTGGGGTAAACAGCCCTGGACGTGTGACCATGATACTTGATCTTGTCTGCTTCCTGGGGTAAACAGCCCTGGACGCTGTGATCATGATACTTGATCTTGTCTATTTCCTGGGGTAAACAGCCCTGGACGGTGTGACCATGATACTTGATCTTGTCTGCTTCCTGGGGTAAACAGCCCTGGACGCTGTGATCATGATACTTGATCTTGTCTATTTCCTGGGGTAAACAGCCCTGGACGGTGTGACCATGATACTTGATCTTGTCTGCTTCCTGGGGTAAACAGCCCTGGACGCTGTGATCATGATACTTGATCTTGTCTATTTCCTGGGGTAAACAGCCCTGGACGGTGTGACCATGATACTTGATCTTGTCTATTTCCTGGGGTAAACAGCCCTGGACGGTGTGATCATGATACTTGATCTTGTCTATTTCCTGGGGTAAACAGCCCTGGACGGTGTGACCATGATACTTGATCTTGTCTGCTTCCTGGGGTAAACAGCCCTGGACGGTGTGATCATGATACTTGATCTTGTCTATTTCCTGGGGTAAACAGCCCTGGACGGTGTGACCATGATACTTGATCTTGTCTGCTTCCTGGGGTAAACAGCCCTGGACGCTGTGATCATGATACTTGATCTTGTCTATTTCCTGGGGTAAACAGCCCTGGACGGTGTGACCATGATACTTGATCTTGTCTGCTTCCTGGGGTAAACAGCCCTGGACGCTGTGATCATGATACTTGATCTTGTCTATTTCCTGGGTAAACAGCCCTGGACGGTGTGACCATGATACTTGATCTTGTCTGCTTCCTGGGGTAAACAGCCCTGGACGCTGTGATCATGATACTTGATCTTGTCTATTTCCTGGGGTAAACAGCCCTGGACGGTGTGACCATGATACTTGATCTTGTCTATTTCCTGGGGTAAACAGCCCTGGACGCTGTGACCATGATACTTGATCTTGTCTATTTCCTGGGGTAAACAGCCCTGGACGGTGTGATCATGATACTTGATCTTGTCTGCTTCCTGGGGTAAACAGCCCTGGACGGTGTGATCATGATACTTGATCTTGTCTATTTCCTGGGGTAACAGCCCTGGACGGTGTGGACATGATACTTGATCTTGTCTATTTCCTGGGGTAAACAGCCCTGGGACGGTGTGACCATGATACTTGATCTTGGTCTGCTTCCTGGGGTAACAGCCCTGGACGGTGTGATCATGGATACTTGATCTTGTCTATTTCCTGGTGTAAACAGCCCTGGACGGTGTGATCATGATACTTGATCTTGTCTGCTTCCTGGGGTAAACAGCCCTGGACGCTGTGACCATGATACTTGATCTTGTCTATTTCCTGGGGTAAACAGCCCTGGACGCTGTGACCATGATACTTGATCTTGTCTATTTCCTGGGGTAAACAGCCCTGGACGCTGTGACCATGATACTTGATCTTGTCTATTTCCTGGGGTAAAACAGCCCTGGACGCTGTGACCATGATACTTGATCTTGTCTATTTCCTGGGGTAAACAGCCCTGGACGGTGTGACCATGATACTTGATCTTGTCTATTTCCTGGGGTAAACAGCCCTGGACGGTGTGATCATGATACTTGATCTTGTCTGCTTCCTGGGGTAAACAGCCCTGGACGGTGTGACCATGATACTTGATCTTGTGTTGTCTGCTTTCAGGGAACTCGCCAGAACAAGATGGAGAAGGCGGACATCTTGGAGATGGCGGTCAAACATCTGCGACACATTCAGCGGCAGCAATTTAGTGGAGATGGTTTGGGGGAACATCCACTCACAGGTGAGGGCTTGGGGTTGGGGGAACATCCAGTCACAGGTGAGGGCTTGGGGTTGGGGGAACATCCAGTCACAGGTGAGAGCTTGAGGTAGGGAACATCTACTCACAGGTGAGAGCTTGGGGAGGGAGACATCCACTTACAGGTGAGGGTTGGGGGAATATCCACTCACAGGTGAGATCTGGAGGGGGGAACAACCACTCATAGGTGAGGTCTGGGGGAACATCCACTCACAGGTGAGATCTGGAGGGAACATCCATTCACAGGTGAGGGCTTGGGGGAACATCCACTGACAGGTGAGGGGTTGGGGAACATCCACTCACAGGTGAGGGCTGGGAGAACATCCACTCACAAGTGAGGGCTTGGGGGAACATCCACTCACAGGTGAGGGCTGGGGGAACATCCACTGACAGGTGAGGGCTTGGGGGAACATCCACTCACAGGTGAGGGCTGGGGGAACATCCACTCACAGGTGAGGGCTGGGGGAACATCCACTCACAAGTGTGGGCTGGGGGAACATCCACTCACAGGTGAGGGCGGGGGAACATCCATTCACAGGTGAGGGCTGGGGGAACATCCACTCACAAGTGAGGGCTGGGGGAACATCCACTCACAAGTGAGGGCTGGGGGAACATCCACTCACAGGTGAGTTCTTGGGGTGGGGGTCATCCACTCACAGGAGAGAGGCTTGGGGTGGGGGACATCCACTCACAGGTGAGGGCTTGGGGTGGGGAACATCCACTCACAGGTGAGAGGCTTGGAGGTGGGGAACCATCCACTCACAGGTGAGGGCTTGGGGTGGGAACATCCACTCATAAAATAAAATGGCAATCATCCTGTGCTGGTGTTGGTGCATGTCTGGTAGATTTAATGATTGTTTATCTGTGATGTGCAGTAATTAACTATCGTCTTGTACATCTATCTCCCTCAGGCCAGTCCTCCAGCGACACGTCTGAAGTCGGCAAATATCAGCTAGGCTTTCACGCGTGCCTGCAGCAAGTCTGCAAATACTTGGATTCCAACCGCGATGAGGATGTAGAGCTGAAGACTAAACTCTTGAACCATCTGGCCAATTGTATGACCGGTGCTGATTACCAGACCACATCGTCGTCCTCCATGTTGTCATCGCCAGCATCATCATCATGTGATATCCAGGTCACCGTGTCCCCAAGACCCGGCGGACAACTACCATCATCATCATCATCATCATCATCATCATGTGACAGGAAGAGCTCTGTTCATTTAGTCAGCGGTTCTATGTTGCCAATGTCGTCACAAAGCAGTGAAATATCACAAACGGACGCAGCTAGACAAGAAATCAGACCAAAAATAAATGTCAGGAACTCGTGTGGTGATGCAGTGCAGCAGCGAGTAGCTCAAAGCACGTCAGATGGGATTCTGCATGCTGTCCTGACATCATCGTCAACAAACTCAGTTCTTGTGAAGCCAAGTATGCTTTCTCAGAAAACCCCAGTACCTCTGTTAGAAGCAAGACATTCAGAAGATGACAGACTCAGCAGTAACAGCTTTATCTCCAGCACCTCGTCGGCAATTACCCAG
Organism: Cepaea nemoralis; assembly: GCA_014155875.1. Lineage (NCBI taxonomy): Eukaryota > Metazoa > Mollusca > Gastropoda > Stylommatophora > Helicidae > Cepaea > Cepaea nemoralis. Next base: position 89,902 of record JACEFZ010001808.1, read on the forward strand.
GCAGGATCGGTCACGGAGATCAACAACAACTCCATCATTCTCCCAGCTTTAGTCAATATGGCTGGCCCGACCACATTCACGTGTGTGCAGCAACCCAATCATCTACAACAGGCACACGTATACCAGCAACAGCAGCAACTTCATCAAGCACAGCTGCAGCCTCAGCTGTTCCCAGCTTTACCAGACGGCTCAAGCATCTTCACCAGCACGAACCCACTACAGCTGATCCCAACAAAGACAGTGAACGGGGACATTGCTTTCTTCCTGTCTACCACCAACCTGCTCAGCTCCGCCCAGATTCCAAGCTTTTCCATTCCTATCATAACCCAGCCTGCGGTTGGCCATGCTCAGATCCTAGCTCCGCCCATCCCACAATCAGCTATTCAGATTGCTGTCTCCTACCCAACAGACGATCCGCAGCAGCCAGTTGCATTTATAGCTAATTCTGTCCAACCAATCATTCAGCCCGTGAATTCTAGTGCAGCTGTTGTTCCTACATCTATTCCTAGTATATCCCATCAAACCACGCCCCTAAATCTTCCTCTACCACTCAGCAAGCACGCCTGCAGACTACACACCAGCTAATGCCAAAACGCGCTGTTGCTCTTCCCAATGCAGAATCTGAATACTAGTGATCATGCCCAATCACACAGGAAGCATGCTTCTACAGCGTCCGCCGTACCTCAGCCTGGGGTATCAGAGACAGGCAGGTACAACTGTCCTCCCCACTATCACATCTCCACACGTTGAGCACACAGACTCAATGCGCCAAACACCGTCATCCTCCTGGCAGAACACGGCTCCAGCAGATCCTACATCTTTGACATTAATGAAACAACTCAGCAGCTTTAAGGCAGATGTACACAGGACCGGCCTTAGACTCAGATTTGGGGAGGTCTGTACACGACAGACATCCAGACTGGCAATCACAGCCGAACCCTGGAGGCAGTGTGTCCCCGGGCGGGGGCGGCAGCAGCAGAGCTTCTACCCAGAGACATTTCTTCAGGCCCTGGAGGGAGTGAGTGGCCGTGAAGACACACACGCTAGCTAGTCAACAGATTCGCTACAGCAAATTGTGATTCCACAAGCAATTGGAGTAAGGCTTCAGTAAGGGTTAGTCAACACGCCACATCAATTAATATAACCCTTCAATTGGAGTTCAGCAACCATCTGGGCCCGCCCACCATTGGACATTGAAAAAAAATTAAAAATAAACAGGAGGATTATGGATGCAAGAAACTTGAAAGGATGCCACATGCAGTAGTGTATCGTGTTCGACGAGAGCCCCGTGAGTGCTCGAATGATGAAGTTTGTCAAGGCATGGCTCAAAGTCAGGTCGCTGGGTGGAAGGATCTCCGTTGGTGCTCTACTGACCAGTACACCCCGGATGTCGACAACCTGGTCAGCTACTGTGAGTGACCCTATTGACCACAGAGGCTGCAATATGTCCAGGTGTGACATCACAAAGTCGTGGACTTTGACGTTCCGGTTCAGCGTAACGGTGTTTTAAATGTTGTTTCCTGTTGGCAACAAAACCTGTTCTGTTCCAGGAACTCATACTCACACCCTCAGGCCTGAGAACCGGGTATCCTCTAGCACCCGCCAGGAAGGGCAGAATGTTAGATCGACCTCCATGTCCAAATCTGAATTTAACCATATGACAACAAGGATTTGTTCATTCATATACCGTCCACAGTAACACTATATGGACATTATTTTTAAAAAAGGTAGTTGCATATCCTTTACAGGGCGTTGCAGTCCATACCAACAATTTCGGCTGTTCGTGATTTCTTGGCAAGTTTACGTTCAGTAGTTAACCATTGCTTTCTGAACGACCGACACTCATACAAATATATAAAAACCAACGCAAAGCGATCTGCTGCCAAATTGCCCGCAAATATGTTTCGAACGTTGTATGCGGGATTACAAACTACATCCCTAAAACCTCCGCCACGGAGCCGGCATGGAGATGATGTGATTGAAACATTCACTGGTGTACTGGGGCGGTATCAGACGGTTGTGTGTGTGTGTGGGGGGGGGGGGGGGGGGGGGGGGGGAAGCCTGCTGCTACCCTGAAAGGATATGATTCACGCGGTGAGACTGTCTGTGGAGGCTGTGGTCCGGGAACTAGTACAGTAGACTGTCTAAGGAGGCTGTGGTCCGGGAACTAGAACAGTAGACTGTCTGTGGAGGCTGTGGTCCGGGAACTAGTACAGTAGGCTGTCTGTGGAGGCTGTGGTCCGGGAACAGCACAGTAGGCTGTCTGTGGAGGCTGTGGTCCGGGAACTAGTACAGTAGGCTGTCTGTGGAGGCTGTGGTCCGGGAACAGCACAGTAGGCTGTCTGTGGAGGCTGTGGTCCGGGAACAGCACAGTAGGCTGTCTGTGGATGCTGTGGTCCGGGAACTAGCACAGTAAGCTGTCTGTGGAGGCTGTGGTCCGGGAACTAGCACAGTAGGCTGTCTGTGGAGGCTAGGCTGTGGTCCGGGAACTAGCACAATAGGCTGTCTGTGGAGGCTGTGGTCCGGGAACTAGCACAGTAGGCTGTCTGTGGAGGCTGTGGTCCGGGAACTAGCACAGCAGGCTGTCTGTTGAGGCTGTGGTCCGGGAACTAGCACAGCAGGCTGTCTGTGGAGGCTGTGGTCCGGGAACTAGCACAGTAGGCTGTCTGTGGAGGCTGTGGTCCGGGAACTAGCACAGTAGACTGTCTGTGGAGGCTGTGGTCCGGGAACTAGCACAGTAGGCTGTCTGTGGAGGCTAGGCAGTGGTCCGGGAACTAGCACAGTAGGCTGTCTGTGGAGGTTGTGGTCCGGGAACTAGCACAGCAGGCTGTCTGTGGAGGCTGTTGGTCCGGGAACTAGCACAGTAGGCTGTCTGTGGAGGCTGTGGTCCGGGAACTAGCACAGTAGGCTGTCTGTGGAGGCTAGGCTGTGGTCCGGGAACTAGCACAGTAGGCTGTCTGTGGAGGCTGTGGTCCGGGAACTAGCACAGCAGGCTGTCTGTGGAGGCTGTGGTCCGGGAACTAGCACAGTAGGCTGTCTGTGGAGGCTGTGGTCCGGGAACTAGCACAGCAGGCTGTCTGTGGAGGCTGTGGTCCGGGAACTAGCACAGTATGCTGTCTGTGGAGGCTGTGGTCCGGGAACTAGCACAGTAGGCTGTCTGTGGAGGCTGTGGTCCGGGAACTAGTACAGTAGGCTGTCTGTGGAGGCTAGGCTGTGGTCCGGGAACTAGCACAGTAGGCTGTCTGTGGAGGCTGTGGTCAGGGAACTAGCACAGTAGGCTGTCTGTGGAGGCTGTGGTCCGGGAACTAGCACAGCAGGCTGTCTGTGGAGGCTGTGGTCCGGGAACTAGCACAGTAGGCTGTCTGTGGAGGCTGTGGTCCGGGAACTAGCACAGCAGGCAGTCTGTGGAGGCTGTGGTCAGGGAATTAGCACAGTAGGCTGTCTGTGGAGGCTGTGGTCCGGGAACTAGCACAGCAGGCTGTCTGTGGAGGCTGTGGTCCGGGAACTAGCACAGTAGGCTGTCTGTGGAGGCTGTGGTCCGGGAACTAGTACAGTAGACTGTCTGTGGAGGCTAGGCTGTGGTCCGGGAACTAGCACAGTAGGCTGTCTGTGGAGGCTGTGGTCCGGGACACTAGCACAGCAGGCTGTCTGTGGAGGCTGTGGTCCGGGAACTAGCACAGTAGGCTGTCTGTGGAGGCTGTGGTCCGGGAACTTAGCACAGCAGGCTGTCTGTGGAGGCTGTGGTCCGGGAACTAGCACAGGTAGGCTGTCTGTGGAGGCTGTGGTCCGGGAACTAGCACAGTAGGCTGTCTGTGGAGGCTGTGGTCCGGGAACTAGCACAGTAGGCTGTCTGTGGAGGCTGTGGTCCGGGAACTAGCACAGTAGGCTGTCTTGTGGAGGCTGTGGTCCGGGAACTAGTACAGTAGGCTGTCTGTGGAGGCTAGCTGTGGTCCGGGGAACTAGCACAGTAGGCTGTCTGTGGAGGCTGTGGTCCGGGAACTAGCACAGCAGGCTGGTCTGTGGAGGCTGTGGTCCGGGAACTAGCACAGTAGGCTGTCTGTGGAAGCTGTGGTCCGGGAACTAGCACAGCAGGTGTCTGTGGAGGCTGTGGTCAGGGAATTAGCACAGTAGTGCTGTCTGTGGAGGCTGTGGTCCGGGAACTAGCACAGCAGGCTGTCTGTGGAGGCTGTGGTCCGGGAACTAGCACAGTAGGCTGTCTGTGGAGGCTGTGGTCCGGAACTAGTACAGTAGGCTGTCTGTGGAGGCTAGGCTGTGGTCCGGAACTAGCACAGTAGGCTGTCTGTGGAGGCTGTGTTCGGGAACTAGCACAGTAGGCTGTCTGTGGAGGCTAGGCTGTGGTCCAGGAACTAGCACAGTAGGGTGTCTGTGGAGGCTGTGGTCCGGGAACTAGCACAGCAGGGTGTCTTTGGAGGGTGTGGTCCGGAATAGCACAGTAGGGTGTCTGTGGAGGCTGTGGTCCGGGAACTAGCACAGTAGGCTTCTGTGGAGGCTAGGCTGTGGTCCGGGAACTAGCACAGTAGGCTGTCTGTGGAGGCTGTGGTCCGGGAACTAGCACAGCAGGCTGTCTGTGGAGGCTGTGGTCCGGGAACTAGCACAATAGGCTGTCTGTGGAGGCTGTGGTCCGGGAACTAGCACAGTAGGCTGTCTGTGGGGGCTGTGGTTCGGGAACTAGCACAGCAGGCTGTCTATGGAGACTGTGGTCCGGGAACTAGCACAGCAGGCTGTCTGTGGAGACTGTGGTCCGGGAACTAGCACAGTAGGCTGTCTGTGGAGGCTGTGGTTCGGGAACTAGCACAGTAAGCTGTCTGTGGAGGCTAGGCTGTGGTCCAGGAACTAGCACAGTAGGGCTGTCCTGTGGAGGCTGTGGTCCGGGAACTAGCACAGCAGGCTGTCTGTGGAGGCTGTGGTCCGGGAAATAGCACAGTAGGCTGTCTGTGGAGGCTGTGGTCCGGGAACTAGCACAGTAGGCTTCTGTGGAGGCTAGGCTGTGGTCCGGGAACTAGCACAGTAGGCTGTCTGTGGAGGCTGTGGTCCGGGAACTAGCACAGCAGGCTGTCTGTGGAGGCTGTGGTCCGGGAACTAGCACAATAGGCTGTCTGTGGAGGCTGTGGTCCGGGAACTAGCACAGTAGGCTGTCTGTGGGGGCTGTGGTTCGGGAACTAGCACAGCAGGCTGTCTATGGAGACTGTGGTCCGGGAACTAGCACAGCAGGCTGTCTGTGGAGACTGTGGTCCGGGAACTAGCACAGTAGAGTGTCTGCGGAAACTGTGGTCCGGAAACTAGCACAGAAGGCTGTCTGTGGAAACTGTGGTCCGGGAACTAGCACAGTAGGCTGTCTGTGGAGACTGTGGTCCGGGAACTAGCACAGTAGGCTGTCTGTGGAGGCTAGGCTATGGTCCGGGAACTAGCACAGAAGGCTGTCTGTGGAGACTGTGGTCCGGGAACTAGCACAGAAGGCTGTCTGTGGAGGCTGTGGTCCGGGAACTAGCACAGTAGGCTGTCTGTGGAGACTGTGGTCCGGGAACTAGCACAGTAGGCTGTCTGTGGAGGCTGTGGTCCTGGAACTAACACAGTAGGCTGGCTGTGGTCCGGGAACTAACACAGTAGGCTGGCTGTTGTCCGGGAACTAGCACAGTAGGCTGTCTGTGGAGGCTGTGGTCCGGGAACTAGCACAGTAGGCTGTCTGTGGAGGCTGTGGTCCGGGAACTAGCACAGTAGGCTGTCTGTGGAGGCTGTTGTCCGGGAACTAGCACAGCAGGCTGTCTGTGGAGGCTGTAGTCCGGGAACTAGCACAGTAGGCTGTCTGGGGAGGCTAGGCTATGGTCCGGGAATTAGCACAGTAGGCTGTCTGGGGAGGCTGTGGTCCGGGAACTAGCACAGTAGGCTGTCTGTGGAGGCTGTGGTCCGGGAACTAGCACAGTAGGCTGTCTGTGGAGGCTGTAGTCCGGGAACTAGCACAGTAGGCTGTCTGTGGGGGCTAGGCTATGGTCCGGGAACTAGTACAGCAGGCTGTCTGTGGAGACTGTGGTCCGGGAACTAGCACAGTAGGCTGTCTGTGGAGGCTGTGGTCCGGGAACTAGCACAGTAGGCTGTCTGTGGAGGCTAGGCTGTGGTCCGGGAACTAGCACAGTAGGCTGTCTGTGGAGGCTGTGGTCCGGGAACTAGCACAGCAGGCTGTCTATGGAGACTGTGGTCCGGGAACTAGCACAGCAGGCTGTCTGTGGAGGCTAGGCTGTGGTCCGGGAACTAGCACAGTAGGCTGTCTGTGGAGGCTGTGGTCCGGGAACTAGCACAATAGGCTGTCTGTGGAGGCTGTGGTCCGGGAACTAGCACAGTAGGCTGTCTGTGGGGGCTGTGGTTCGGGAACTAGCACAGCAGGCTGTCTATGGAGACTGTGGTCCGGGAACTAGCACAGCAGGCTGTCTGTGGAGACTGTGGTCCGGGAACTAGCACAGTAGAGTGTCTGTGGAAACTGTGGTCCGGAAACTAGCACAGAAGGCTGTCTGTGGAAACTGTGGTCCGGGAACTAGCACAGTAGGCTGTCTGTGGAGACTGTGGTCCGGGAACTAGCACAGTAGGCTTTCTGTGGAGGCTAGGCTATGGTCCGGGAACTAGCACAGAAGGCTGTCTGTGGAGACTGTGGTCCGGGAACTAGCACAGAAGGCTGTCTGTGGAGGCTGTGGTCCGGGAACTAGCACAGTAGGCTGTCTGTGGAGACTGTGGTCCGGGAACTAGCACAGTAGGCTGTCTGTGGAGGCTGTGGTCCTGGAACTAACACAGTAGGCTGGCTGTGGTCCGGGAACTAACACAGTAGGCTGGCTGTGGTCCGGGAACTAGCACAGTAGGCTGTCTGTGGAGGCTGTGGTCCGGGAACTAGCACAGTAGGCTGTCTGTGGAGGCTGTGGTCCGGGAACTAGCACAGTAGGCTGTCTGTGGAGGCTGTGGTCCGGGAACTAGCACAGCAGGCTGTCTGTGGAGGCTGTGGTCCGGGAACTAGCACAGTAGGCTGTCTGGGGAGGCTAGGCTATGGTCCGGGAACTAGCACAGTAGGCTGTCTGGGGAGGCTGTGGTCCGGGAACTAGCACAGTAGGCTGTCTGTGGAGGCTGTGGTCCGGGAACTAGCACAGTAGGCTGTCTGTGGAGGCTGTAGTCCGGGAACTAGCACAGTAGGCTGTCTGTGGGGGCTAGGCTATGGTCCGGGAACTAGTACAGCAGGCTGTCTGTGGAGACTGTGGTCCGGGAACTAGCACAGTAGGCTGTCTGTGGGGGATAGGCTATGGTCCGGGAACTAGTACAGCAGGCTGTCTGTGGAGACTGTGGTCCGGGAACTAACACAACAGACTGTCTGTGGAAATTGTGGTCCGGGAACTGGCTCATCAGACTTCACAACCTGACCGTCTCTTCTGTATTCCCACTTATTTTGTTGTATATTCCCGGTCATTGTGTTGTATATTCCCACTTATTTTGTTGTATATTCCCGGTCATTGTGGTGTATATTCCCACTTATTTTGTTGTATATTCCCACTTATTGTGTTGTACATCCCCATTTATTGTGTTGTACATCCCCACTTATTGTGTTTTACATCCCCACTCATTGTGTTGCATCTTCCCATCCACTTTTGTGAATATTGTATTTTACGGTAATTATGATAAACTAGATTTACACCGAATGCATCCTGCTGTATGTCTACTCATGTATGTGTATATACTAGATCACACACACGTCAGTGACATCACTGTAGTCAGAGACACCTTCCCAACCCTTCAACCGTGCTAGACAGATGGTGCTCATCCTCTCTTGTATCAACCTCTCGGAAGTTTGTTTCGCGTTCGCTGACTGTGAACTCAAGCATAGTCCAAGTTTGTGTTACTTCTAGTGCATAGGAACTGATTTTTGCGTGTGGATTAGCTTTCCCTATTTCCAGTGTTCCTCGCCATCAGGCGAACCCACTCCGACTTCAGAGGAACTTGTAATTTACGTCCCTAAGTCAAGGACGAGAAGTCAAGATTTTAGTCCCACTGACTTGTGTAGGGATCCGCTACCTCTGCACCAGCGCACCGGAAGTTTAAGAGCGAGCACTCTGGACCATTCGCCCAGGCTGACCTCCAGGCCGACGTCCTTCACCCCGAGGACATATGGTGCTCAGCTCAGGCGGCGTCGACCTAGTCGCCCTGCTACACTGTGTGTTAAATCTCCACCTTGATCACATGCCTCATGTCCTTGCTACACGTCGCCATCAACCCCAACCCTAGATGGGTTTACTGGGTAATTTTACCTTCAGTGGTTTGTCCTTGCTGTCTGAACTAGAAGTCGGCGCGGAAGTCCAGCTGACCACTGTAGGGAGGGAACCCAGAACCCCGCCTTCAGACCCCGTCCTCGGCCTGGCGACCACGCCCACCAATACTAACCTTGACAGGGATTGGAACACACGCCCACCGGACCGACACAAGAGTGCTGGTCGGTGCCCTCTCACGGCCCTCCCAACAACATATACCACAGGTGACTGCGTAATTTATGTGTATTGTTCCTAGGTGGTGACACATATCAAACCCTTGTACAGACACCGGCTTGGCATATAACCCGAGTCTCAACTATAATATGAGGCATAAGGACTCAACTTCTAGATTCCGAATGTGATGTGAATAATACATAGTATAACTTATAACACAATATGTACATATGACTACAATAATATGTTATGTTAATCTTTGTGATAAACTGAATCATGTTATTCCATTGACGAGTGTTTTCAGATATGTGTGTTTGGTGCGTTTCGTGCTGTGCTGTCTTGTTTTGTTTTTCTGTGACGTTTCGTGCTGTGCTGTCTTGTTTTGCTGTCTGGGACGTGTGCAGACAAACAGAAGAACGCGCCACGGGAACAGGCTCAGAACCGACATACTAGACACAGAAAACACAGGCCTTCGAAAGCACAGAGAAAACGACATTTCTGCATCAATAGAAACATTTATAATAGAACTAGCTGACACTGCCCGGCTTCGCCCAGATCCTGGTGGGGAGCATCTCATTTAATTCATATAAGTAGTCATATAAGTTCTCGTTCCCGTTACCGACTGTCTGTCTGTCTGTCTGTCTGTCTGTCTGTCTGTCTGTCTGTCTGTCTGTCTGTCTGTCTGTCTGTCTGTCTGTCTGTCTGTCTGTCTGTCTGTCTGTCTGTCTGTCTGTCTGTCTGTCTGTCTGTCTGTCTGTCTGTCTGTCTGTCTGTCTGTCTGTCTGATCCGGCCCGGTATTGCCCAGCTCCTGGTGTGGAGCATCTCATTTAATTCATATAAGTAGTCATATAAGTTCCCGTTCCCGACTGTCTATCTGTCTGTCTATCTGTCTGTCTATCTGTCTGCCTGACCCTGCCCGGCTTCGCCCAGTCCCTGGTGGGGAGCTCTCATTTAATTCATATAAGCAGTCATATAAGTTCTCGTTCCCGTTACCGACTATCTGTCTGTCTGTCTGTCTGTCTGTCTGTCTATCTATATGTCTGTCTGTCTGTCTGACCCGGCCCAGCCCATGGTGGAGAGCATCTCAATTAAATCATATACGTAGTCATATAAGATACCGTTCCCGACTATCTGTCTGTCTGTCTGTCTTGGGTAAATGGAGGAGGGAGGAGGAAGAGGGAGGTGGAGGAGCGAAGAGGAGGGAGGAGGAGACAGGAGACAGGAGGAATAGGG
>JACEFZ010001809.1:0-32500 GCA_014155875.1 Cepaea nemoralis
CAGACAGACAGACAGGACAGACAGACAGACAGACAGACAGACAGACAGACAGACAGACAGACAGACAGACAGACAGACAGACAGACAGACAGACAGACAGACAGACAGACAGACAGACAGACAGACAGACAGACAGACAGACAGACAGACAGACAGACAGACAGACAGACAGACAGACAGACAGACAGACAGACAGACAGACAGACAGACAGACAGACAGACAGACAGACAGACAGACAGACAGACAGACAGACAGACAGACAGACAGACAGACAGACAGACAGACAGACAGACAGACAGACAGACAGACAGACAGACAGACAGACAGACAGACAGACAGACAGACAGACAGACAGACAGACAGACAGACAGACAGACAGACAGACAGACAGACAGACAGACAGACAGACAGACAGACAGACAGACAGACAGACAGACAGACAGACAGACAGACAGACAGACAGACAGACAGACAGACAGACAGACAGACAGACAGACAGACAGACAGACAGACAGACAGACAGACAGACAGACAGACAGACAGACAGACAGACAGACAGACAGACAGACAGACAGACAGACAGACAGACAGACAGACAGACAGACAGACAGACAGACAGACAGACAGACAGACAGACAGACAGACAGACAGACAGACAGACAGACAGACAGACAGACAGACAGACAGACAGACAGACAGACAGACAGACAGACAGACAGACAGACAGACAGACAGACAGACAGACAGACAGACAGACAGACAGACAGACAGACAGACAGACAGACAGACAGACAGACAGACAGACAGACAGACAGACAGACAGACAGACAGACAGACAGACAGACAGACAGACAGACAGACAGACAGACAGACAGACAGACAGACAGACAGACAGACAGACAGACAGACAGACAGACAGACAGACAGACAGACAGACAGACAGACAGACAGACAGACAGACAGACAGACAGACAGACAGACAGACAGACAGACAGACAGACAGACAGACAGACAGACAGACAGACAGACAGACAGACAGACAGACAGACAGACAGACAGACAGACAGACAGACAGACAGACAGACAGACAGACAGACAGACAGACAGACAGACAGACAGACAGACAGACAGACAGACAGACAGACAGACAGACAGACAGACAGACAGACAGACAGACAGACAGACAGACAGACAGACAGACAGACAGACAGACAGACAGACAGACAGACAGACAGACAGACAGACAGACAGACAGACAGACAGACAGACAGACAGACAGACAGACAGACAGACAGACAGACAGACAGACAGACAGACAGACAGACAGACAGACAGACAGACAGACAGACAGACAGACAGACAGACAGACAGACAGACAGACAGACAGACAGACAGACAGACAGACAGACAGACAGACAGACAGACAGACAGACAGACAGACAGACAGACAGACAGACAGACAGACAGACAGACAGACAGACAGACAGACAGACAGACAGACAGACAGACAGACAGACAGACAGACAGACAGACAGACAGACAGACAGACAGACAGACAGACAGACAGACAGACAGACAGACAGACAGACAGACAGACAGACAGACAGACAGACAGACAGACAGACAGACAGACAGACAGACAGACAGACAGACAGACAGACAGACAGACAGACAGACAGACAGACAGACAGACAGACAGACAGACAGACAGACAGACAGACAGACAGACAGACAGACAGAGTGAGCGAGAGTGATTATAGATAGAGAGAGTGGGAGAGAGTGGGAGAGAGTGAGAGAGATAGAGAGAGGTTGAGAGAAAAAGAGAGAGTGAGAGTCAGTGAGAGAAAGAGAGAGTAAGAGAAAGAGAAAGAGCGCGTGAGAGAAAGAGAGTGTGAGAGAAAGAGAGAGAGTGCATGATAGAGAGAGAGAGAGAGAGAGAGAGAGAGAGAGAGAGAGAGAGAGAAAGAGAGAGAGTGAGAGAAAGAGAGAATGAGAGAAAGAGAGAGAGTGAGAGAAAGAGAGAGTGAGAGAAAGAGAGAGAGAGAGAGCGCGTGATAGAGAGAAAGAGAGAGTGAGAGAAAGAGAGAGAGTGCATGATAGAGAGAGAGAGAAAGAGAGAGTGAGAGAAAGAGAGAGAGCACGTGATAGAGAGAGAGAGTGAGAGAAAGAGAGAGAGTGCATGATAGAGAGAGCGTGATAGAGAGAAAGAGAGATTGAGAGAAAGAGAGAGAGTGAATGATAGAGAGAGAGAAAGAGAGAGTGAGAGAAAGAGAGAGAGCGCATGATAGAGAAAGAGTGAGAGAAAGAGAGAGAGTGCATGATAGAGAGAGAGAGAGTGAGAGAAAGAGAGAGTGAGAGAAAGAGAGCGTGGGAGAAAGAGAGAGAGTGCATGATAGAGAACGAGAGAGAGAGAGAACGAGAGAGAGAGAACGAGAGAGAGAACGAGAGAGAGAGAACGAGAGAGAGAACGAGAGAGAGAGAACGAGGGAGAGAACGAGAGAGAGAGAGAGAGAACGAGAGAGAGAGAGAGAGAGAGAGAGAGAGAGAGAGAGAGAGAGAGAGAGAGAGAGAGAAAGAGCAGACGATACAGAAGATAGTAATGCTCGGCGTGAACTGGTCCAGGTCCCATGCTCCACTGGGGGTAGACAAGGCAACAGAAGGAGAGGACTTACTTGAGCTGCACGCAGGCCTTGTCCAGGACCCGCCTCATCTTGGCCTGGCACCGCCTGATGACCTCGACCTCCTGCAGGAGACAACGTACTCACTCTCACAACCCGAACTGTTCTTTTTTCTGGTTATTACAGCCACATCAATCAACCAACCAACCAACCAACCAATAATTAAATCAACCAATCAGCCAATCAATCAACAAATCAACCAATCAGCCAATCAATAAACCAACTAACCAGCCACTCAGTAAATCAACCAATAAGCCAATTAATAAATCAACCAGCCTGTCAATCAATAAATCAACCAACCAGCCAACAAATAAAAGAACCAACCAGCCAAGCTATAAATCAACCAACCAGGCAATCAATAAATCAACCAATAAGCCAATCAATAAATCAACCAACCAGTCAGTCAATCAATCAGCCAATCAATCAATCAATCAATCAACCAACCAACAAATAAATAAATGAACCAATCAGCCAATTAATAAACCAACTAACCAGCCACTCAGTAAATCAACCAGTACGCCAATCAATAAATCAACCAACCAGGCAATCAATAAATCAACCAACCAGTCAATCAATCAATCAATCAATCAATCAATCAATCAGCCAATCAATCAATCAATCAATCAACCAACCAACCAATAAATAAATAAATGAACCAATCAGCCAATTAATAAACCAACTAACCAGCCACTCAGTAAATCAACCAGTACGCCAATCAATAAATCAACCAACCAGGCAATCAATAAATCAACCAACCAGTCAATCAATCAATCAATCAATCAATCAATCAATCAATCAATCAATCAGCCAATCAATCAATCAATCAATCAACCAACCAACCAATAAATAAATAAATGAACCAATCAGCCAATTAATAAACCAACTAACCAGCCACTCAGTAAATCAACCAGTACGCCAATCAATAAATCAACCAACCAGTCAATCAATAAATGAACCAGCCTGCCAATCAGTAAATCAACCAACAAGCCAATCAATCAATCAATCAATCAATCAACCAATAAATCAAACACTCAACTAACCAGTCATGTATCCAATCACTCACTCAATCAATCAAACACCACATCATCTAACCAATCAACAAATAAATCATGCAATCAGCCAGTACATCTAACATCAACAGTCTTTCCGTTATTTCCACAGAAGGTAACTACTTGATGAATCTTCTGATAATTCTCACTCTCTCTCTCTCTCTCTCTCTCTCTCTCTCTCTCTCTCTCTCTCTCTCTCTCTCTCTCTCTCTCTCTCACTATCTCTCTCTCTCTGTGCGTGTGTCCGTATGGGTGTGTGTATGTCCGTCTGTGTGTGTGTGTCTGTCTGTCTCCGTCAGTCCGTCTGTCTGTTCGTCTGTCTGTCTGTTCGTCTGTCTGTCTGTCTGTGAGTCTGCATGTCTGTCTGTGTGTATGTCTGCGTGTATGGCTGTCTATTTGCCTGCCTGCATGTCTGCATAAAAGTCGCTTAATATTAGCGACTTTCTGTGTGTGTGTGTGTGTGTGTGTGTGTGTGTGTGTATGTGTGTAAGTGTACGTGTGAGTGTATGTGCGTTTATGTGAGTGTGTGTGCGTATGTGTGTGTGTATGTTGCGTGTGTGTATATGTTGCGTGTGTGTATATATGTTGCGTGTGTGTCTGTCTGTCACCTTGACCAGGGACTTCTCCACGTCATCGTTGACCAGGTCAATGCTCTGTCTCTTCTCCCTGTTCATCAGACACTCCTCGGAGATGTGCAGGGGGTTGGCCGAGTCTGCTAGTGCCTTCTCGCACGTCTGCTTGCACTCCTGCAGGAACAAGCAAGTACACACAGTCGTTGAGGCCTGTACAGAGTGTACACACAATCTGTGGGACTTTACTGCCAACCTTCTTCACTTGTCTTTCCTCTTCTACCCTGGGATGTAGGGGTACCTTACAGCCTTGTTTAGTCTTTCCTCTTGTACCCTGGGATGTAGAGGTACCTTACAGTCTTGTTTAGTCTTTCCTCTTCTACCCTGGGATGTAGGGGTACCTTACAGTCTTGTTTAGTCTTTCCTCTTCTACCCTGGGATGTAGAGGTACCTTACAGTCTTGTTTAGTCTTTCCTCTTCTACCTTGGGGTGTAGAGGTAGATACCTTACAGTCTTGTTTAGTCTTTCCTCTTCTACCCTGGGATGTGTACCTTACAGTCTTGTTTAGTCTTTCCTCGTCTACCCTGGGATGTAGAGATACCTTACAGTCTTCTTTAGTCTTTCCTCTTCTACCCTGGGATGTAGAGGTACCTTACAGTCTTGTTTAGTCTTTCCTCTTCTACCCTGGGATGTAGAGGTACCTTACAGTCTTGTTTAGTCTTTACTCTTCTACCCTGGGATGTAGAGGTACCTTACAGTCTTGTTTAGTCTTTCCTCTTCTACCCTGGGATGTAGAGGTACCTTACAGTCTTGTTTAGTCTTTTCTCTTCTACCCTGGAGAAACAGACAGGTGAGTGACCCCTACATTAGTCAGACAGTTGAGGACCCATACAGGAGGCAGACAGGGAGTGAACCCTACAAGAGACAGACAGGTGAATGACCCATACAGGAGACAGACAGGTGAATAATCTCTACAGGTGACAGGTGAGTGACCTCTACAGGAGACAGGTACAGGTGAGTGATCCCTACAGGAGGCAGACAGATGAGTGACCCCTAAAAGAGAGACATATGAGTGATCCCTAAAGGAGACAGACAGGTGAGTGACTCCTACAGGAGGCAGACAGGTGAGTGACCTCTACAGGAGACAGACTGGTGAGTGACCCCTACAGGTGATGACCCATACAGGAGACAGACAGGTGAGTGATCCTTACAGGTGAGTGATCCCTGCAGGTCAGTTATCCTTACACGAGGCAGACAGTGAGTGACCCCTACAGGTGAATAACCTCTATAAGAGACAGACAGGTGAGTGACCCCTACAGGTGAGTGACCCCTACAGGTGAGTGACCTTCAAGTTCTCGATCTCCGTGGCCATGGCGTTGATCTCGTTGTTGAGTTCGTTCTTCCAGAAGCTGATGTCGTAGACTCGCTCACCTGCAGACAGCAGAGTAAAGCAACCGGTCACATCACACCTGTCACACACCTCGTCACATCATACCTGTCACACAACTCGTCACATCATACCTGTCACACAACTGGTCACATCACGCCCCGTCACACAACCGGTCACATCATACCTGTCACACAACTCGTCAATTCACACCTGTCATACAATTCTCACATCACACCCCGTCTCACAACTCGTCAATTCACACATGTCACACAATTCTCACATCACACCCCGTCTCACAACTCGTCAATTCACACCTGTCACACAACTGGTCACATCATACCCTACCACACAATTCTCACATCACACCCCGTCTCACAACTCGTCAATTCACACCTGTCACACAACTCGTCACATCAGACCTGTCACACACCTCGTCACATCAGACCTGTCACACGACTGGTCACATCACGCCCCGTCACACGACTGGTCACATCACACCTTACCACACAACTTGTCACATCACGCCCCGTCACACGACTGGTCACATCACACCTTACCACACAACTTGTCACATCACGCCCCGTCACACAACTGGTCACATCACGCCCCGTCACACGACTGGTCACATCACACCTTACCACACAACTTGTCACATCACGCCCCGTCACACGACTGGTCACATCACGCCCCGTCACACGACTGGTCACATCACATCTTACCACACAACTTGTCACATCACGCCCCGTCACACGACTGGACACATCACACCTTACCACACAACTTGTCACATCACGCCCGTCACACGACTGGTCACATCACACCTTACCACACAACTTGTCACATCACGCCCCGTCACACAACTGGTCACATCACACCTTACCACACAACTTGTCACATCACGCCCCGTCACACGACTGGTCACATCACACCCCGTCACACAACTCGTCACATCACACCTGTCACACAACTCGTCACATCATACCTGTCACACAACTGGTCACATCACACCTGTCACACAACTGGTCACATCACGCCCCGTCACACGACTGGTCACATCACACCTGTCACACAACTGGTCACATCACACCTGTCACACAACTCGTCACATCATACCTGTCACACAACTGGTCACATCACACCTGTCACACAACTCGTCACATCACGCCCCGTCACACGACTGGTCACATCACACCCCGTCACACAACTCTTCACATCACACCTGTCACACAACTCGTCACATCATACCTGTCACACAACTGGTCACATCACACCTGTCACACAACTCGTCACATCACGCCCCGTCACACGACTGATCACATCACACCTTACCACACAACTTGTCACATCACGCCCCGTTACACGACAGGTCACACCACACCGTCACACGACAGGTCACACCACACCGTCACACGACTGGTCACCACACACTACCACCACACACTTTGCACAGGTTCATCACGGCAGTAATCTTCCTCCTTCTCTGGGCCTCGCTCGGCCTCCTTTGTTGCCTGCTTGCATCGTGTGCGTGTAGCGCCCAGCCGCCAGGTGTGTCTCTTTCCGCCGAGATGTGTTACTTAAGACGAACACTCGTGGGGAACATATTTGCTTTCCTTCTTCCTCGACCAGCCAACGGTAATGTCTCATTCCAATGACGACACTTGGAGGTCGAGCATTGTCTCGACAAGGCCTGCAGTCAGGCTAACTGTCTCCCGGGACACCACGTGTCTAGAGCCAATCCTGATCAGTTCTGATTGGTTGAGACAATGTTGCATGCCCTATGCAGGACGTTGCGGCCAACCCCAGGTCGACTTTCTAGGTGATTATACGATCAGCAGCTTGCCAATGCTTTCTGAACGAGGTCATCGTGTTAGCCCAATATAATACCGATAAAGGCATTTAATCACCTACCTCGTCGTTAGCGCACCGGAAGTTTACACGCGCACGCTCTTATCCGTTTTACTACTTCGACGTCTGGTATTGCTGACCTTGCTACAAATCACGGACTATAAATCTGATCTGTCGTGTATAAATCTGATCTGTCGTGTATAAATCTGATCTGCCGTGTATAAATCTGACCTGTGGTGCATAAATCTGATCTGTGGTGTATAAATCTGCCGTGTATAAATCTGATCTGCTGTGTATAAATCTGATCTGTTGTGTATAAATCTGATCTGTGGTGCATAAATCTGATCTGTCGTGTATAAATCTGCCGTGTATAAATCTGATCTGTCGTGTATAAATCTGATCTGTGGTGCATAAATCTGATCTGTGACGTATAAATCTGCCGTGTATAAATCTGATCTGCTGTGTATAAATCTGATCTGTCGTGTGTAAATCTGATCTGTGGTGCATAAATCTGATCTGCCGTGTATAAATCTTATCTGTCGTGTATAAGCAAAGGAAGGGCTTAAGCACACGAATTGCTGAAACCGTAGGGGATTGAAAGATGTGCAGTAGCATGGGGGGGGGGGGGTCTCCGTGGCCAAGTGGTCAAGTCGTCTGCCTTGCGCTCCGAAGGTTGTGGGTTCGATTCCGGGCTTCGTCTTTTGGTTCCCGAGTGCCTTTGTCTCGGAGACTCCTGGGGGTCGTCGCCGGGGCTACGGAGTTTGTGCTTTGTGTGACGCTTTCTGCAGACCATCCTGCGGAAAGAGAGCGAGCCATATGGGATAAAGTCCAGTGCAATGAAATCGATCCTCTCGACTTTCAAGACTCTAAGGAGTAGCGTGTTTACCCTCGCCAGTCGGCAGTGCACTAGATGATGGAAGGGGAAGTAATCACAATGACTTGAAACCTCGCTATTAATCACAATTACATCCCTTGCATTAAGAAAACCGTTTGATGGAAGCACGAGCGGTCAGTGGGTTGGTGAAGTGCAATGAACATTGGATTGGTCTCCTCCTTCTCATCCTCTTCCTTCTTCTCCTTTCCTTCATCCTCCTTCTTCGTACATCTTCAGATGTCACCATGAATAAATTCAGTCAACTCGAGATTGTTGGCATCTCCACACAGTCTGTCCTCACATAAAGCGGGTATGCGCCACAGTAACTTACATCTTCATATTCCACAGTTGTGGGTTCACGTAGACGATAGACCTGGCTAATGCCAACTCCGTTATTAGGAGTGTCGAGATGGCCATGGGGTTAAGGACATTTGTTCATACAGTGTCGTCATTTGGAGATGACAGGTTCGAATCTCGACTGGTAACTAAAGCTATCAGTGTTTATGTTGTCTAGTAGCTCGTCGTGTCCTCTAGTATCTATTTCTGTCTTCTACTTCTATAAGTGTAACTCAATACCTGTAAATTTATGTGATGTCAGGATAGACAAGGAGTGACCGAGGCAGTGAAGCTGTGAGAGGTGAGAGGTGATAAAGTCAGTCAAGCGATAACTGGTAAGAAGTGAGAGAGAAGTACAATACTGTTGAACACTGTACAGTCCATAGATTCTAGTATGTGCACAAACAAACAGACAGAAAGACATACATACAGACAAACAGATAGACAGAACGTCTGCAGAGAGTTACCCAGGCGTTTTGTGACGTCATTTTGTCTATTGCGAGTTCGGGCGTCCGTTTCCTTGACCGCCCGCCATGTATCGGCACGGAGACGTTCAGCGAAGCTCCGCTCCGTGTCCGACATGGTGTAGTTGCAGCTATTGGAGAGGAACCAGTCGTTGGGTTGGTACCTCGAGTAGAGTGTTCGCCTGCAACAGCAACAATATCAGCTGTAGTATCCACACATGCTAGGATAGGCGTGTAACAACAACAGCAACAATATCAGCTGTAGTATCCACCCATGTTAGGATAGGCGTGTAACAACAACAGCAACAATATCAGCTGTAGTATCCACACATGCTAGGATAGATGTGTAACAACAACAACAATATCAGCTGTAGTATCGACACATGCTAGGATAGGCGTGAAACAACAGCAACAATATCAGCTGTAGTATCCACACATGCTAGGATAGGCGTGAGACCCATTCTGAAATCCATGGTGCTAATTCAATGGCTAAATACAGATTCCATCTACCAACAACAACATCGTAGTTGAAAAATTCACTCTAATGATATATATATTTATAAATAATGTTTGGGTATGGGGTCAATCACTATGACGTGTTTATATATATATATAATGTTTGGGTATGGGGTCAATCACTATGACGTGTTTATATATATATATAATGTTTGGGTATGGGGTCAATCACTATGACGTGTTTATATATATAAATAATGTTTGGGTATGGGGTCAATCACTATGACGTGTTTATATATATATATAATGTTTGGGTATGGGGTCAATCACTATGACGTGTTTATATATATATATAATGTTTGGGTATGGGGTCAATCACTATGACGTGTTTATATATATATATATATAATGTTTGGGTATGGGGTCAATCACTATGACGTGTTTATATATATAAATAATGTTTGGGTATGGGGTCAATCACTATGACGTGTTTATATATATATATAATGTTTGGGTATGGGGTCAATCACTATGACGTGTTTATATATATATATAATGTTTGGGTCTGGGTCAAATCACTATGAAGTGTTTATATATATTATATAATGTTTGGGTATGGGGTCAATCTACTATGGAGCGTGTTATTATATATAGATATAATGTTTGGGTTGTATGGGGTCAATCACTATGACGTGTTTATATATATATATAATGTTTGGGTATGGGGTCAATCACTATGACGTGTTTATATATATATATATAATGTTTGGGTATGGGGTCAATCACTATGACGTGTTTATATATATATATAAATGTTTGGGTATGGGGTCAATCACTATGAGTGTTTATATATATATATAATGTTTGGGTATGGGGTCAATCACTATGACGTGTTATATATATAATATAATGTTTGGGTATGGGGTCAATCACTATGACGTGTTTATATATATATATAATGTTTGGGTATGGGGTCAATCACTATGACGTGTTTATTATATATAATATAATGTTTGGGTATGGGGTCAATCACTATGACGTGTTTATATATATATATATATATAATGTTTGGGTATGGGGTCAATCACTATGACGTGTTTATATATATATATATAATGTTTGGGTATGGGGTCAATCACTATGACGTGTTTATATATATATATATATATATAATGTTTTTGGGGATGGGGTCAATCACTATGACGTGTTTATATATATATATATAAATGTTTGGGTATGGGGTCAATCACTATGACGTGTTTTTTATATATATATATAAATGTTTTTGGGGTTGGGGTCAATCACTATGACGTGTTTATTTTATATATAATGTTGGGTATGGGGTCAATCACTATGACGTGTTTATATATATATATATACTGTTTGGGTATGGGGTCAATCACTATGACGTGTTTATATATATAAATAATGTTTGGGTATGGGGTCAATCACTATGACGTGTTTATGCACCTTTTCTAGCATTGGTCAGAAGTTAGCCAATAAGAAGTGTCTATTTTTTTTTTTTTTTTTACTGCAATTAGTCAGTAGTCGAACAATAGAAACTACTGAGACTGATCAAAGTCCTTTTATAAGAAATGTCTTATCAATCTCTTCTGCAATTGGTCATGAGATAGCCAATAGGAAGTACCGTCTTGTGTGGCCTGTTTAAGTTATGCAATGTTAGATAACGAGGCTCTACGAAGTAACGCAAATATACAGCAACACACTCTCTCTCACACACACACACACACACACACACACACACCGCACACACGCACGCACGCACGCACACACACACAGACACACACGCATCTAGCGGTACACTGCGCAATCCTTAACACTAAAACCACTAATGCAACACACGCTGACATTGTCTGTACAACACACAAACAGACATAGACAAGAACCATACAAACGGTTAATTGGTGTACAACACGTAAACAAACAAACAAACAAACAAACAAACCGTAAACAAACAAATAAACAAACATGACAGAAGGCAGAAAAGACCATGACAGAGCACGACTGAGTGGCTCACGTGGCTGGGTTGTAGTAAGTTCTGGCGTGACCTAGATCCATGTCCGACCTTGAAGACCCAGATTACGGGCAATGGTCCTATCTGTGACGTAGGGTAGCATCTTGGCCATCTCGGAGCCTGCTGGCGTGGCGCAGCGGGTGCGGACCAACGCCGGGTTGTCGTAGTAGGCCATACTGCGTGAGGTGGTAGAGTTCAGTGTGACAGCCGATGGTTTGAGTATTGTGTGGTGACATAGTTGTTGTTGTGTGTGGAGAAATAACTGTATTATAGTTGTGTGTGTGGAGAAATAGCTGTATTATAGTTGTGTGTGTGGAGAAATAGCTGTATTATAGTTGTGTGTGTGGAGAAATAACTGTATTATAGTTGTGTGTGTGGAGAAAAGGTTATAATTGTGTGGTGATATAATTGTAGTTGTGTGGTCGAATAGTTGTAGTTGTGTGTGTTTGAGGAGAAATAGTTGTAGATGTGTGTGTGTGTGTGTGTGTGTGTTTGTGTGTGTGTGTGTGTGTGTGTGTGTGTGTGTGTGTGTGGAGAAATAGTTGTAATTCTGTGGTAATATATTTGTTATTGTGTGGTGAAATAGTTGTAATTCTGTGGTAATATATTTGTTATTGTGCTGTAAAATAGTTATAATTCTTTGGTGAAATAGTCGTAGTTGTGTGTGTGTGGAGAAATAGTTGTAATTGCGTAGTAAAATATTTGTAGTTGTGTGGTAAAATAGTTATAGTTGTGTGTGTGGAGAAATAGTTGTAGTTGTGTGTGTGAAGAAATAGTTGTAGTTGTGCGTGTGTGTGTGGCAAACTAGTTGTAGTTGTGTGTGTGGAGAAATAGTTGTAGTTGTGTGTGTGGAGAAATAGTTGTAATTGTGTTTGTGTGGCAAACTAGTTGTAGTTGTGTGTGTGGAGAAATAGTTGTAGTTGTGTGTGTGGAGAAATAGTTGTAGTTGTGTGTGTGGAGAAATAGTTGTAGTTGTGTGTGTGGAAAAATATTTGTAGTTGTGTGTGTGGAGAAATAGTTGTAGTTGTGTGTGTGGAGAAATGGTTGTAGTTGTGTGTGTGGAGAAATATTTGTAATTGTGTGTGTGGAGAAATAGTTGTAGTTGTGTGTGTGGAGAAATATTTGTAGTTGTGTGTGTGGAGAAATAGTTGTAGTTGTGTGTGTGGAGAAATAGTTGTAGTTGTGTGTGTGGAGAAATGGTTGTAGTTGTGTGTGTGGAGAAATATTTGTAATTGTGTGGTGACATAGTTATAACTGTGTGGTGGTGACATAGATGTAATTGTGTGGTGACTTAGATGTAATTGTGTGGTGACATAGATGTAATTGTGTGGTGAAATAGATGTAATTGTTTGGTGGTGACATATATGTAATTGTGTGGTGACATAGATGTAATTGTGTGGTGACATAGATGTAATTGTGTGGTGACATAGATGTAATTGTGTGGTGACAAAGATGTAATTGTGTGGTGGTGACATAGATGCAATTGTGTGGTGACATAGATGTAATTGTGTGGTGACATAGATGTAATTGTGTGGTGACATAGATGTAATTGTGTGTGACTTAGATGTAATTGTGTGGTGACATAGATGTAATTGTTTGGTGGTGACATAGATGTAATTGTGTGGTGACATAGATGTGATTGTGTGGTGGTGACATAGATGTAATTGTGTGGTGACATAGATGTAATTGTGTGGTGACATAGATGTAATTGTGTGGTGACATAGATGTAATTGTGTGGTGGCATAGATGTAATTGTGTGGTGACATAGATGTAATTGTGTGGTGACATAGATGTAATTGTGTGGTTACATAGATGTAATTGTGTGGTGACATAGATGTAATTGTGTGGTGACATAGATGTAATTGCGTGGTGACATAGATGTAATTGTGTGGTGACATAGATGTAATTGTGTGGTGACATAGATGCAATTGTGTGGTGACATAGATGTAATTGTGTGGTGACATAGATGTAATTGTGTGGTGGTGACATAGATGTAATTGTGTGGTGACATAGATGTAATTGTGTGGTGACGCTGTAATTGTGTGGTGATATAGTTATAATTGTGTGGATGACATAGGTGTGCAGACTAGGACAGTCAAAATAATAGGGCAGGATTATAAATAGATAAGAATAATAGACACATCTGTACAGTTGACATAATCGGGACAGTTGATAGATCAGGACACTGGGCACACTTGACTGTCTATCAAGACCCACACAGCTTAATATTGGTGTGCCTCAGGGCTCAATACTAGGTCCGCTGCTTTTTGCAGTTTATATTAATGATCTTCCTTTATATATCAATACAACTTGTGATCTATTCGCAGACGACTGTACTATATATACTAGTCAAGAAAACCGTAGTGAATTAGAGAATTCTTACAAAAGGAACTTGATAATCTTACCTAGATGGAGCAATGAAAACCGCATGCAAATTAACATCGGCAAAACCAAATCCATGCTAATAACGACCAGACAAAAACTACAGACACTAGCCATAACTGGATCACCGCTCGAACTCCGCATGGGCACGTTACCTATAGTTAATGTGACTGAACATAAAACACTAGGGCTTTTAATAGACAGCCATTTGAACTGGAGCTCTCATGTTCACGCTCTTACCAAGAAAATAGCACAAAAAGTTTACAAACTTGCTAAAATTCAGCACTTCCTGGACGAAAGCACACGAAAAATATTCTATACATGCTATATCCAATCACATCTCGATTACTGTTCCACAGTTTGGGATGGTTGCCCAAAATCTAATTTAAAACGACTATGTTCTCTACAAAATCGCGCTATTCGTCTGGTTTCTGGCATAAAGCACGTTGAAAGTAATAATTTGTACAGTCATCTAAGACTTCTACCACTACAAAAGCGCTTCCTTTTCAACAAAGCCAAATTAGTGAATAAAATTATATCTCAAAATGCCCCAGAGTATCTTCTGGCCGCTGATTCAATCTAATGCAATGAACAGCAAGCGCCTAAATTTGTACATGTCTCAAAGCCTAGATTGGACCTATACAAAACATGTTTTGCCTATTCTGGTGCTCACTTATGGAATCATCTGCCTCCAGATCTGAAAACTCCAATGAGTCCCTACACATTTAACCGAAAACTCTTTCAATACTTAATCCATACCGACTATATGCCACCATAATTCATTTACTGGTATAATTGTTCAGTATAATTGTTCATTATAATTGTTCACTATATATGTGTGTGCGTGTGGGAGCGAGGAGAGAGAGAGAGAGAGAGAGAGAGAGAGAGAGAGAGAGAGAGAGAGGAGAGAGAGAGAGAGAGAGAGAGAGTGGGTGTCAGAGAGAGGGAGAGAGTGAATGCGTGTGTGCATGCGTGTGTGTGGAGAGAGTGATTGAGTGAGAAATGGTTGGGGAATGTGTCAGTGCATGCATTCGTACGTGTATGTGTGAGAGTGAGTGAGGGAGTGTGTGCGTGCGTGCATGCGTTCATGTGTACGTGTATGTGTGAGAGAGTGTGATTGAGAGAGTGTGTGTGTGTGTGTGTGTGTAGGATTGTGTGTTAGAGAGAGACAGTGGGAGAGTTGATGTGTTAGTGTGTGTGTGTGAGCGCACGCGCATGCGTGTGAGTGTGTGTATACGAAAGAATAGAGAGAGAGAGAGAGAGAGAGAGAGAGAGAGAGAGAGAGGAGAGAGAGAGAGAGAGAGAAAGAGAGAGAGAGAGAGAGAGAGCTGAGCAGATGCATGTCATGTAACACGCATGTTATGTAACACGCGAATCCATATGTTTGTGTATTCTCATCTGTCATATTATCAGTTAAATACCAATTGATTATCATGCATAATATAAACTCATGTTCATTACTGTAGTTTGAGTGAGAGAGTCAGTGAGTGTGAATGAGAGACAGAACGAGTGAGCGTGAGAGTGAAAGAATGAGCGGGAGAGTGAATGTGTGTGTGTGTGTGTGTGTATGTGTGGGAGAGAGAGACAGAGAGAGAGAGAGAGAGAGAGAGAGAGAGAGAGAGAGAGAGAGAGAGAGAGAGAGAGAGAGAGAGAGCATCACTATTTTTACGTCACATACATTTTATGTACACATTTTTCTCCATGTTTAACATTTTTATGAGACTGCTCATGACAAGTGTCAGTGTATGTGTGTGAGTAAAGTGTGGGAGTTTTTTCATACTAGTTTCAATACTAACGTGAGACATTTTGTATGTGTCTAGATGTGAGGAAGTGTGACTGTATGTGGAGGATGTGTGTGAGTGTGGGGATAAGTGTGGGTGGGGGTGCGTGGGTGGGGGTATGCGTTTGGATGGGTTGGGGTATGTGGGTTTTGGTGGGTAGTGGTATTTATGGGTGTTGGTGGGATGTGTGGATGGATGTGTGGGGGTGAAAGTAGGGGTGTTGGAATGGGTGTGGGGGATGTGTGTATGGGTGGAGGATATGTGTATGGGACGGATGCGGGGGATGTGTGTTTATGTGGGTGGAGATGTGTGGATGGTTTGAGGAAGTATGTGTGGGAGGCGGGGTTGTGTGGATAGGGGTTTGTGTTGGGTGGATTGGGGATGCAAGGGCGGGTGGGGAGATGTGTATGGTGTGTGGGTTTGAGATATGTGTGCGGTGTGTTGGTGGGGGATGTGTGAATGATGTGTGGGTGGAGGGTATGTTTGTGGTGGTATAGGTGGAGGATAGTGTGTGGTGTGGGGGATGTGTGTGATGGGTGCGGGGAATGTGCGTATGGGTGGGGTATATGTGTGGGTGAGTAGGGGATTGTGGTTGTTGGTTGAAGTATGTGTGGGTGTGTGGGTGGGATATGTGTGTGTGGATGGGGAATGTGGGGGTGTGTGAGTGGCTTAGGGATGTGTAGGTGGGTAAGGGAGTTGTATGTGTCGGGGTGGGATGTGTGAGTGGGTGGAGGATGTGTGTGGGTAGGGGTATTGTGATCGAGAGATGTTTAGTTGGGGGTGGGTGGGTGGGGGTGTGTGAGTGCGTAGTGGAGGATGTATGCGTGAGTGAGTGTGTTTGGTGGACGGGTAGGGAATGCGTGTGTGGGTGGGGAGAGGTGTGTGGTGTGTTGGTTGGCGATATTGTGTGAGTGAGGTATGTGTGTGTGGGTGGGGGATTTTTGTGGTGTGTGAGTGGGGGTATGTGGGGTGGATGGGTAAGGGTATCTGTGTGGGTGTGGGTGGGAATATTGTGTGGTATCTGGGTGGGGGATATGTGTGTGGTGTGTAAGTGGGGATGTGTTGGTGAGGGATATATGTGTGTGTGGTGCGTGGGTTGGGAATAGTGCGTGGTAGGGGGTGTATGTGATGTGCGGGTGGGGGATTGCGTGGTGGGGGTTTAGGTTAAGGCATGTGTGGGTGGGTGGAAGTTGTATATGTGGGTGGTGGGGTGTGTGTGTGTGGATTGGGGATGTATGGGTGGTTAGGGAGTGTGTGTGTGTGGGTGGGGGGGGGGGGGTAGGGACATGTCAGTTGGTGGGGATGTGTGTGTATGGTTTGGGGATGTGTGAGTGAATGTGCGATGTGTGGGTTGGTGGGGGATTGTGTGCATGGGTGGGGAATATGTTGTCGATGGAGATGTGGCTAAGGGATGGGTGGTTTGAGGTGTGGGTGGGGAGAGGATGTGTGGGTTAAGATGTGGATGGGCGTGGGATGTGTGGGTTGGTGGGGGAATGTTTGTGGGTGGCGAGTGTGTTTTGGTTGGGGGATCAGGTGAGGGCAGTGTGGGGGGGATGGGTCGGTTGGTGGGGTATGTATGTGTCCTTGGTGTGCGTGTGTGTGGGTAGGTGGGGGTGTTTATGTGTCCCTTGGTGCGCGTGTGTGTGGGTAAGTGGGGTTGTGTGGGTGGGGTGATGTATGGATAGGTGGGAGATGGGCTTCATAACATGGTAATTAGCCTTGTTTATGTTTACAACATTCATTTCACAATGTTTATTTTTCTTCCTATGTAAATGTATAATGCTCTTGATGAACGAAAGACGAGTGATTGAAAGGGCCGAATGTAAGACAGGCCTGCGCGCCCAATTTGTGACCCTAATAAAGTTGATTTGATTTGATTTGATTTGATTTGATTTGATTTGACTGTTGACAGACCAGGGCAAGTGATAGACCAGGACAAGTGACAGACCAGGAAAACTAACAGACCAGGACATGCGATAGACCAGGACAAGTGACAGACCAGGACAAGTGATAGACCAGGACAAGTGACAGACCAGGACATGTGACAGGCCAGGACAAGTGACAGGCCAGGACAAGTGACAGGCCAGGACAAGTGACAGGAGAGGACAAGTGACGGACCAGGACAAGTAACAGGCGAGGACAAGTGAGACATCAGGACAATTGACAGATCAGGACAACTGACAGACCAGGACAACTGACAGATTAGGACAATTACCAGATCAGGACAACTGACAGACCAGGACAACTGACAGACCAGGACATGCGATAGACCAGGACAAGTGACAGACCAGGACAAGTGACAGGCCAGGACAAGTGACAGGAGAGGACAAGTGACGGACCAGGACAAGTAACAGGCGAGGACAAGTGACACATCAGGACAATTGACAGATCAGGACAACTGACAGACCAGGACAACTGACAGATTAGAACAATTACCAGATCAGGACAACTGACAGACCAGGACAACTGACAGACCAGGACAACTGACAGACCAGGACAACTGACAGAACAGGACAACTGACAGATTAGGACAATTACCAGATCAGGTCAACTGACATATAAGGGCAACTGACAGACCAGGACAACTGACAGACCAGGACAACTGACAGACCAGGACAACTGAGAGACCAGGACAATTGACAGACAAGGACAACTGACATATAAGGGCAACTGACAGACCAGGACAACTGACAGACCAGGACAACTGACAGACCAGGACAACTGACAGATTAGGACAATTACCAGATCAGGACAACTGACATATAAGGGCAACTCACAGACCAGGACAACTGACAGGCCAGAACAACTTACAGACCAGGACAACTCTTAGATCAGGACAATTGACATATAAGGGCAACTCACAGACCAGGACAACTGACAGGCCAGAACAACTTACAGACCAGGACAACTGACAGAACAGGACATCTGACAGACCAGGACAACTGACAGACCAGGACAACTGACAGATTAGGACAATTACCAGATCAGGACAACTGACATATAAGGGCAACTCACAGACCAGGACAACTGACAGGCCAGAACAACTTACAGACCAGGACAACTGACAGAACATGACATCTGACAGACCAGGACAACTGACAGACCAGGACAACTGACAGATTAGGACAATTACCAGATCAGGACAACTGACACTTAAGGACAACTGACAATTCGGGACAACTGACAGACCAGGACAACTCTTAGATCAGGACAATTGACAGACCAGGACAATGATAGATCGTGACAATTGACAAATCACGATAACTGACAGATAGGGACAATTGACACATCAGGACAATTCAAAAACCAAGACAGTAGACTCAATGGAAAATGGTGACATCTATACATATTGTGTCATAGGAACTGTTGACATCTAGACATAATGTGTCATGGAAAATGTTGACATCTAGACATAATATGTCATGGGAAATGTTGACATCTAGACATAATGTGCCATAGGAAATGTTGACAACTAGAATAATGTGTCATAGGAAATTTTGACATCTAGACATAATGTGTCATAGGAAATGTTGACATCTAGACATAATGTGTAATGGGAAATGTTGACATCTAGACATAATGTGTCATGGGAAATGTTGACATCTAGACATAATGTGCCAGGGGAAATGTTGACTTATAGACATAATGTGCCATAGAAAATGTTGACATCTAGACATAATGTGCCTTGGGAAGTGTTGACATCTAGACATAATGTGTCATGGGAAATGTTGACATCTAGACATAATGTGTCATGGAAAATGTTGACATCTAGACATAATGTGTCATGGGAAATGTTGACATCTAGACATAATGTGCCATAGTAAATGTTGACATCTAGACATAATGTGTCATGGGAAATGTTGACATCTAGACATAATGTGTCAGGGGAAGTGTTGACATATAGACATAATGTCTCATAGGGAATGTTGACATCTAGACATAATGTGTCATGGGAAATGTTGACATCTAGACATAATGTGCCATAGGAAATGTTGACATCTAGACATAATGTGTCATAGGAAGTGTTAACATCTAGACATAATGTGTCATGGGAAATGTTGACATCTAGACATAATGTGTCATGGGAAATGTTGACATCTAGACATAACATGGTAGGGGAAATGTTGACATCTAGACATAATGTGCCATGGGAAATATTGACATCTAGACATAATGTGTCATGGGAAATGTTGACATCTAGACATAATGTGTCATGTGAAATGTTGACATCTAGACATAATGTGCCATGGGATATGTTGACATCTAGACATAATGTGTCATGGAAAATGTTGACATCTAGACATAATGTGCCATAGTAAATGTTGACATCTAGACATAATGTGTCATGGAAAATGCTTACATCTAGACATAATGTGTCATTGGAAGTGTTGACATCTAGACATAATGTCTCATAGGGAATGTTGACATCTAGACATAATGTGTCATGGGAAATGTTGACATCTAAACATAATGTATCATGGGAAATGTTGACATCTAGACATAACGTGTTAGGGGAAATGTTGACATCTAGACATAATGTGCCATGGGAAATGTTGACATCTAGACATGTGTCATGGGAAATGTTGACATCTAGACATAATGTGTCATGTGAAATGTTGACATCTAGACATAATGTGCCATGGGAAATGTTGACATGTAGACATAATGTGTCATGGGAAATGTTGACATCTAGACATAATGTGCCTTGGGAAATGTTGACATCCAGACATAATGTGTCATGGGAAATGTTGACATCTAGACATAATGTGCCATAGGAAATGTTGACATCTAGACATAATGTGTCATGGGAAGTGTTGACATCTATACATAATGTGCCATAGGAAATGTTGACATCTAGACATAATGTGTCATGGGAAATGTTGACATCTAGACATAATGTGTCATGAAAAATGTTGACATCTAGACATAATGTTCATGGGAAATGTTGACATCTAGACATAATGTGCCTTGGGAAATGTTGACATCTAGACATAATGTGTCAGGGGGAAAGTTGACATCTAGACATAATGTGTCATGAGAACTGTTGACATCTAGACATAATGTTTTATGGGAAATGTTGACATCTAGACATAATGTTTTATGGGAAATGTTGACATCTAGACATACTCTGTCATTGGAAATGTTGCCATATAGACATAATGTGCCTTGGGAAATGTTGACATCTAGACATAATGTGTCAGGGGAAATGTTGACATCTAGACATAATGTGTCATGGGAAATGTTGACATCTAGACATAATGTGTCATGGGAAATGTTGACATCTAGACATAATGTGTCATGGGAAATGTTGATATCTAGACATAACGTGTCATGGGAAATGTTGACATCTAGACATAATGTGCCTTAGGAAATGTTGACATCTAGACATAATGTGTCAGGCAAATGTTGACATCTAGGCATAATGTGTCATGGGAAATGTTGACATCTAGACGTAATGTGTCATGGAAAATGTTGACATCTAGACATAATGTGTCATGGGAAGTGTTGACATCTAGACATAATGTGTCATGGGAAGTGTTGGCATCTAGACAATGTGTCATAGGAAGTAGTGACATCTAGACATAATGTGTCTTGGGAAATGGCGACATCTAGACATAATGTGCCATAGGAAATGTTGACATCTAGACATAATGTGTAATGGGAAATGTTGACATCTAGACATAATGTGTCATGGGAAATGTTGACATCTAGACATAATGTGTCAGGGGAAATGTTGACATCTAGACATAACATGTTAGGGGAAATGTTGACATCTAGACATAATGTGTGATGGGAAATGTTGACATCTAGACATAATATGTCATGGGAAATTTGACATCTAGGCATAATGTGTCATGGGAAATGTTGACATCTAGGCATAACGTGTCATGGGAAATGTTGATATCTAGACATAATGTGTCATGGGAAATGTTGACATCTAGACATAATGTGCCTTAGGAAATGTTGACATCTAGACATAATGTGTCAGACAAAAGTTGACATCTAGGCATAATGTGTCATGGGAAATGTTGACATCTAGACGTAATGTGTCATGGAAAATGTTGACATCTAGACATAATGTGTCATGGGAAGTGTTGACATCTAGACATAATGTGTCATGGGAAGTGTTGGCATCTAGACAATGTGTCATAGGAAGTAGTGACATCTAGACATAATGTGTCTTGGGAAATGGCGACATCTAGACATAATGTGCCATAGGAAATGTTGACATCTAGACATAATGTGCCATAGGAAATGTTGACATCTAGAGATAATGTGCCAGGGGAAATGTTGACATCTAGACATAATGTGCCATGGGAAATTTTGACATATAGACATAATGTGCCATGGGACATGTTGACATCTAGACATAATGTGCCATGAGAAATGTTGACATCTACTCATAATGAGCCATGGGAAAGTTGACATCTAGACATAATGTGCCATGGGAAATGTTGACATCTAGACATAATGTGCCAGGGGAAATGTTGACATCTAGAAATAACATGTTAGGGGAAATGTTGACATCTAGACATAATGTGCCATGGGAAATGTTGACATCTAGACATAACATGTTAGGGGAAATGTCGACATCTAGACATAATGTGTCATGGGAAATGTTGACATCTAGACATAATGTGTCATGGGAAATGTTGACATCTAGACATAACATGTTAGGGGAAATGTTGACACCTAGACATAATGTGCCGTGGGAAATGTTGACATCTAGACATAATGTGTCATGGAAAATGTTGACATCTAGACATAATGTGCCTTGGGAAATGTTGACATCCAGACATAATGTGTCATGGGAAATGTTGACATGTATACATAATGTGCCATGGGAAATGTTGACATCTAGACATAATGTGCCATGGGAAACGTTGACATGTAGACATAATGTGTCATGGGAAATGTTGACATCTAGACATAATATGTCATGGGAAATGTTGACATCTAGACATAACATGTTAGGGGAAATGTTGACATCTAGACATAATGTGTCAAGGGAAATGTTGACATCTAGACATAATGTGCCATAGGAAATGTTGACATCTAGACATAATGTGTCATGGGAAGTGTTGACATCTATACATAATGTGCCATAGGAAATGTTGACATCTAGACATAATGTGTCATGGGAAATGTTGACATCTAGACATAATGTGTCATGAAAAATGTTGACATCTAGACATAATGTTTCATGGGAAATGTTGACATCTAGACATAATGTGCCTTGGGAAATGTTGACATCTAGACATAATGTGTCAGGGGGAAAGTTGACATCTAGACATAATGTGTCATGAGAAATGTTGACATCTAGACATAATGTTTTATGGGAAATGTTGACATCTAGACATAATGTTTTATGGGAAATGTTGACATCTAGACATACTCTGTCATTGGAAATGTTGCCATATAGACATAATGTGCCTTGGGAAATGTTGACATCTAGACATAATGTGTCAGGGGAAATGTTGACATCTAGACATAATGTGTCATGGGAAATGTTGACATCTAGACATAATGTGTCATGGGAAATGTTGACATCTAGACATAATGTGTCATGGGAAATGTTGATATCTAGACATAACGTGTCATGGGAAATGTTGACATCTAGACATAATGTGCCTTAGGAAATGTTGACATCTAGACATAATGTGTCAGGCAAATGTTGACATCTAGGCATAATGTGTCATGGGAAATGTTGACATCTAGACGTAATGTGTCATGGAAAATGTTGACATCTAGACATAATGTGTCATGGGAAGTGTTGACATCTAGACATAATGTGTCATGGGAAGTGTTGGCATCTAGACAATGTGTCATAGGAAGTAGTGACATCTAGACATAATGTGCCATAGGAAATGTTGACATCTAGAGATAATGTGCCAGGGGAAATGTTGACATCTAGACATAATGTGTCAGGGGAAAGTTGACATCTAGGCATAATGTGTCATAGGAAATATTGACATCTAGACATAATGTGTCATGGGAAATATTGACATCTAGACATAATGTATCATGGGAAGTGTTGACATCTAGACATAATGTGTCATGGGGAGTGTTGACATCTAGACATAATGTGTCATGGGAAATGTTGACATCTAGACATAATGTGTCATGGGAAATGTTGACATCTAGACATAATGTGTCATGGGAAGTGTTGACATCTAGACATAATGTGTCATGGGAAATGTTGACATCTAGACATAATGTGTCATGGGAAATGTTGACATCTAGACATAATGTGCCGTGGGAAATGTTGACATCTAGACATAATGTGTCAGGGGAAATGTTGACATCTAGACATAACATGTTAGGGGAAATGTTGACATCTAGACATAATGTGTCATGGGAAATGTTGACATCTAGACATAATATGTCATGGGAAATGTTGACATCTAGACATAATGTGTCATGGGAAATGTTGATACCTAGACATAATGTGCCAGGGGAAATGTTGACATTAGACATAACATGTTAGGGGAAATGTTGACATCTAGAATAATATGTCATGGGAAATGTTGACATCTAGACATAATGTGTCATAGGAAACCTATGCATCATCTCTACGGTCTACAACTACAACTGGCGGAGCCCATGCTGTACTCACTTGCACTTTGTTGGCATCTGTTTCTCCATCGCCGACGGACACCGCCGCTGGCACTTGATCTCGCAAGCCATGGTGGCTGGCGTCAGCTGTACCTGTGAGAACACCTGAG
This sequence comes from Cepaea nemoralis, assembly GCA_014155875.1. NCBI lineage: Eukaryota > Metazoa > Mollusca > Gastropoda > Stylommatophora > Helicidae > Cepaea > Cepaea nemoralis. Next base: position 24,587 of record JACEFZ010001809.1, read on the forward strand.
AGAAATGTCCCCCTGAGACGACGGTGTGAGAATCGCTGTAGAGTGGGCCACGCTGGCCGTCCGCCCGTTGTCGCTACAAGCCTCCCAGGAAGGCAGGCCAGGCGTTGGCGTTCACTGGCCGTGTCTCGTGGTGCGGACATCTCTGATGGCGCGGGAATCTCCCATGGTGTGATCATATCGCATGGTGTGTAACTTCTCACGGAACAGACGGTGTTGCGTGTGGAAACATATCCCTCTGTCTATGGGCGTGCGTCGCCGTCTTTATTCCAGGGGAAATGATGGCAGCTTCACAATACCGACATAAACGGTTCGACGTCAGAAAGAGGCAATTTTAGATCAATTGTTTTCATCATGGTATGACCATCGGCAGTTCATAAAGCAATGATAAACTCAATACCATCTCTGGTAACGATTTGTCTCCATGCCACCGTCTCAGCCCACCTAGCATAAATTCTGTCTGCCTGCCACTGCCTCTTTCCCCACTGATCTTTCCAGTAATGATCGTGTGACAAAAACCGTGATCTTTGACTCCCATCTGGTCCTGCGCCTAGAGCTCACAACACAGTTCCACAAGACCACCAAGAAGTCATCATCATCAAGTGCCGTGCCGGCTGGCGTAGGCGTTCATGGCTCTCCACAGATCTCGGTCTTTGGTTTTCTGGATCATCTCCACCAAGGAGTACAAACTAGAAATCATCCATAGTTTGTCTGATGCTGTCCCATGCAAACGAACTAACCAATGGAGAACGGGAACTTGGCAACTCCATGAAGGCAGCATATCCAATAATTGGCAGCTCCATGAAGACAGCACATCCAACAATTGGCAGCTCCATGAAGACAGCACATCCAACAATTGGCAGCTCCATGAAGACAGCACATCCAACAACTGGCAGCTCCATGAAGGCAGCATATCCAATAATTGGCAGCTCCATGAAGACAGCACATCCAACAATTGGCAGCTCCATGAAGACAGCACATCCAACAACTGGCAGCTCCATGAAGACAGCACACCCAACAACTGGCAGCTCCATGAAGACAGCACATCCAACAATTGGCAGCTCCATGAAGACAGCACATCCAACAACTGGCAGCTCCATGAAGACAGCACACCCAATAATTGGCAGCTCCATGAAGACAGCACATCCAACAACTGGCAGCTCCATGAAGACAGCACACCCAACAACTGGCAGCTCCATGAAGACAGCACACCCAACAACTGGCAGCTCCATGAAGACAGCACATCCAACAATTGGCAGCTCCATGAAGACAGCACATCCAACAACTGGCAGCTCCATGAAGACAGCACACCCAATAATTGGCAGCTCCATGAAGACAGCACATCCAACAATTGGCAGCTCCATGAAGACAGCACACCCAACAATTGGCAGCTCCATGAAGACAGCACATCCAACAACTGGCAGCTCCATGAAGACAGCACACCCAACAATTGGCAGCTCCATGAAGACAGCACATCCAACAACTGGCAGCTCCATGAAGACAGCACACCCAACAATTGGCAGCTCAATGACGACAGCATATCCAACAATTGGCAGATCAATTAAGCCAGCACATACAGCAATTATTCGTGTCAGATTCTGACTTGTTCGACCAAACACAATATTCCGCTAGTTCTTCACGCTCCCTACTCTCACTATAGGGCTCCTTGAGATGTCTGACTCTTCCTCTAACTGACACTGTCGCTAAAAGAGGCCCGATTTGAGTTCTGAGAATGTACTCCATTCCCACAGTGGCCCTTATGATATTTCCCCAACAATGGCGGGACAGCAGGGAAAAGAGTCTCAAAGGGAGTACATATCTGGAAGAAGACATCACTGGGAGAAGACATCACTGGGAGAAGACATCACTGGGAGAAGACATCGCTAGGGGAAGTGTGCATTCTCAAGCAGGATACATCTCTGGGAGAAGTGTGCACAATCTCAAGGAGAGTACATCTCTGGGAGAAGTGTGCAGTCTCAAGGAGAATACATCTCTGGGAGAAGACATCTGTGCGAGAAGACATCTCTGGGAGAAGTGTGCAGAGTCTCAAGAAGAGTACATCTCTGAGAGAAGACATCTCTGTGAGAAGACATCTTTGGGAGAAGTGTTCAGAGTCTCAAGAAGAGTACATCTCTGGGAGAAGACATCTCTGTGAGAAGACACCAATGGGAGAAGTGTGCAGTCTCAAAGAGAGTACATCTCTGGGAGAAGACATCCCTGGGAGAAGTGTGCAGTCTCAATGAGAGTACATCTCTGGGAGAAGTGTGCAGAGTCTCAGGGAGATGACATCTTTGGGAGAAGTGTGCAGAGTCTCGAGGAGAATACAACTCTGTGAGAAGACATCTCTGGGAGAAGACATCCCTGGGAGAAGTGTGCAAAGCCACAAGGGACGGGCTGTGAAGGGGACTAGGATTGCAGACCTCCAGGTGAGCCATTGTGTGGTGTCCCAGTCAAAAGTCAGATCATCTGTAAACAGAAACCGTTTGTGTCCCCAGTAAAAGGTCAGATCCTCTGTGAACAGACACCGTTTGTGCCAATTGACCTTTGACAGGAAGGTTCTTTGCGTACTTGAGTCAAACAGTCGACACAGGCCGGCACTCGGGCAGATCTGGACGTGAATGACACAGAAGACACATACCGACACTCTCACAGAGCTGAACGTGGATCACACAGAAGACACATACCGAAACTCTCACAGATCTGGACGTGGAAGAACACTGGCTCATTAACAACGTCAAGTCACGTGAATTGAAATAATGTAACCATGTCAGACGTCCCAGTAGCTTGGAGAGGACAGCACCGGGAGACGTGGTCCTTGATGGGAGAGGACAGCACCGGGAGACGTGGTCCTTGATGGGAGAGGACAGCACCGGGAGACGTGGTCCTTGATGGGAGAGGACAGCACCGGGAGACCTGGTCCTTGATGGGAGAGGACAGCAGCGGGAGACGTGGTCCTTGATGGGAGAGGACAGCAGCGGGAGACGTGGTCCTTGATGAGAGAGGAAGGGATCGGTCAGCACGAAGTGGGACACAGGACAAACAGAGACACTTCCAGTATGAACATTATGGGGGTTGTGTTCATGAAAGTGAGACACATGACAAACAGAGACACTCCGAGTATGAACATTATGAGAGTTATGTTCAGGAAAGTGGGACAAGTACAAACAGAGACACTCCGAGCATGAACATTATGAGAGGTATGTTCAGGAAAGTGGGACAAGTACAAACAGAGACACTTCCAGCATGAACATTATGGGGGTTGTGTTCATGAAAGTGAGACACATGACAAACAGAGACACTCCGAGTATGAACATTATGAGAGTTATGTTCAGGAAAGTGGGACAGGGATAAACAGAGACACTCCGAGTATGAACATTATGAGAGTTATGTTCAGGAAAGTGGGACAGGGATAAACAGAGACACTCAGAGCATGAACATTATGAGAGGTATGTTCAGGAAAGTGGGACAAGTACAAACAGAGACACTCCGAGCATGAACATTATGAGAGTTATGTTCAGGAAAGTGGGACAAGTACAAACAGAGACACTCCGAGCATGAACATTATGAGAGTTATGTTCAGGAAAGTGGGACAAGTACAAACAGAGACACTCCGAGTATGAACATTATGAGAGTTATGTTCAGGAAAGTGGGACAGGGATAAACAGAGACACTTCCAGCATGAACATTATGAGAGTTATGTTCAGGAAAGTGGGACAAGTACAAACAGAGACACTTCCAGCATGAACATTATGGGGGTTGTGTTCATGAAAGTGGGACAAGTACAAACAGAGACACTTCCAGCATGAACATTATGGGGGTTGTGTTCATGAAAGTGGGACAAGTACAAACAGAGACACTCCGAGCATGAACATTATGAGAGTTATGTTCAGGAAAGGCGTGATAGATGACGCCCCTTCCCACTCCCTCTCTCTCTCTCTTTCGCTCTCTCTCTCTCTCTCTCTTTCGCTCTCTCTCTCTCTCTCTCTCTCTCTCTCTCTCTCTCTCTCTCTCTCTCTCTCTCTCTCTCTTTCTCTCTCTCTCTCTCTCTCTCTCCCTATCTCTCTCTCTCTCTCTCTTTCTTTTTCCCGACCACTCTGTCTGGTGACTATGTGTATGTGTAAGGATGCACTTGCGCGCGTGTTTGTGTGTGAGTGTGTGCGTGTCTGTGTGTGTAAAGCACCGTTAGTAAAGATTTTTGGGAGCGAGAGATTGATAGATAATGATATATGGGAGACAGAGACGGAGAGTTGGGGAGATAATGGTATATTTAAGTGAGGTTTGGGGAGACGAGCTAATGCAGACAGTGAGAGAATGCAATAGTTAGTCACGCAAGTGTCAGGCCGGAACCTTGCCTGGAGTCTGGTGTCATTGTTCTGTCTGTCTGTCTGTCTGTCTGTCTGTCTGTCTGTCTGTCTGTCTGTCTGTCTGTCTGTCTGTCTGTCTGTCTGTCTGTCTGTCTGTCTGTCTGTCTGTCTGTCTGTCTGTCTATTTGTCGGTCTTGCGGTCGGTCGGTCGATCGATCGATCAATCGGTCGATCAGTGGGTCAGTCTGTCTGTATCTCAGTTGACGAAACCTTGCATGTATCACTAATGGAACAACACAACAGCTAATGAACACTTGTGTGTATAACTATATGGAACAACACCACAGCTGATGAACACTTGCATGTATCACTACATGGAACAACACAACAGCTGATGAACACTTGCATGCATCACTACATGGAACAACACAACAGCTGATGAACACTTGCATGTATCACTACATGGAACAACACAACAGCTGATGAACACTTGCATGTATCACTACATGGAACAACACAACAGCTGATGAACACATGCATGTATCACTACATGGAACAACACAACAGCTGATGAACACTTGCATGTATCACTACATGGAACAACACAACAGCTGATGAACACTTGCATGTATCACTACATGGAACAACACAACAGCTGATGAACACTTGCATGTATCACTACATGGAACAACACAACAGCTGATGAACACTTGCATGTATCACTACATGGAACAACACAACAGCTGATGAACACTTGCATGTATCACTACATGGAACAACACAACAGCTGATGAACACTTGTATGTATCACTACATGGAACAACACAACAGCTGATGAACACTTGCATGTATCACTACATGGAACAACACAATAGCTGATGAACACTTGCATGTATCACTACATGGAACAACACAACAGCTGATGAACACTTGCATGTATCACTACATGGAACAACACAACAGCTGATGAACACTTGCATGTATCACAACATGGAACAACACAACAGCTGATGAACACTTGCATATATCACAACATGGAACAACACAACAGCTGATGAACACTTGTATATATCACAACATGGAACAACACAACAGCTGATGAACACTTGCATATATCACAACATGGAACAACACAACAGCTGATGAACACTTGTATATAATGTGACATGGCATTAGCCAGAAGGACGCATGCCTTGGCGTGATTGGATCGATAAACGCAGGAACAAGCTGGATCAAGCATTCGCTGGGTTACCGAGGAATCTATTTTATGGAATGCGTTACCTTGCCGGCTGCAGAATCTTGTCGCTGTTGTCGACACGACAACGGGACATGCGCTGACCATGTTCCAGATGTGAGACTCGACCAGGCCGGCAGTTAGCGCTGTCATGTCTCTGCCAGGCTGCGCTGTTTGATCCTGTCAGCGTGTGGTGTTTCTGTCATAATTCAAGCGGATAACTCTCGAGATGTCAGGTTGGTCGATTCTCTGAGTGCTGTCATTTGTGTCCGAAACTATGGTTTGTGTACGGGCGGTTATCAAGTGCCTGGCTATGTTATATCATTGTTGTTGTGATAACTGTGTTGCAATAACTTCAGTGTTACAGTTGATGTCAGTTGTGATAACTATGTTGCAATAATTTCAGTGTTACAGTTGATGTGAGTTGTGATAACTATATTGCAATAACTTCAGTGTTACAGTTGATGTGAGTTGTGATAACTATGTTGCAATAATTTCAGTGTTACAGTTGATGTGAGTTGTGATAACTATGTTGCAATAACTTCAGTGTTACAGTTGATGTCAGTTGTGATAACTATGTTGCAATAACTTCAGTGTTACAGTTGATGTGAGTTGTGATAACTATGTTGCAATAATTTCAGTGTTACAGTTGATGTGAGTTGTGATAACTATGTTGCAATAACTTCAGTGTTACAGTTGATGTCAGTTGTGATAACTATGTTGCAATAACTTCAGTGTTACAGTTGATGTGAGTTGTTATTGATGTTTTTTTTTTGCTCTCGCTCGCTTTGAACTCAAGCGTAGTCCATACACACTATTTATAGCAGTGATGGACTGAATGTGGCGTCTGATATAGCTTTTTCTATTACCAGTGCTCCTCGCCAACAGACTAACCCACTCCGACTTCAGAGGTACTTGTAATTAACGTCCCCAAGTCAAGGACGATGAGTCTACATTTTAGTCCAATTATCTGGTGTAGAGGTTGAAATCCTTACCTCGGCATCAACACACCGGAAGTTTAAGAACACGCGTTGTTACCCATTCGGCCATGCGGTCCTGCAGTTGTTATTGTGATATGTGTGTTACTATAACTTCAGTTTCACAGTTGATGTGAATTGTTTTTGTGGTACCTGTGTTGCTATAACTTCATTTCCACAATTGATGTGAGTTTTTGTGATATCTGTGATACTATAACTTCCGTTTCACAGTTGATGTGAGTTGTTGTGACATCAGTGTTACTATAACTTCAGTTTCACTGTTTATTTGCGTTGTTATTGTGATATCAGTGTTACTATAACTTCAGTTTCACAGTTGATGTGAGTTGTTGTGACATCAGTGTTACTATAACTTCAGTTTCACTGTTTATTTGCGTTGTTATTGTGATATCAGTGTTACTATAACTTCAGTTTCACTGTTTATTTGCGTTGTTATTGTGATATCAGTGTTACTATAACTTCAGTTTCACTGTTTATTTGCGTTGTTATTGTGATATCAGTGTTACTATAACTTCAGTTTCACTGTTTATTTGCGTTGTTATTGTGATATCAGTGTTACTATAACTTCAGTTTCACTGTTTATTTGCGTTGTTATTGTGATATCAGTATTACTATAACTTCAGTTCCACAGTTGATGTGCGTTGTTGTTGTGATATATGTGTTACTATAATTTCAGTTCCACTGTTTATGTGAGTTGTTGTTGTTGTTGGTGGTGGTGGTGTCATGATGCGAGCACAATTGTCCATTGCGGTGGTGTTGAGGAGTTTTAACTGTTGTTGTATTCGAAATAATATTATAAAATCTGCAATTATTAGAAGTAATATTATCAAATCTGGAATTATTAGATGTAATATTATGAAATCTTGAATTAGTAGAAGTAATATTATCAAATCTGGAATTATTAGAAGTAATATTATAAAATATGGAATTATTAGAAGTAAAATTATCAAATCTCTATTCATTGGAAATAATATTGTCAAATATGGAATTATTAAAAGTAATATTATCAAATCTGGAATTATTAAAAGTAATATTATCAGTTGTGCTTGTAAAATTAGGAACTGCACATACTGTTAGTATAGCAACATCCGTAAATTTGCTGTAGTAGCAGAAGCAGTAGCAGTATTAGTAGTAACAGCTGCGATTGTTTTGATGGTAGTAGTAGTAGTAGTAGTAGTAGTAGTAGTAGTAGTAGTAGTAGTAGTAGTAGCAGCAGCAGCATTAATGGTGGTAATAGTAGTAGCAGCAGCAGCAGCAACAGTAGTAGTAGTAGTAGTAGTAGTAGTAGTAGTAGTAGTAGTAGTAGTAGTAGTAGTAGTAGTAGCAGAAGCAGCAGCAGTAGTAGTAGTAGTAGTAGTAGTAGTAGTAGTAGTAGTAGTAGTAG
>JACEFZ010001809.1:37500-73030 GCA_014155875.1 Cepaea nemoralis
GGAAACTAACGGGGAAATAGGGATAATTATAAGGGGAAGAGACTGGGGAATAAATCGACTTTAGAGTATACAGAGGTGGAATGTGTCGATGGTCAGGAAAACAGACAGGGGAATATGTCGACCGTTGAGTAAACAGACAGTAGAATAGGTCGACTTTAAGTGAAACACTCTAGAAGGAGGAATATGTTGACTTTAAGGAAAAACCACAAGGATGGCGAATAGGTCGACTGGAAGAGAAAAAATAACTCTAGGACGGGGTATAGGTCGACTGTAAGAGAAAAACTCTAGGACGGGGAATAGGTCGAATTTAGGGGAAACACTCTAAGACGGGGAATAGGTCGACTGTAAGAGAAAAACTCTAGGACGGGGAATAGGTCGAATTTAGGGGAAACACTCTAAGACGGGGAATAGGTCGACTGTAAGAGAAAAACTCTAGGACGGGGAATAGGTCGAATTTAGGGGAAACACTCTAAGACGGGGAATAGGTCGACTGTAAGAGAAAAACTCTAGGACGGGGAATAGGTCGAATTTAGGGGAAACACTCTGGTACGGGGAATCGGTCGACTGTAAGAGAAAAACTCTAGAACGGGAAATAGGTCGATTTTAGAGGAAACACTCTAGGACGGGGAATCGGTCGACTGTAAGAGAAAAACTCTAGAACCGGGAATAGGTCGATTTTAAAGGAAAACTCGGGACGCAGAGGTGTTTCCAAGGCACCAGGGCCGGGTTATATACTGGCCAAGACGTATTGACGCGTCCTCGTCGAGCGTCCTGGGCAACAGGTCCCTTCGGGGTCCTGGCTAAGGTCAGTAGGATCGCCGATTCCTCCGAAGTCGGAGAGTGTCTGCCTGTATGGTGAGGAACCACCAGTCTGCACACCAATAAGCCAGACATGGGACAACGGATACTCACGCAAACCTCAAGTCCTGTATGACATCACACTGATGTTGGACAACAGGATGCCTTCATCCGACATACAGGACTTCGCGTTGGAGCTCAAGCCAACGAACACAAGCAAGCAAGCAAAGGAAAACTCCAAGTCGGGCCATAGGTCGGCTTTAAGGGAAACACTCTAGGACGAGGAATAGGTCGACATTCGGCGAAAACTGACTGGAAAATAATTAGACTTTCAATTGGCTGGGGAAAAGGTAGACTTTCAGGGAAATTGACTGGGGAATACATTGAATTTCAGGGAAACAGAGAAGGGGAGTACAATGGATGTCAGGGTCACACAAACAAAACAACACTGATCTTATGGAAGCTTAGTTAGTTAGTTAGTTAGTCGACAGATCATCCTCATTGCACATCGAACCATTCAGTCCATAAGTGCTCGGATCTCCTCCTCAGTAAATCCCGCAACGTGTAGCGGCTAACGACGCCAGTTCTGTGTTGGTTTATTAATCTTCCTTGGCTTCCTGCGTAGTGTTCTTGTTTGGCCACACCTCTTTTAACTTGCTGTTCTTGCAGTCTGATCATGGTTGTAGATTCACAATCATCGCTTTGTTCTCGTAAACGACTTACTTCTCGAAGAGCATTCAGAATGTCAGCCTGGTCCATGGCGCGTCCGTCCTCCACAGTAGCGTTACCTGCCAGCTTGTCAGCCCGCTCATTCCCTTATACACCCGCATGCCCTGGCACGAAGATGAAACTAATCTTTGCCAGCCGAGACTGCTCCAGAGGCAGCAACCACTCTCTTCGGACCCACCCCATCCCTATCATTCTGAGCATGCTCATTGAGTCACTAAGGAAACATGCCCTTGTGAATGTCTGCGTCTCGAGCCATGTTATTGCTTTACTTACTGCCATGACTTCCATAGCCAGGCTGCTTGTGGTCAAAGCACACGCGCCAGACTTACGGAAGCTGGGAGTACCCACGAGTGCTCATGAATGCCATCTTTATAGTCAGGGATCTCATGGTGGATCATTGTCATTGTACGTGGACATCTCCACACGCGCACTAGGAGCATCGTATTTCAGTGCACAAACTCCATAGCACCAAAAGAGGGTTCAACAATTAACTGACCAACTGCTAAAGCTAATGATTCGACCGATATGTTTGTTGTCTTAATTGGTTTTTAATTGACTTGCATATTTATTGACTCATTGTGGGTTTTATTTACTGACCTATCCACTAATTGATTGAATGGTAGCTTATTTGACTGATTTTAACCGATGGACTGATTAATTCCTTGATTGACAATCTGAAGGAATTAGCGATTTATTGATAGATTCATCAACTAGTCAACTGATTGGTTAGTTTATCAATCGATTGATTGATTATTCAAAATATTATTGGTGTCAATTTACCAACTAATTGACTGATGGATTGATCAACTGATCAAATGATTACACAATTCACGCATTGCTTGTCCGATTGACTAAATAACTGCTTGATTGATTGACTGAGTTGTGGTTAATTGATTACATTGGTGACCCGCTTTATTGACTGGAAGATTGACTGATTGATAATCTGACTGACTTGAGACAACGATGACCCTGCCCGCAGCTTGTGTGACCCACCCGCGACTAAGGGACAAGTGGAACTTCCTGGACGGCGACAAGAGGACCTACCTGAGGATTAGAGCACATCACGTGGTCTACAAGCACGGCTCCACCAAGGTCATCAAGTACGCATGCATGGAGAGCAAGGGAAATATCTACTTGTTGAGGTAGGGGAATATCTATTTGTTGCTACAAGGAAATATCTACTTGTTGATACATGAACATATCTACTTGTTGATACAAGGACATATCTGCTTGTTGAGGTAATGAAATATCTACTTGTTGAAGTTGGGGAATATCTACTTGTTGAGGTAGGGGAATATCTACTTGCTGAGGTAATGAACTATCTACTTGTTGAGATAATGAAATATCTACTTGTTGATATAATGAAATATCTACTTGCTGATACAATGAAAGATCTACTTGTTGAGGTAATGAAATATCTACTTGTTGAAGTTGGGGAATATCTACTTGTTGAGGTAGGGGAATATCTACTTGCTGAGGTAATGAACTATCTACTTGTTGAGATAATGAAATATCTACTTGTTGATATAATGAAATATCTACTTGCTGATACAATGAAAGATCTACTTGTTGAGGTAATGAAATATCTACTTGTTGAAGTTGGGGAATATCTACTTGTTGAGGTAGGGGAATATCTACTTGCTGAGGTAATGAACTATCTACTTGTTGAGATAATGAAATATCTACTTGTTGATATAATGAAATATCTACTTGCTGATACAATGAAAGATCTACTTGTTGAGGTAATGAAATATCTACTTGTTGAAGTTGGGGAATATCTACTTGTTGAGGTAGGGGAATATCTACTTGCTGAGGTAATGAACTATCTACTTGTTGAGATAATGAAATATCTACTTGTTGATATAATGAAATATCTACTTGCTGATACAATGAAAGATCTACTTGTTGAGGTAATGAAATATCTACTTGTTGAAGTTGGGGAATATCTACTTGTTGAGGTAGGGGAATATCTACTTGCTGAGGTAATGAACTATCTACTTGTTGAGATAATGAAATATCTACTTGTTGATATAATGAAATATCTACTTGCTGATACAATGAAAGATCTACTTGTTGAGGTAATGAAATATCTACTTGTTGAGATAATGAAATATCTACTTGTTGATATAATGAAATATCTACTTGCTGATACAATGAAAGATCTACTTGTTGAGGTAATGAAATATCTACTTGTTGAGGTAATGAAATATCTACTTGTTGAGGTAGGGGATTGTCTAAATGTAGAGGTTGTTGAGGTAGGGAACTATCTAGTTGTTGAGATTGTTGAGTTAGCGTATGGTCAGTTGTGTGACTCGTGAATCTACACATGTTATTACAATCTCTAATTATGTGACATATGAAACCATCAACTTATTTGACACAAGAATTAGTCCAATCAGATGTTAGGTATCTAGAAATACTGCCACACATTGAAGTAGCCTATGTACACATGTATTAATTGTCAAATAATAATCAATCAATCAAACAAACAAACAAGAATCCTCGCAAGAATGTCCATGTTTTGTTCTACATCCGGCAGGAAGCGGAAGTTCAAGGACAGTGAGGACGGAGTCGTGTGCCTTGGCTTCAGTTACATCGCTGACCACCCGCGGGCCGAGTACCTGGTCCTGAGAATGATAGGTGAGTACATCGGTGACCTCCCGCGGGCCGAATACCTGGTTCTGAGAATGATAGATGAGTACATCGCTGACCACCCTCGGGGCCGAGTACCTGGTAATGAGAATGATAGGTGAGTACATCGCTGACCACCCTCGGGGCCGAGTACCTGGTAATGATAGGTGAGTACATCGGTGATCTCCCGCAGGCCGAGTACCTGGTAATGAGAATGATAGGTGAGTACATCGGTGACCACTCGCGGGCCGAATACCTGGTAATGAGAATGATAGGTGAGTATATCGGTGACCACTCTCGGGCCGACCTGAGAGTGATAGGTGAGTACATCAACATTGAACATGCAACTATGAGACAGACAGGTGAGTACATCAACATTGAACATGCAACTATGAGACAGATAGATGAATACATCAACATTGAACATGCAACTATGAGACAGATAGGTGAGTACATCAACACTGAACATGCAACTATGAGACAGACAGGTGAGTACATCAACATTGAACATGCAACTATGAGACATATATCTGAGTACGTCAACATTGAACATGCAACTATGAGACAGATTGGTGCGTACATCAACACTGAACATGCAACTATCAGACAGACAGGTGAGTACATCAACATTGAACATGCAACAATGAGATAGATAGGTGAGCACATCATAATTTCAACATGCAACTATGAGACTGATAGATGAGTAATCGTCTGCCGTAGTGTCTATTATACAGGGTGTTTGTAAAGTCTCACTACACTTTGTATGTAGAACAATTGCGAAAAATGAAGTATATGACGTCATAAAAAATTTGCTCCACAGTTCATTATGAAGCAATATGTAGCGAATGGCTGTCCGCTGCTGGAGTAATTCTGTGCACTCCAAACAGAAGGGTGTTATCAACGGAAGACAGCATTTGGTTTGCCTGAACAAGTGTTTCGAAATGGCGCTCGATACACACAGATGGTTGTTCAAAGATTTATAGCAAGATTTCCTGATAAACAACCTCCTCGTCGATTTACGGTTAGAAATTTGTTAAATAAGTTGCGATGAATAATTCATCGATAGTTTCCAGCTTCTCCAAAACTATTATAAATAATTTAATGAATGGTTAGCACATTTCTTGCTGACGTCAGGTACTTAATTTTTCAAACTTGTTCTACATACAAAGTGTAGTGAGACTTTATAACCACCCTATAGTATTACCTTGATCTTTATTGAGCACGATGTATTTCTCGAGTGCCCCTCCCATGATGTAATGTATTAAAGTCTCTGACAGGTGAATCGTCGGTTTGTGCAAGAACACCACGCACATAAACCCGTGAGTTATTCCATTGAATGTCTCCCCGCAGGAGCTGGGGACGGGACCCACCTGTTGAGTCCAGTCATGAAACCACCTGAGTCGCAGCTGTCCATCGACAAGACCTGTGACCTTGAGGGCCAGCTAGCAGACGACCAGAACTCTCAAACCACAACTGCCTTTATCCGCCGAGCACGTGAGTACAGCCACTTCCTGTCTATGTCCTCCATCTTGTGTTCTTGTGTATAATGACTTCCTGTTGTGTCTCGTCACATCCTGTTTCCCTACTTGCTTTGCTTATTCTAGTGAAAAGTTCGTCTGTCTCTGACTGTGTGCAAGCGTTGAATATAAATCGATCAGATTGTATCTGTCTATCTGCAACTTTATAAATTACCCCAAAATATTTCATAAGATAAATAAGATGAATTAATTAAAATGTTGGAAGGTATCAACATTTGTGGGGACAGATATCAGAATCTTTACTGGAAACAAGTAGCAGCAATTAAACGGGAAAATAGTTATAGTTAGTTGCATATCCTATACAGGACGTTGTAGTCAACACCAGCATTGTTTGCTGTTGTGATGTCTTGGCAAGTTTTACGTTCAGCAGTTAGCCATTGCTTTCTGAAGGATCGGCAACCATACCATTTCGTTAAAAAAACAACGCAACGCGGTTTGCTGCTAACTCTCGCGCAACTGTGTTTCGAACGCGGGTATGCGGGATCTCGAACAGCGTCCATAACGCCTTATGGGAAATACAGAGGGTAATTATGTCCATCTAAGGTTTAACTTCCCGAGTGACTCTCTCTCTCTCTCTCTCTCTCTCTCTCTCTCTCTCTCTCTCTCTCTCTCTCTCTCTCTCTCGTGTTTGTCTGTGCAGACTAGGATCTGATCGTCAGATGTTGTAACTGAGAAACCAGGACATTTCTCTAAACATAGAAGAATCTTAGAATACTGGGTGACCACTTTCTTTTGAACATGTTGAAACCCCTCCATGCCGTAATTATAATGTAGTACATGTTCTACAAATAACACATGTCATTCACCACAGACGTCACGTGGTTACAAGGCTAACAGCTTACAACTGGTTCTTCACAAGTCACAACAGACAACCGCAACAACAACCACAGCCACAAACACAACCACCGCCATAATCACAACCACAATCATAACCACAACCACAGACAGAAAACCACAGCCACAACCAAAATCACAACCACAGCCACAACCAAAATCACAACCACAATGACAACAACATGACTCTGCCTGCAAATTACAACTGAGAAAGAATTCAATTGAAATAAATATTGCACTGGGAGGAAAACCGGGACAAACGAACGTCCCGAAAGTACTTTTTCGGGACACTGATTTATTTGCTTAAATGCTGTGACTAGCCCGGGAGAACCGGGACGTCATGCAACCGTAGACTAGGCAAACAATTGGCTGGAAAACTGGGTACTTCCTCAGTTTTAGTACACGACTTGTCCGAGTGTTCCACTCTACCAGCACACGCCTTGTCGGAGTGTTCCACTCTACCAGCACACGCCTTGTCCCAGTGTTCCACTCTACCAGCACACGACTTGTCGGAGTGTTCCACTCTACCAGCACACAACTTGTCCCAGTGTTCCACTCGACCAGCACACGCCTTGTCGGAGTGTTCCACTCTACCAGCACACAACTTGTCGGAGTGTTCCACTCTACCAGCACACGCCTTGTCGGAGTGTTCCACTTTACCAGCACACGCCTTGTCGTAGTGTTCCACTCTACCAGCACACAACTTGTCGGAGTGTTCCACTCTACCAGCACACAACTTGTCGGAGTGTTCCACTCTACCAGCACACAGCTTGTCGTAGTGTTCCACTCTACCAGCACACAACTTGTCGGAGTGTTCCACTCTACCAGCACACGCCTTGTCCCAGTGTTCCACTCTACCAGTACACGACTTGTCAGAGTGTTCCACTCTACCAGCACACAACTTGTCCCAGTGTTCCACTTTACCAGCACACGCCTTGTCGTAGTGTTCCACTCTACCAGCACACAACTTGTCATAGTGTTCCACTCTACCAGCACACAACTTGTCGGAGTGTTCCACTCTACCAGCACACGCCTTGTCCCAGTGTTCCACTCTACCAGCACACAACTTGTCGGAGTGTTCCACTCTACCAGCACACAACTTGTCGGAGTGTTCCACTCTACCAGCACACCACTTGTCCCAGTGTTCCACTCTACCAGTACACGATTTGTCCCAGTGTTCCACTCTACCAGCACACAACTTGTCGGAGTGTTCCACTCTACCAGCACACGACTTGTCCCAGTGTTCCACTCTACCAGCACACGCCTTGTCGGAGTGTTCCACTCTACCAGCACACGCCTTGTCAGAGTGTTCCACTCTACCAGCACACAACTTGTCGGAGTGTTCCACTCTACCAGCACACGCCTTGTCCCAGTGTTCCACTCTACCAGCACACAACTTGTCGGAGAGTTCCACTCTACCAGGACACAACTTGTCGGAGTGTTCCACTCTACCAGCACACAACTTGTCGGAGTGTTCCACTCTACCAGCACACGCCTTGTCGGAGTGTTCCACTCTACCAGCACACAACTTGTCAGAGTGTTCCACTCTACCAGCACACGCCTTGTCCCAGTGTTCCACTCTACCAGTACACGACTTGTCGGAGTGTTCCACTCTACCAGCACACGCCTTGTCCCAGTGTTTCACTCTACCAGCACACGACTTGTCCCAGTGTTCCACTCTACCAGCACACGACTTGTCGGAGTGTTTCACTCTACCAGCACACGACGTGTCCCAGTGTTCCACTCTACCAGCACACGACTTGTCCCAGTGTTCCACTCTACCAGCACACGTCTTGTCCCAGTGTTCCACTCTATCAGCACACGACTTGTCCCAGTGTTCCACTCTACCAGCACACGCCTTGTCCCAGTGTTCCACTCTACCAGCACACGAACTTGTCGGAGTGTTCCACTCTACCAGCACACGACTTGTCCCGAGTGCTTCCACTCTACCAGTACACGCCTTGTCCAGTGTTCCACTTTACCAGCACACGCCTTGTCGCAGTGTTCCACTCTACCAGCACACACTTGTCGGAGTGTTCCACTCTACCAGCACACGACTTGTCCCAGTGTTCCACTCTACCAGCACACGACTTGTCCCAGTGTTCCACTCTACCAGCACACAACTTGTCGGAGTGTTCCACTCTACCAGCACACAACTTGTCGGAGTGTTCCACTCTACCAGCACACGCCTTGTCCCAGTGTTCCACTCTACCAGCACACGACTTGTCGGAGTGTTCCACTCTACCAGCACACAACTTGTCAGAGTGTTCCACTCTACCAGCACACAACTTGTCGGAGTGTTCCACTCTACCAGCACACAAATTGTCCCAGTGTTCCACTCTACCAGCACACGACTTGTCAGAGTGTTCCACTCTACCAGCACACAACTTGTCGGAGTGTTCCACTCTACCAGCACACGACTTGTCCCAGTGTTCCACTCTACCAGCACACGCCTTGTCTGAGCGCTCAACTAACCAGTAAACGACTTGTTCGAGTGTTCCACTCTATCAGCACACGACTTGTCCCAGTATTCCACTCTACCAGTACACGATGTGTCCCAGTGTTCCATTCTACCAGCACACGAGTTGTCCTAGTGTTCCACTCTACCTAGCACACGACTTGTCCCAGTGTTCCACTCTACCAGTACACGATGTGTCCCAGTGTTCCACTCTATCAGTACACGATTTGTCCGAATGATCCACTCTACGAGTACACGATTTGTGTATCTGATTGTCTCTCTACGCTAATTGTCCGGGTATATAAACGTCCCAGTTCACTAATTGTCCCAGTACACCAAATATCCGGGTGTCCCTATTGTCGAAGTACGCAGTGCCCGCGGCGGGCGATGCCCTAATTTGAGTTGAACCGGTTAGAACCTGCAGTTCTTCGCCTGTCATCTGCTTCCATTGCTTCCCCCTCCTCCTCGCCCGCCCCGCCGCTCTGGCAGGAAATACAATCCGAATATTGAAAGGGAAAAAAAGGACAGGAAGAAATCGATGTGAACAGATCTTTGTGTAATCGATCTAGACAAATATATCTTCCTTCCATTCGTTCATGTTTTTAAGGCCTATCTGTCATTCATTTTCCAGTTCATTTCGGATTTATCCCCGGCCCAGATTCTGGGTCCCTCCTCTGCTTATTGTGTTTTGTATGGAAATATCTCTGCAAGCGGAGGAGAAATCGAGAGGTTAATTTTGTAATCTATCGCGGGTTGTTTAATCCGGCAGCCAACCGCACAAAGCCGACCTTGTTATCTCACACGCAGGCTGGGGAATGCACATATGAGCTTGTTTTCTGATGACGGGCCTCAACTTTGCCTGAAGATAATTACCATAATGGTAATTTGTATTAATTAGTCAAGTAGCATTGATTTATGCACACCCCATGCGTTTATAATGCATATATTATTGTTAATGTTGTTGTTGCTTTTAAGATTAACCAAATGTATGCACCAAATAATGTATGCAATGAGAGATATACGAAGGGTGTATTGTGTAACTGGCTTGCGTGCCCAGTTCTAAGCTCTTTGTAACAAAAAGTACGTTCTTTCATTCGTTCGTTCATTCGTTCGTTTAATAATGCACAAATATAATAGACAATGCTATCTATCTATCTATCTATCTATCTATCTATCTATCTATCTATCTATCTATCTATCTATCTATCTATCTATCTATCTATCTATCTATCTATCTATCTATCTATCTATCTATCTATCTATCTATCTATCTATCTATCTATCTATCTGCCTGCCTGCCTGCCTGCCTGCCTGCCTGCCTGCTGCCTGTCCTGCCTGTCCTGTCTGTCTGTCTGTCTGTCTGTCTGTCCTGTCTGTCTGTCCTGCCTGCTGTCTGTCTGCCTGTCTGTCGTCTGTCTGTCTGTCTGTCTGTCTGTCTGTCTGTCTGTCTGTCTGTCTGTCTGTCTGTCTGTCTGTCTGTCTGTCTGTCTGTCTGTCTGTCTGTCTGTCTGTCTGTCTGTCTGTCTGTCTGTCTGTCTGTCTGTCTGTCTGTCTGTCTGTCTGTCTGTCTGTCTGTCTGTCTGTCTGTCTGTCTTAGAATTCTTCGGTGTGCTGCACCAATTATTAATGAGTCCTTAACGTTCATATATAACCAGTGCCTGTCCATAAACTACTTTCCATCTGCCTTTAAAGTTGCTAAAGTTTATTCTCTACTTAAAAATGGCTCAACTGATAATAGCGTCTTGGGTAATTATAGACCTATTTCCTTACTGTCGTCGCTATCAAAGCCATTAGAAAAACACATGCATAAAATAACACTACATCATTTAATTAACAACGATCTAATAATTGACAGTCAATCTGGGTTTCGACCTAAATATTCTTGCCATAGTGCCCTAACAAAAATGACCGATAATTGGCATCTTTGTATCAACAATGGCAACATTTGTGGAGCAGTATTTGTAGACTTTAAAAAGGCCTTTGATATGGTAGATCATGATATTTTAATTAGAAAATTAAAACAAATGAAGACTAGCACCAATATGGTGAACCTAATTACGTCATTTTTATCTGACAGACAACAAGTAGTGTCCTTCAATAACTGTCTATCAAGACCCACACAACTTAATATTGGTGTGCCTCAGGGCTCAATACTAGGTCCGCTGCTTTTTGCAGTGTATATTAACGATCTTCCTTTATACCTCAATACTTCGTGTGACCTATTTGCGGACGACTGCACTATTTACACTAGTCAAGAGAGCCTTAGTGACTTAGAGAGCTCTTTACAAAACGAACTTGACTACCTTAGTAGATGGAGCAATGAAAATCGCATGTTAATTAACATCGACAAAACCAAATCCATGCTAATAACGACCAGACAAAAACTACAGACCCTAGCCATAACTGGGACACCGCTCGAGCTCCACGTGGACACGTTACCTATAATTAATGTAAATGAACATAAAACATTAGGTCTTTTAATTGACAGACATTTAAACTGGAGCTCTCATGTTCACGTCCTTACCAAGAGAATAGCACAAAAAGTTTACCAACTTGCTAAAATTCAGCACTTTTGGATGAAAGCACACGAAAAATATTCTATGCATCCTATATCCAATCACCTCTCGATTATTGTTCCACAGTCTGGGATGGTTGCCCTAAATCTAATATGAAACGACTGTGTTCGCTTCAAAACCGCGCTATACGTCTAGTTTCTAGCATAAAGCACGTTGAAAGTAATAAATTATACAGCCATCTAAGACTTCTACCACTTCGAAAGCGCTTCCTTTTTAACAAAGCCAAATTAGTGAATAAAATTATATCTGAAAATACCCCAGAGTATCTTCTACCGCTAATTCAATCTAATGCAATGAACAGTAAACGCTTAAATTTATTACAGGTTCCTAAGCCTAGATTGGACTTATACAAAACTTGTTTCGCATATTCTGGTGCTCACTTGTGGAATAGCCTTCCACCAGATCTGAAAACTCCAATGAGTCTCTACACATTCAACCGAAAACTCTTTCAATACTTGATTCAAACCGACTATATGCCTCCATAAGTCACCTACTGGTATCATTTTTTCACTATAATTGTTCACTGTATGTGTGTGAGCGAGAGAGTGGGTGAGAGAGTGAGTGAGAAAGAGTGTGAGTGGAAGAATTAGTATGAGACAGAGAGAGTATGCATGCGGGTGTGCCTGAGTGAGTGTAAAAGTGAGTGAGTGTGTGTGGACGTATGTGTGAGAGATTGAGTGAGAGAATGAGTGAATCTGAGAGAGTGGGTGTGTTGTGCGTCTGCCTGTCTGTATGATAGAGTGAGAAAGTGAGTGAGTGTGAGTTAGAGAGTCAGTGAGTGAGTGAGTGAGTGAGTGAGTGAGTAAGGGAGCGTGAGTGAGTGAGAGAGAATTTGTGAGTATGCGTGTATGTGTGCGAGTGAGTGAGTGTGAGAGCGAGTGAGTGTGTAAGAGGAGAGAGAGAGAGAGAGAGAGAGAGAGAGAGAGAGAGAGAGAGAGAGAGAGAGAGAGGGTGAGTGAGAGAGTGCATGAGATAGTGAATGAGTGAGAGTGAGTTAGTGTGTGTGTCCGTTAGCTTGTCTGTGTGTGCGAATAAGAGAGTGATTTAGTGTGATTTAGAGAGTGAACGAGTGTGTGTGTGTGAGTGAGTGAGTGTGTGTGTTGGATATATATATATATATATATATATATATATATATATATATATATATATATATATATATATATATATATATATATATATATATATTACATTGGCACCTCTCCGTCTTGACAGACGATAGTTTGGTACATTGTGCTTCAAAAAGGCTTAATAACTACGATCCATGGCGGTGGCGAGTGTGGCTGGTAAGGCCAATTCTTGCTGCAAATGTTTGCCCACAGTAGGTGCATGTGAATACATGGTCATTTCCACCATTTTGCACCATCTTACGTCTCTCACGCTCTGTGTGTGCTTTATCTGCAATCATTTTCTCCTTTGTCTTTATTCCATTTCTGATAGTTGCCCTCCATGCAACACGTTCAGTGGCGACATGCTCCCAATGTGCATTATCAATGCCTGTATCAATCATGTCCCGCTTACACACATCTTTGTATCGTAGTAGAGGCCGACCCTGAGATCTCCTACCCGTCTGTAATTCACCAAAAAAGATGTCCTTTGGTATTCTACCATCATCCATCCTCCTAACGTGTCCTATCCATCTAAGTCTACGAAGACTGAGCATGGAATACACCGTCACACAACCTGATCTTTCCAATACTTCAGTATTTGTGATTTTGTCTTGCCACTTAATACCAAGTATTCTTCGCAGACACCGCATATGAAAGCTGTTTAAACGTTTCTCTTGGCGTGAGTAAGTTGTCCAAGTTTCACTGCCATAAAGAAGAGTACTAAGGACACAGGCTTGGTAGACGAGGACTTTTGTTTTGGCAGTAAGCTTCCTGTTCTCCCAGACTCTTTTTGCTAACATGTTCATTGTTGTTGCTGCCTTGCCAATCCTGATGTTGATTCCTGATCGAGGGATAATTTGCTATTTACCTCTGATCCTAGATATGTAAAATGGTCTACTATCTCCAGTTCAGCGTCGTCAATAAAGATTGATGGTACACCATGTGCACCTTGTGACATAATCTGTGTCTTCTTTTTGTTAATTGTTAAACCAAATTCAGAACAAGCATTGGAGAATGCAGATAGTAGATGTTGTAATTCTTCCTCAGAGTGGGTCGTAATCGCAGCATCATCCGCAAAAAGCAACTCTCTGATTAGTACCCTGCTAATTTTGGTCTTGGCCTTCAATCTCTGAGCATTATAGAGGCCAGCATCTGAGCGTGAGTGAATGTATAAACCGTCATCCTGATCACGAAAGGCATATTTCAGTAGAAGTGAAAAGTATATCCCAAATAGGGTGGAGGTTAGTACACAACCTTGCGTAACTCCACTCTTGATTTCAAACTCTTCTGAAGTTGAGCCATCAAACTTGATTATACCCTTCATGCCTGTGTGGAACGATTCCACAATGGACAGAAGAGTTGGTGGGCAGCCAATCTTCTTTAGTACTTTGAACAGACCCTCACGACTGACCAAATCGAATGCCTTTGTGAGGTCGATGAAGGCAATAAACAGTGGCTGATTTTGTTCCCGGCATTTTTCTTGCATCTGTCGCAATGAGAATATCATATCAATGATAGACCGGTTCTGACGGAAGCCGCACCGTGATTCGGGGTAGACTTGATCTCCCAGGACTTGAAGTCTGTGCAGGACAATTCTGGCAAATACTTTCCCAAGAATACACAGAAGTGAGATACCCCTATAGTTGTTACAGTCGCTCCGATCTCCCTTGTTCTTGTACAGCGTTATGATGTTTGAATCTTTGAAATCCTGTGGGACTTGTCCTTCTCGCCACCATAGCTCTATTAGCTGGTGGATCTGTAGAGCGAGTGTGTCTTGCCCACTCCTGATCACCTCTATTGGAATCCCATCCTTACCTGGAGCCTTGCCAGATGCAAGCTCATTTATAGCACACTTAACTTCTGTTATAGTGGGAAGTGTGTCCAGGTGGTCAAGAGTTGGCAGGGCCTCTATGGCGCTGAGGGCATCATCCGCTAGTTTGGTCTCACTTGAGTAAAGCTCTAAATAGTGCCCTACCCATCTGTCCATCTGCTGTTTCTTATCAGTGATGATTTCTCCAGTCAAGGTTTTCAGCGGTGCACCTCTTTTGATCGGTGGACCACAGGCTTTCTTTATCCCTTCATACATGCTTCTGATGATTCCCTTATCACTTGCGATTTGAATGGACTCACATAACTTGATCCAATAGTCATTCGCACACTGCCTGGCAGCCGTTTGTACATCCTTCCTCGCTTGCTTCAGCTCACTCAGAGTGTTACGCGTTGGTCTTTCCTTGTTTCTTAAGAGAGCTATCTTCTTTTTATCAATCAAGGGCTGCAGTATCTGGCTGTTTGCCGCTAACCAGTCCTGCCTCTTATGATCCACAGTGCCGTAAACCCCTACCGCTGTTTTATAAATAGTTTCCTTAAGTTTACTCCATTTATCATTTACTATACAATTTTCTGATGTATCATTGAAAGCGTCTTCAAGTTGCTGTTGAAATTCAAAGCACTTTCTAGGAAGGATCGTGAGTGTTAATAATACTAATCCTGGGGCTAGATTTGTGTTTAGCTGTGTAGATTCTCTTTGGTCTCAGTCTAACCCTTGCAACAACCAAAGAATGATCCGTATCACAGTCAGCACTGTGGTAACTTCGAGTTAATGATGTATGGTTCAGATGTTGTCTCCGTGTGATAATGAAGCCCAGCTGATGCCAATGGCTGTATCTTGGATGTTTCCATGTGACCTTATGCATCTCTTTTGTTTTAAAAAAGGAGTTTGTAATACATAGGTCATTTCTAGTGCAATGCTCCAGCAGCCTTTGCCCATTATCATTCATGCGACCGATGTTGTATTTTCCAAGGCACAATGGCCATGAACTCGAGTCCTTGCCCACACGAGCATTGAAATCACCGAGCATATAAATGTAGTCGGATTTTGGAACTGCCTTGATCGCAGAGTCTAGCTGCTCATAGAACGTATCCTTCACATCATCAGAGGAAGCGAGTGTCGGTGCATATGCAGTGAGAATGGTGGCAAATCCACAAGAGGTTGCCAAGCGCAGTGATAATAATCTTTCATTACCTCCAGCTGGGATATCAATCATTCCCAGTAGCGAATTATTCACTGCAAAGCGCACACCGTGTTGCCTTTTTTCTGCCTGCCCTCTTCCCTTCCAAAAAAAGGTGTAATTGTTTTCCCTGAGTGACCCTTCCTCGGCGAGGCGAGTCTCCTGCAGGCCAGCAATATCAATGTTAAGACGATTGAGTTCAGCATCAATCACAGCCGTTTTTCTCACATCGTCAATATTTGTCAAGTCAGTGGAAAATCCTGGACACATGGTTCTCACGTTCCAGGTTGCAAGCCGTAGCTTGAGGTTTCTATTCTTTTTATTAGTACCTGGTGCATTGGTTTTACAGCCTGCGATTCAGATTTTGTCCTAGCCCCAAGCACCCATTGAAGCAGGCAGGCTGTGGCGGATCAGCACCCAATTTACTGGGGGTTGCCCAGCTTGAGGCGGGCGGTAGCTGATCAGTGACACCTGTAGGTGTCTCCCACCGTCAGAGGCAACGCGTGGCGCCCCATGTCTACGCCAACTGACACGGACTTATAACCCGTAACAGTTGCCTCTCGCTTTGATTCCGAGACCGGTTAAGACCAGGGATGGAGTTATTGCCTCTCCATAGCACAAAGCCTGGGCTAAAATAAAGAAACCATGTGTTGCCCATGCAGCATATATATTTATATATACGCCTCTTTATATATATATAACGAGAGAGAGAGAGAGAGAGAGAGAGAGAGAGAGAGAGAGAGAGAGAGAGAGAGAGAGAGAGAGAGAGAGAGAGAGAGAGAGAGAGAGAGAGAGAGAGAGAGAGAGAGAGAGAGAGAGAGAGAGAGAGAGAGAAGAGCGCAAGTATATCATTATGCCATATTTTTTTTTCCTGTATCCTCATCTTTCATATTAGCATTTTTATTGCCAATTGAATTTAACATTCACTGCTTATTTCATCATGTTTACGTCAATTCCAGGAATTACCTTACTAGATTGGACCACTATTGTATTTTTACGTTTCACAATGTATACCATATATTCATCACCATTTCCCATATTTTCCATGTTTTCCCATTGTTTCCCAATTTTGAATGTTCTTGTGAGGATGCTCACGATAGTCCTCAGTGTGTACGTGTGAAAAGTGTGGGAGTTTATTCATATTAGTTTTAGTGATTATGTGAGGCAGCATATATGTGTGTGGATGGATGGGTGTGTCTATGTGTGTGTGTGTTTATATGTGTGGATGTATGTGTGTGTGCATGTCTGTATGTGTGTATGGGTGTATATGTGTGTGTACATGTGTGTATCTGTGTGTGCCTCTGTGTGTATGTTTGTACGTGTGTTAAGGTGTGCGTTCATGTGTTTTTATATGTGTTTATATGTGTGTGCGTGTGTATATGTGTGTATGTATATGTGTGTGCTCGTACATGTATGTGTATATGTTTGTGTGTGTAAGTGTGCATGCATGCAGTGTATGTGAGGGAGTGTGTATTTGTGTTTTATGTGAGTATGTGTGCGCAAGTATGTGGATGTGTGTAGGTGTGTTTATGTGCGTGGGTATATGTGTGTATGTTGTGTGTGGACGTGTGTGTGTGTATGTACGTGTCTTTCTATCTTTCTCTAAGTCAATCATTCTATTTGTTTGTCTATTGTTCGTCCGTCGGACTGTCTATTTGTCTGCTTGTCTGTTAGACCGATTGTTGGGCAGAGTCCTTTATAAGAACAGTTACACATAAAAACTCTGGCAGAGTGAATTGACTATGTTGGTTACACCCCCCCCCCTCCCTACAACCCCTCCCCCCCAACACACACACACACAAACACACACATAAACTTTGCTTACAACACCGTGCAGACATCAGTTGTCCTAATGTTGCTTACAACACCACCGTGCAGACATCAGTTGTCCTAATGTTGCTTACAACACCGTGCAGACATCAGTTGTCCTAATGTTGCTTACAACACCACCGTGCAGACATCAGTTGTCCTAATGTTGCTTACAACACCGTGCAGACATCAGTTGTCCTAATGTTGCTTACAACAACACCCTGCAGACATCGGTTGTCCTAATGTTGCTTACAACACCACCGTGCAGACATCAGTTGTCCTAATGTTGCTTACAACACCACCCTGCAGACATCGGTTGTCCTAATGTTGCTTACAACACCACCCTGCAGACATCGGTTGTCCTAATGTTGCTCCTGCCCTGCTACCGTCGTGTCACTCGATCTACGGGCTGGCTGTCTCCACACAACTCTGGCGTGAGCTGTTGATTGTAAATGGAACCAGACACCTCACATCGCACGGCTCGACCCTCGCGCTGGTCCCCAGGCACAGTTTGTCCGGATGTAGAGTCTCTGTAGGATCGCATTATAATGGATTCTCACTGCACGGATATTGAACTCCCCGCGGTAAAATCTCGTGTTGTTAGGTGCGCGGTGTTTTTCACCGAGTTTCATTTTGTGTTGAAGAATAAGAGAGAGCACTGTAGAATGGAGCAGTCTAGGAGGGGGCACTGTAGAATGGAGCAGTCTAGGAGGGGGCACTGTAGAATGGAGCAGTCTAGGAGGAACACTGTAGAATGGAGCAGTCTAGGAGGAGCACTGTAGAACTGAGCAGTCTATGAGGAACACTGTAGAATGGAACAGTCTAGGAGGAACACTGTAGAATGGAACAGTCTAGGAGGGAGCACTGTAGAACTGAGCAGTCTAGGAGGGGGCACTGTAGAACTGAGCAGTCTAGGAGGGGGCACTGTAGAATGGAGCAGTCTAGGAGGGGGCACTGTAGAACTGAGCAGTCTAGGAGGGGGCACTGTAGAATGGAACAGTCTAGGAGGGGGCACTCTAGAACTGAGCAGTCTAGGAGGGGGCACTGTAGAATGGAGCAGTCTAGGAGGGGGCACTGTAGAATGGAGCAGTCTAGGAGGGGGGCACTGTAGAACTGAGCAGTCTAGGAGGGGGCACTGTAGAATGGAGCAGTCTAGGAGGGGGCACTGTAGAACTGAGCAGTCTAGGAGGGGGCACTGTAGAATGGAGCAGTCTAGGAGGGGGCACTGTAGAATGGAGCAGTCTAGGAGGGGGCACTGTAGAATGGAGCAGTCTAGGAGGGGGCACTGTAGAATGGAGCAGTCTAGGAGGGGGCACTGTAGAACTGAGCAGTCTAGGAGGGGGCACTGTAGAATGGAGCAGTCTAGGAGGGGGCACTGTAGAACTGAGCAGTCTAGGAGGGGGCACTGTAGAATGGAGCAGTCTAGGAGGGGGCACTGTAGAACTGAGCAGTCTAGGAGGGGGCATTGTAGAACTGAGCAGTCCTAGGAGGGGGCACTGTAGAATGGAGCAGTCTAGGAGGGGGCACTGTAGAACTGAGCAGTCTAGGAGGGGGCACTGTAGAATGGAGCAGTCTAGGAGGGAGCACTGTAGAATGGAGCAGTCTAGGAGGGAGCACTGTAGAATGGAGCAGTCTAGGAGGAACACTGTAGAACTGAGCAGTCTAGGAGGGAGCACTGTAGAATGGAGCAGTCTAGGAGGGAGCACTGTAGAACTGAGCAGTCTAGGAGGGAGCACTGTAGAACTGAGCAGTCTAGGAGGAGCACTGTAGAACTGAGCAGTCTAGGAGGGGGCACTGTAGAATGGAGCAGTCTAGGAGGAACACTGTAGAACTGAGCAGTCTAGGAGGAGCACTGTAGAACTTAGCAGTCTAGGAGGGGGCACTGTAGAACTGAGCAGTCTAGGAAGGGGCACTGTAGAATGGAGCAGTCTAGGAGGAGCACTGTAGAATGGAGCAGTCTAGAGGGGCACTGTAAATGGAGCAGTCTAGGAGGGGGCACTGTAGAACTGAGCAGTCTAGGAGGGGGCACTGTAGAACTGAGCAGTCTAGGAGGGGGCACTGTAGAATGGAGCGTCTAGGAGGGGCACTGTAGAATGGAGCAGTCTAGGAGGGAGCACTGTAGAATAGAGCAGTCTAGGAGGGGGCACTGTAGAACTGAGCAGTCTGGGAGGGGGCACTGTAGAACTGAGCAGTCTGGGAGGGGGCACTGTAGAACTGAGCAGTCTAGGAGGGACTGTAGAACTGAGCAGTCTAGGAGGGGGCACTGTAGAATGAGCAGTCTAGGAGGGGGCACTGTAGAACTGAGCAGTCTGGAGGGGGCACTGTAGAATGAGCAGTCTAGGAGGGGGCACTGTAGAACTGAGCAGTCTAGGAGGAGCACTGTAGAATGGAGCAGTCTAGGAGGGGGCACTGTAAAATGGAGCAGTCTAGGAGGGGGCACTGTAGAATGGAGCAGTCTAGGAGGAGCACTGTAGAATGGAGCAGTCTAGGAGGAACACTGTAGAATGGAGCAGTCTAGGAGGGAGCACTGTAGAATGGAGCAGTCTAGGAGGGGGCACTGTAGAATGGAGCAGTCTAGGAGGCAGCACTGGTAGAACTGAGCAGTCTAGGAGGGGGCACTGTAGAACTGAGCAGTCTAGGAAGGGGGCACTGTAGAACTGAGCAGTCTAGGAGGGGGCACTGTAGAAATGGAGCAGTCTAGGAGGAGCACTGTAGAACTGAGCAGTCTAGGAGGGGGCACTGTAGAATGGAGCAGCCTAGGAGGAGCACTGTAGAACTGAGCAGTCTAGGAGGGGGCTCTGTAGAATGGAGCAGTCTAGGAGGAGCACTGTAGAACTGAGCAGTCTAGGAGGGGGCACTGTAGAATGGAGCAGTCTAGGAGGAGCACTGTAGAACTGAGCAGTCTAGGAGGGGGCACTGTAGAATGGAGCAATCTAGGAGGAGCACTGTAGAACTGAGCAGTCTAGGAGGAGCACTGTAGAACTGAGCAGTCTAGGAGGGGGCACTGTAGAACTGAGCAGTCTAGGAGGGGGCACTGTAGAACTGAGCAGTCTAGGAGGGGGCACTGTAGAATGGAGCAGTCTAGGAGGGGGCACTGTAGAACTGAGCAGTCTAGGAGGAGCACTGTAGAATGGAGCAGTCTAGGAGGGGGCACTGTAGAATGGAGCAGTCTAGGAGGAGCACTGTAGAATGGAGCAGTCTAGGAGGGGGCACTGTAGAATGGAGCAGTCTAGGAGGGGGCACTGTAGAATGGAGCAGTCTAGGAGGGGGCACTGTAGAACTGAGCAGTCTAGGAGGAGCACTGTAGAACTGAGCAGTCTAGGAGGGGGCACTGTAGAATGGAGCAGTCTAGGAGGAGAACTGTAGAACTGAGCAGTCTAGGAGGAGCACTGTAGAACTGAGCAGTCTGGGAGGAACACTGTAGAATGGAGCAGTCTAGGAGGGAGCACTGTAGAACTGAGCAGTCTAGGAGGGGGCACTGTAGAATGGAGCAGTCTAGGAGGGGGCACTGTAGAATGGAGCAGTCTAGGAGGAACACTGTAGAATGGAGCAGTCTAGGAGGGAGCACTGTAGAATGGAGCAGTCTAGGAGGGAGCACTGTAGAACTGAGCAGTCTAGGAGGGAGCACTGTAGAACTGAGCAGTCTGGGAGGAACACTGTAGAATGGAGCAGTCCAGGAGGGAGCACTGTAGAACTGAGCAGTCTAGGAGGAACACTGTAGAATGGAGCAGTCTAGGAGGAGCACTGTAGAATGGAGCAGTCTAGGAGGAGCACTGTAGAATGGAGCAGTCTAGGAGGAGCACTGTAGAATGGAGCAGTCTAGGAGGAGCACTGTAGAATGGAGCAGTCTAGGAGGAGCACTGTAGAATGGAGCAGTCTAGGAGGAGCACGATAGAATGGAGCAGTCTAGGAGGAGCACGATAGAATGGAGCTGTCTAGGAGGGAGCACCATAGGAAAACATTATGAAGGAACTGGAGGCCGGACTTTGCACAACTCCCAGACAGACATTCCTGACATGCCTCTCCTAGTGACGGGGCCGTTGGCAGAAGTGTCTACAGTTGCACGGAGAGTGTTTTGAAGGGGGTTAGAGGTTCAGATCTCCAAGTGAGTATTTGCATTGTTTCGGCCATCTGTCCCATCATACGTTGAGAACATATCTAGTACATACAAGAATTCTATACGTATGAACATACCTAGAATATACCGGTATCTGATACGTTGGGAACATACCTGGTATATACGGTATGCCATTCTTATTACGTTGATGTGTCAAGCACTTGTATCCATTTCCTGGCCTTTGCGTTTTGTTTGCCCGCACTTCTTGGTTTCTTTCATTTCCTGGAGTTCTCTCTTAATTTGTGTTTTTGTTTCCAATTATGTATGGATATCCGTTTGCGCAATTGTGACATTTCCGTTGTCAACTATGAGCTGTTTTTTGTTGTTGTTGTTTTGTTTAAAGTTTCTTGTTCGTTGAAAAAGAGCTTGGATGAAACGCTGGCTGTGTTTGTGTTGTTGTTTGTGGAGCCTGCCAGTGATGTCTTACATCAATGTGTTGCCTTGTACTTGTATGAGAACAAATATATGTGGTGTTTATTAAGTCATGGCGAGCGTGTCGGCGACACTGCCATCAGCACGGTCGGACGAGGGTTCGATTCCTCGGCTCAAGGTTCGCCACGAGAGTGACAGACTGGCAACCTATGGCTGCGCGCACACAGGTGTGAAACATGTGACTGTACTACCACTTCTGACACCCACGGCGGGTTCCTGTTGCGCTGTTGATTGTCAGAGGGCCGCAGTGGCGGAGTGATAAACACTGGCATGCCAGCCTGGCGGTCATGGGTCGAATCCGTACAGAGGGTGGATTGTAACATGGACCCGGGTGGATTGTAACATGGACCCCGGTGTCCAGTTCCACCCAGTCTACACTGGATTCCAGGAATTGTTTTATGACAGTAACGGGTGTCGGCGTGGAACTGTCCCCATGCCTCGTCACCTGCCGCGTGAGCTGTGACAACATGGCGCTAGCACCATATGTTCACTGTGCATACGGCGCCTTTCAGAGTCCTCTATTGAACTGACTGTACTTCTGTAGATTACATACTTCTATAGATCACATACTTCTATAGATCACATACTTCTATACATCGCATACTTCCATAGATTACATACTTCTATAGATCACATACTTCTATATATCACATACTTCTATACATCGCATACTTCCATAGATTACATACTTCTATAGATCACATACTTCTATACATCGCATACTTCTATACATCACATACTTCTATACATCACATACTTCTATATATCACATACTTCTATACATCACATACTTCTATACATCGCATACTTCCATAGATTACATACGTCTATAGATCACATACTTCTATACATCACATACTTCTGTACATCACATACTTCTATATATCACATACTTCTATACATCGCATACTTCTATACATCGCATACTTCTATACATCGCATACTCCTATACATCACATACTTCTATAGATCACATACTTCTATACATCGCATACTTCTATAGATCACATACTTCTATACATCGCATACTTCCATAGATCACATACTTCTATACATCACATACTTCT
This sequence comes from Cepaea nemoralis, assembly GCA_014155875.1. Classification (NCBI taxonomy): domain Eukaryota; kingdom Metazoa; phylum Mollusca; class Gastropoda; order Stylommatophora; family Helicidae; genus Cepaea; species Cepaea nemoralis. The sequence goes on from JACEFZ010001809.1 coordinate 60,607, forward strand.
ATACATCGCATACTTCCATAGATTACATACTTCTATAGATCACATACATCTATACATCACATACATCTATACATCACATACTTCTATACATCGCATACTTCCATAGATTACATACTTCTATACATCACATACTTCTATACATCACATACTTATATACATCACATACTTCTATACATCACATACTTCTATACATCACATACTTCTATACATCACATATTTCTATACATCACATACTTCTATACATCACATACTTCTATACATCACATACTCCTATACATCACATACTTCTATAGATTACATACTTCTATACATCACATACTTCTATACATCACATACTTCTATACATCACATACTTCTATAGATCACATACTTCTATACATCACATACTTCTATAGATCACATACTTCTATACATCACATACTTCTATACATCACATACTTCTATACATCACATACTTCTATAGATCACATACTTCTATACATCGCATACTTCTATATATCACATACTTCTATAGATCACATACTTCTATACATCGCATACTTCTATACATCACATACTTCCATAGATCACATACTTCTATAGATCACATACTTCTATATATCACATACTTCTATACATCGCATACTTCCATAGATTACATACTTCTATAGATCACATACTTCTATATATCACATACTTCTATACATCGCATACTTCCATAGATTACATACTTCTATAGATCACATACTTCTATATATCACATACTTCTATATATCACATACTTCTATATATCACATACTTCTATACATCGCATACTTCTATACATCGCATACTTCTATACATCGCATACTTCTATAGATCACATACTTCTATAGATCACATACTTCTATACATCGCATACTTCCATAGATTACATACTTCTATAGATCACATACTTCTATATATCACATACTTCTATACATCGCATACTTCCATAGATTACATACTTCTATAGATCACATACTTCTATACATCGCATACTTCTATACATCACATACTTCTATACATCACATACTTCTATATATCACATACTTCTATACATCACATACTTCTATACATCGCATACTTCCATAGATTACATACTTCTATAGATCACATACTTCTATACATCACATACTTCTATACATCACATACTTCTATATATCACATACTTCTATACATCGCATACTTCTATACATCGCATACTTCTATAGATCACATACTTCTATAGATCACATACTTCTATAGATCACATACTTCTATACATCGCATACTTCTATTGATCACATACTTCTATAGGTCACATACTTCTATACATCACATACTTCTATACATCGCATACTTCCATAGATCACATACTTCTATACATCACATACTTCTATACATCGCATACTTCCATAGATTACATACTTCTATACATCAAATACTTCTATACATCACATACTTCTATACATCACATACTTCTATACATCACATACTTCTATACATCACATACTTCCATAGATTACATACTTCTATACATCACATACTTCTATACATCACATACTTCTATACATCACATACTTCTATACATCGCATACTTCCATAGATTACATACTTCTATACATCACATACTTCTATACATCACATACTTCTATACATCACATACTTCTATACATCACATACTTCTATACATCACATACTTCTATACATCACATACTTCTATACATCACATACTTCTATACATCACATACTTCTATACATCATATACTTCTATAGATCACATACTTCTATACATCACATACTTCCATAGATTACATACTTCTATACATCACATACTTCTATACATCACATACTTCTATACATCACATACTTCTATGCATCACATACTTCTATACATCACATACTTCTATACATCACATACTTCTATACATCACATACTTCTATACATCACATACTTCTATACATCACATACTTCTATAGATCACATACTTCTATAGATCACATACTTCTATACATTACATACTTCTATACATAAAATACTTTTATAGACCCCATACTTCTATAGATCACATACTTCTATACATCACATACTTCTATAGATCACATACTTCTGTACATCACATACTTCTATACATCAAATACTTCTATACATCAAATACTTTTATAGACCCCATACTTCTATGGATCACATACTTCTATACATCACATACTTCTGTACATCACATACTTCTATACATCACATACTTCTATACATCACATACTTCTATACATCACATACTTCTATACATCACATACTTCTATACATAACATACTTCTATACATCACATACTTCTATACATCACATACTTCTATACATCACATACTTCTATACATCACATACTTCTGTACATCACATACTTCTATACATCACATACTTCTATATATCACATAATCCTATACATCACATACTTCTATAGATCACATAATCCTATACATCACATACTTCTATACATCACATACTTCTATACATCACATACTTCTATACATCACATACTTCTATACATCACATACTTCTATACATCACATACTTCTATACATCACATACTTCTATACATCACATACTTCTACATCCATACTCTATACATCACATACTTCTATACATCACATACTCCTATACATCACATACTTCTATACATCACATACTTCTATACATCACATGACTTCTATAGATCACATAACTTCTATACATCACATACTTCTATAGCATCACATACTTCTATACATCACATACTTTATACATCACATACTTCTATACTCACATACTTCTATACATCACATACTTTTATAGACCCCCATACTTCTATAGATCACATACTTCTGTACATCACATACTTCTATACATCACATACTTCTGTACATCAAATACTTTTATACATCAAATACTTTTATACATCACATACTTCTATACATCACATACTTCTATACATCACATACTTCTATACATCACATACTTCTATACATCACATACTTCTATACATCACATACTTCTATACATCACATACTTCTATACATCACATACTTCTATACATCACATACTTCTGTACATCACATACTTCTATACATCACATACTTCTGTACATCACATACTTCTATACATCACATACTTCTATACATCACATACTTCTATACATCAGATACTTCTATAGATCAGATACTTCTATAGATCACATACTCCTACACACCACATACTTCTGTACATCACATACTTCTATATATCACAAACTTCTGTATATCACAAACTTCTGTAGATCACATACTTCTGTACTTCAGATACTTGAGTGTATCACATACTTCTGTAGATCACAACTTCTCGTACACACCAACAGTGCCCGGATGTAAGTTCCCGTCAGAGATTCAAGGCCGATGGAACTTCACTTACCAGCATGCCCGGATGTTGGAGATCTGGCACAGGAACGCCACCTTGCCCCTTTATAGGCCCAGATCCACTTCCTTTTTTGACAAGCGGGAGGGCCCATGTTTTTTTTTTCCAGGTGACTGTTATTTGTCTCAAAGATCTTTGAACTTACCTTGATGTTGTCTTCAGGTGAGCTTTCCTGTTGTCTCAACAGTGTTTGGGCTTATCTTGATGTTGTGTTCAGGTGAGCTGTCCTGTTGTCCCTTTAAAGTCTTTCAGTTTTTTGATGTTTTTGTAATGTGAGCTGCCTGTTTTCTGTATTGTCTCTGAGATGCTCTCATCTTGACTTTGTGTTCCTGAATCATATCTGGTTATGTTTTCATTGACTCGGTGTTACACTACAACTTGTTCATTGACTGTTTGTGTGCTTTTTGTTCATTACGGGGGTGGTGCTATTGCTTTCATTTTCTGGGTGTGGTGCTATTGCTTGTTCATTGACTGTTTGTGGTGCTATTGCTTGTTAATCTCACGTTTCTGTTCATCTGCCGTGCTTGCTCCGTGTTGACTGTCCTTCCTCTCAGTGTTGTCCTTCTCTCACACTCCCTCCTGACTTACCTCCCTCCCTCCTGACTTTCTTCCCTCCCACCTGACTTTCCTCCCTCCCTCTTGACTTTCCTCCCTCCCTCCTGACTTTCCTCCCTCCCTCCTGACTTTCCTCCCTCCCTCCTGACTTTCCTCCCTCCCTCTTGACTTTTCCCTTTCCCTTTCCCCCTGACTTTCCTCCTCCCTCCTGATTTCCTCCCCCTCCTGACTTTCCTCCCCCCCTCCTGACTTTCCTCCCCCCCTCCTGACTTTCTCCCCTCCCTCCTGCTTTCCCTTTCCCCCCCTCCTTGCTTTCCCCCTCCTCCTGACGTTCTTCCCTCCCTCCTACATTCCCCCCCCCTCCCTGACTTTCTTCCCTCCCTCCTGACTTTCCTCCCTCCCTCCTGACTTTCCTCCCCCCCCCTGACTTTCTTCCTCCCTCCTGACTTTCCCCCCTCCCTCCTGACTTTCTTCCCTCCCCCCTGAATTTCCTCCCTCCCTCCTGACTTTTTTCCCCCCCTCCTGACTTTCTTCCCTCCCTCTTGACTTTTTTCCCCCCCTCCTGACTGCTCTCCTCCCTCCTGACTTTTCTCCCTCCCTCCTGACTGTCCTCCCTCCCTCCTGACTTTCCTTCCTCCCTCCTGAAGTTTTTGCCTCCCTCCTGACTTTCCTTCCCCCTCCTGACTTCTTTCCCCCCCTCCTGAGTTTCCTCCCTTTCTCCTGACTTTCCTCCCTCGCTCCTGACTTTCCTCCCTCCCTCCTGACGTTCTTCCCTCCCTCCTGACTTTCTTCCCTCCCTCCTGACGTTCTTCCCTCCTTCCTGACTTTCCTCCCTCCCTCCTGACTTTCCTTCCTTCCTCCTGACTTTCCTCTCTCCCTCATGACTTTCCTCCCTCCCTCCTGACTTTCCTTCCTTCCTCCTGACTTTCCTCCCTCCCTCATGACTTTCCTCCCTCCCTCCTGACTTTCCTCCCTCCCTCCTGACTTTCCTCCCTCCCTCCTGACATTCCTCCCTCCCTCCTGACTTTCTTTCCTTCCTCCTGACTTTCCTCCCTCCCTCCTGACTTTCCTCCCTCCCTCCTGACTTTCCTCCCTCCCTCCTGACTTTCCTCCCTCCCTCCTGACTTTCTCCCCTCCTCCTGACTTTCTTCCCTCCCTCCTGACTTTCCTCCCTCCCTCCTGACGTTCTTCCCTCCCTCCTGACTTTCTTCCCTCCCTCCTGACTTTCTTCCCTCCCTCCTGACTTTCCTCCCTCCCTCCTGACTTTCCTCCCTCCCTCCTGACTTTCCTCCCTCCCTCCTGACTTTCCTTCCTCCCTCCTGACTTTCTTCCTTCCTGTGATCAGCTTCTCACTGAACTGGCCAAGGATGGACAACCTGTCCTGGGGGTTGTGATGGGAGACCTGTTCTGCGAGGTCCTTGAGGTAGTGATTTCAGACAGACAGACTGACAGAAAGACAGACAGACAGACTGACAGACAGACAGACAGACAGACAGACAGACAGACAGACTGACAGACAGACAGACTGACAGACAGACAGACGCGCTTCAAAATGAACTTGTACATTGATTGGTGCATGTCATCTTTCAAAGATGGGAGATTGGAATCTATATCTACACTTCTGTGGGAATCCTGTTATTGTTATATCTACACTTCTGTGGGAATCCTGTTATTGCTATATCTACACTTCTGTGGGAATCCTGTTATTGCTATATCTACACTTGTGTGGGAATCCTGTTATTGCTATATCTACACTTCTGTGGGAATCCTGTTATTGCTATATCTACACTTCTGTGGGAATCCTGTTATTGCTATATCTACACTTCTGTGGGAATCCTGTTATTGCTATATCTACACTTCTGTGGGAATCCTGTTATTACTATATCTACACTTCTGTGGGAATCCTGTTATTGCTATATCTACACTTCTGTGGGAATCCTGTTATTGTTATATCTACACTTCTGTGGGAATCCTGTTATTGCTATATCTACACTTCTGTGGGAATCCTGTTATTGCTATATCTACACTTCTGTGGGAATCCTGTTATTGCTATATCTACACTTCTGTGGGAATCCTGTTATTGCTATATCTACACTTCTGTGGGAATCCTGTTATTGCTACATCTACACTTGTGTGGGAATCCTGTTATTGCTATATCTACACTTCTGTGGGAATCCTGTTATTGCTATATCTACACTTCTGTGGGGAATCCTGTATTGCTATATCTACACTTCTGTGGGAATCCTGTTATTGCTATATCTACACTTCTGTGGGAATCCTGTTATTGTTATATCTACACTTCTGTGGGAATCCTGTTATTGCTATATCTACACTTCTGTGGGAATCTGTTATTGCTATATCTACACTTCTGTGGGAATCCTGTTATTGCTATATCTACACTTCTGTGGGAATCCTGTTATTGTTATATCTACACTTCTGTGGGAATCCTGTTATTGCTATATCTACACTTCTGTGGGAATCCTGTTATTGCTATATCTACATTTCTGTGGGAATCCTGTTATTGCTATATCTACACTTCTGTGGGAATCCTGTTATTGCTATATCTACACTTCTGTGGGAATCCTGTTATTGCTATATCTACACTTCTGTGGGAATCCTGTTATTGCTATATCTACATTTCTGTGGGAATCCTGTTATTGCTATATCTACACTTCTGTGGGAATCCTACTATTGCCTATATTTACATTGAATTGTGCAAACAGAAAGACATGTTAGTCAGCTTAAAATTACCGTGGTAGATAATTGACATTACTGTGTGAATATGTGTATATTTCAACTTGAAGGATTTATCTAGTTAATTCACGTACGTTGTGTGATTTCTGCAGTATGTACCTGACGAGATGCAGCGAAATATGCCAGGCAATAAATCGTGCAAACTATTGTTTGTGTCTTCGTTATTCAAATATCTACACTTATGTGGGAATCCTGCTATTGCTATATCTACACTTATGTGGGAATCCTACTATTGCTATATCTACATTTCTATGGGTGCCCATCACTAACCGTAAACATATTAATCAAACGGATCACGTGACGACCTCTAACTGCCATATCTCGTATTCTGTATTTTTATACCCATGGAAATGTGGAATTGTAATATGAGGTTATCAAACTGTAATCAGCAAGGCGAGGATGGGGAACCAGATAACGCACTGCCTCACTTCCACATCTGTTGTGTGGGGGTCAACTTATTAGCGCAGAAAGTCAGTTCTTTGTCATTGAAGAGTGATTGTACAGCCTCGGACAGCGCCGAGATGAGATGTCGATTACAGAACGATTGTCATACAAGAATGATTTCCCACGTTCCGCGGCTCCTAAAGAAGACAAATCACAGAACAATTGGTGTCATCATCTCCATCCCCATCTGGATATTAGCTCATGGGCGCTGCTGTCTTCCCCATTTTCATCGTGACATTCCGAATAGAATCTGGGTAAAAGTGGCGTGACTTCGTTGTGACATAGTAAATGAAAATCTGGGTAAAGGTAACGCGACTCTGTCGTGACATTTTGGAATAGAAAGTACGTAAACGTGGCATGACTCTGTCGGGACATTAGAGTAGAATCTGGGTGTAAGCGACGTGGCTCGTTCACACATGTCAGAGTAGAATCTGGGTGAAAGCTGCGTGACTCATTCATACCAGTCTAGTGGAGTCTGGGTAAGCCTGACGTAACCCAATCCTAACGGTCAGAACAGAATTTGGGCAGAATCTAGACTCTAGATCATGCTTGCGCCGTGGCCTGGGCGCAGTGAACTCTCCGACAACAGAGAGTCGCGGGTTTGAAATTAATTGCGGGGCATTTGGAAGCAGACCGCTTGCGTTGATTTCGATGGTACGAGGCGTAGATCAGCTAGAAAGCAATGGTAAATTATTCCACGTAAATCATGTCTAGTTAATCACAAACCGCTAAAATGGTCGATTTGATTGCGACGGCCTGCGTGCCCAATTCTTAACCATTTGAAAATAAAGTTTGTTCATTCGTTTGTTCGTTCGTCCTATAATAAACGTGCAACTAACTTGTAGTGTAGAACTTAGAGTTTAGAATGTAGAATCTGGACGACGCTCAACCCGTGGAGGAGGACGCATACAGCTATCGGTACCATCAGCGCATGGACTCTTTCTTGGCCACAAGAGCAGGAAACATAGCAATCGGGGGAATGTCCGGAGTGCAATGATGTTGATTCAGGATTTGGGTAAAAGTGGCACGCCTCAATAGAGTCACAGAGTGGAATGTGACAATGGAATCGCAGAGTGGAATATGACAATATAGTCACATAGTGGAATGTGTCTTTAGAGTCGTAGAGTGGAATGTGTCTTTAGAGTCGTAGAGTGGAATATGACAATATAGTCACAGAGTGGAATGTGACAATAGGGTCACAGAGTGGAATGTGACAATATAGTCACTGAGTGGAATGTGACAACAGAGTCGTAGCGTGGAATGTGACAACAGAGTTGTAGCGAGGGATGTGACAACAGAGTTGTAGCGTGGAATGTGACAATAGAGTTGTAGCGAGGAATGTGACAACAGAGTCGTAGAGAGGAATGTGACAACAGAGTGGCAGAGTGAAAATGTGACATTCGAGTCACAGTGTGGAATAAAGTGACACTGGACAATCCGAGACAATCTTTCAGTCATGCGTCTATTTTTATCTGTTGGTATGTGTAGCTGACCTAGAAAGTGACGCTCTTGCTCCGACCATCCAATCTTGACCAAGATGTGGAGTCTAATGTGAGCTCACCCAGACATGAATGGCACCTTGCCGTCTTGGTGGACGATAGTTTATGATAAAGTTATAGCTCGCCGTAGAGCCCGGTCTGAGATTAGAGACCATGTGTCGCCCATGCAGCACGATCCCTCTCTCAGCCTGTCTAGCTTACTTCAGAGGAAAGGTAACACCAATACGACTGGAATAAGACAAACTGCAGAAGCTGCCACATAACCAAAGCAATGCCCTAACTGCCCGCCTGTCAGAGCTTCCATCCTAGACCAGTTGCCAACTGCCAACCAAGACTTAGGGTTTGATCTGCCTTGCCATGACATTTAGCCTTGACATTGCATTTCCTCGCACTAGGGTCAGGCTTGTACGCTCCTCCGCCCGAAGCCGTTGGCACAATGTGGGGTGTCGGGTTTGGTAAGCGCCGCCCAACATTCGGGGACACACACACACACACACACGCACGCATACGCACGCACACACACACACACACACGCACACACGCACACACACACACCAGCAAAGTGGGACACACAGGTCAGACACTGTTGATCTCTGAGGACATGCTTGGGTTGTAGAAACAAGATTGCTGCCATGCACACATTACAATGATAACGCATTTTAAAATTCACTCAATACGCAATGCCAGCTTCGTGGCGGAGGAGTTACGGACGCAGTTCGTGACCCCGCATACCAAGTTCGAAAAACAGCTGCGTGTGATTTGGCAGCAGACAGCCTTACGTTGATTTTTTAATGAAATGGTATAAGTGCCGTTCGTTCAGAAAGCAATGGTAAACTACTGAACGTAATCTTGCCCTGGAATCACGAACAGCCAAAAAATATTGCTGGGGTTGACTGCTACGTCCTGTAAAGGATATGCAACTAACTTTTATATTGCTCTTTATTTGTTTAATGCTGTCTTTTCTGTCTGTCTGTCTGTCTGTCTGTCTGTCTGTCTGTCTGTCTGTCTGTCTGTCTGTCTGTCTGTCTGCCTGCCTGCCTGCCTGTCTGTCTGTCTGTCTGTCTGTCTGTCTGTCTGTCTGTCTGTCTGTCTGTCTGTCTGTCTGTCTGTCTGTCTGCCTGTCTGTCTGTCTGTCTGTCTGTCTGTCTGTCTGTCTGTCTGTCTGTTTGTTTGTCTGTCTGTCTGTCTGTCTTTGATTGATGTCCTGGCATAGATGATTCTCAAATTCTACATGGACTGTCTTACTTTGTCCGTCCCGTATCACAAACCCCGAGTGGTTCCCGTCACCTCTCACACCTGCCTGCCCACGTCTTCGCCTCGTCTCTGATGTGATGTCAGTGTAGCCTATTTAATCTATATGCACCACACACAGTTCAAGCCTCAGTGCCCCAACAGTGTGTCCTGTTCCCACTTTCAGAGCCAAAGCTTTCGTCAGCGCAGATGAGGACGCCATTATGTGCGCAGAGTTCTCTCCCATGCCTGAAGATCCATTCTACAGTTTCCAGGTTTCCAGGCACAACAGTAAGTTAACATTTTACATCTTCTATATGTCAGACACAACAGTAAGTTAACATTTTACATCTTCTATATGTCAGACACAACAGTAAGTTAACATTTTACATCTTCTATATGTCAGACACAACAGTAAGTTAACATTTTACATCTTCTATATGTCAGACACAACAGTAAGTTAACATTTTACATCTTCTATATGTCAGACACAACAGTAAGTAACATTTTACATCTTCTATATGTCAGACACAACAGTAAGGTTAACATTTTACATCTTCGATATGTCAGACACAACAGTAAGTTAACATTTTACATCTTCTATATGTCAGACACAACAGTAAGTTAACATTTTACTTCTTCTATATGTCAGACACAACAGTAAGTTAACATTGTACATCTTCTATATGTCAGACACAACTGTAAGTTAACATTTTATAGCTTCTATATGTCAGAAATAACAGTAAGTTAACATGATATAGCTTCTATATGTCAGACACAACAGTAAGTTAACATTTTATAACTTCTATATGTCAGACACAACAGTAAGTTAACATTTTACATTTTCTATATGTCAGACACAACAATAAGTTAACATTGTACATCTTCTATATGTCAGACACAGCAGTAAGTTAACATGATATAGCTTCTATATGTCAGACACAGCAGTAAGTTAACATGATATAGCTTCTATATGTCAGACACAGCAGTAAGTTAACATGATATAGCTTCTATATGTCAGACACAGCAGTAAGTTAACATGATATAGCTTCTATATGTCAGACACAACAGTAAGCTAACATTTTACATCTTCTATATGTCAGACACAACAGTAAGTTAACATGATATAGCTTCTATATGTCAGACACAACAATAAGTTAACATTTTATAGCTTCTATATGTCAGACATAACAGTAAGTTAAAAATGTGTTTTTCGTTCTTCCCAGTGACGACCATAATCTGTGTCTTCTGACAATTAATTTCTAACCCTAGTTGTTCACTGTGTGCAACAACCGCATCTACCAAATGTTGCAGACCCTGCTCATTGTCTACAATCAATACTGTATCTTACGAATATCTAATGTTATTGATGTTTCTGCCTCCAATGATGATTCCATTCATTTCTTCTACATTTTTGAAAATATTTTCACTGTAAAGGGAAAAAAGAGCTGGAGACATTACACATCTCAGTCTCACACCTCTCTTAATAGGCTGATAATGACCTACTTCATTATCAATTCTTATAGCAGTTTGTTGTTTCCAATATATGCTTTTTTAAAAAAGTCTAAGGTCTTTTCCATCAATTTGTAGATCTTCAAGCATCCTTGTAATTTCGACATGTCTTACTTTATCGAAAGCCTTTTTGTAGTCAATAAAGCAAAGGTGTAGATCTTTGTTTACTTCTAGAGAACGTTCAGTTAATGTTCTCAGCATATAGACAGCATTTACTGTACTCTTGCTTTCCACAAACCCACTTTGTTCTTCACTTTTTTCGGGTTGCTGTTTTCTTCCCATCTCTTTGCATGATAATTCTCAGCAAAATCTTCGTGATGTGGCTCATTATACCAATTGTTCATGTTGATCACATTCCAAGGCTCATGATTTCTTCAGGATTACAATAAATAATACGTCACTCAGTCTGGTGACTTGGTCTATTCCATATTCTTCCAGGGCATTGGTCACTTCTGTTGTGATGTTTTATCTGTACCCGGGGTCTTGCCAGTTTTCATCTACATCATCGTCTACTTTCATCTTCGTCGACATTTACCTTACTAAGAAGATCTAAGAAGCTTGGCTGAGTGAATCGACAACAACGTATAATAGTTTCGACTGAAAGATCTAAATAACATTGGTTTCCAGCTTGGACGAAACGTAATCAGACTCTACAATTCGTCTAATATGATTCACGAAGCCCAACGGTTAGTGTGAAGAAGATTTGTGGACATCGACAGACCGTGTTAACAAAATACCAGCACAGTATGTTAACGTTAACAAGTTTTCTTCATCATCTTTGAACTTGACTGTGGACCAGTATTAAATGACAACCATGACCATGACGCCAGGGGCTACGCGAAAGTAGGTGCTCAGATGCCAGACTGTCTTTCATGTTAACGATGTGTGGGAGTGTCACACATTTAGTGCGGACCAGCCCTGGTCGGCGAAGAAGCTGAATCACCGCGTGTTACCAATAAAACTATTCGGTGCACTGAAACAAAAGTGTTTGTGAGGTCATTTGCCATCTGTTATCAACCAGAGTAAGAAG
>JACEFZ010001810.1:0-61521 GCA_014155875.1 Cepaea nemoralis
TCTTCCATGGTGAAATGACTCGCTCTTCCATGGTGAAATGACTCGCAGGAGCCATCTAGTGGGGGCATAGTAATTTCTCCATCCAGGTTCGGAACAGTGTCAGGCTGCGGTTTATTAATATTTCTTTGAAATGTTCTGCCCATCGTTGCTTTTGAAGGTCATTGGATAACAATTGATTGCCTTGTTTGTCTTTGATGGGTATATTTGGTGTAGGTGAGTGATTGCATAGGTTGCTTCATGATATGGAATACGGCTCTGTTGTTTCCAGTTCTGGCAGCTGCTTCGGACATCGGAGGCCAGGCTTGTGAATAAAGTTCTGTTTGTCTTTTCGTGCGTTTGATTTCACCTCTTTATCCAACATAGAGTATTTTTGCTTATGGGTTTCATATGTAGATGTGTCTTTTGCAGAAAGAAGTGTTAATTTTGCTTGTTTTCTTTCTTGTATCTTCGTCCAGGTGTTATCGCTTAGCCACTTCTTCTTCTGTCTTTGTACGTAGCCGACTGTGTTTGTTGCAGCATTTAGCAAGGTATTTTTAGGAAATTCCAATTTTCTTCAATGTTGTTTTTAATATTCGCATTGCTCGCTATACTTTCTTTGTTAGCATAGATGCTTTGTACCTCTGAATTGAATGCGAGTTGGTGTTCTTTAGTCAGTAGGGACTGTAGTTTATTTTCTTAATTCTGGGTGATCTGTGCAGAGTCTTGAGCTTTATTTTTAGTTTGGCAATGCAGAGATTGTGATCACTGCCAGCAATCTGCACCTCTGTAGGCTCTGACGTCTTGTACTGATGAACGGAATTTGGCATTAATGCAGAATGGTCTATCTGATTTTTTGTGATGCTATCAGGGCGAGTTCCATGTGATTTTGTGTATATCTTTGTGGGGAAATAAAGAGTTTGCTACTATCAGATTTGCTATTTCACAGAATTCTAGTAGTCTCTATCCGTTTTGGTTCATATCCCATAAGCCATGAATTCCCATATATCTCTCAACACCCTTATTGTCAGACCCTATCTTGGCATTGAAATCACCCATTACAACAACAATGTCGTGCTTGGGAGATGAGTTGATGGTACCAATTAGTTGGTTCATAGAAATTATCTTTGTTGGTGTCTGTATCGTCGTTGGTAGGTGTGTAGCACTGTATGATTGTTAGTTTCCTTGACTATATCCATGGCTGCATGCAGAGGGTGATTACTATCTGCAGCAACTCTCAGGTACCATTTGCCTATCCGTCATTATTGGTAGCATCAGGATAATGCCTCAAGCATATAATTGGTGTGTCCTTTGTGTACCCCAGGATTAACTGCATGGCAGCATTCTGTATGCGCTCCAAACCTTTCAAGCTGGCTCTTTGATACTGTCAGCAGCCCCTAGTTTTATTTGAAGCTATTGCAGGACAGTTTATAGATTATCTTTTACTTTAAAGAAGCATGATAATTAGCAATGGAAAGTAGATTATAAGTCCGTCTTGCCTTTCCTTTGAGCTTTGAGCGTCGGCCAGATCCCTTCGTCACTCCTCGTTGTCTCATTCTTGCCAGACCATGGTAATCCATTTGCTCCTCCGAGGTGTGCACATGCTCCCACAAGGCAGCAACCACGTCTGCCTTGTCATGTATCAATACTCCACCAAGTTCTGCAGAGCCAGCCAATCTGTCTGCCTGTTCATTTCCCAGCACACCGGCATGCCCCGGAGAAAAGATCCAGGCGATGCTTGTCACCCGTGACCTCCGAAGCAAAGCAAGCCACTCCGCACGAAGTCTGCCCGTCCTCACCCTCGTCAGCATGCTTTCTGAGTCAGTTACAATCATGATGTGTGTGTGTCGTATTCTCCATCCAGCGGAGAGCCGCAGTGACTGCCTCCACTTCCATTCTTAAGCTGGATGTTGTGGTATCATATGCCAGGCTCTCCTGCCCCAAACTTCGACCATTAGCTTTGGCTATGAACCCCCAGCCACTTCTCTCACCTCTTAACACCAAACCATCTGTGTAGATAATCATATCACTCGAATGAGCATTGTCCTGAATTAGTTGCTGGATTTCCACTTCCGTGGCCCCTACTGGCCACTCCCTGCACTCCCGGCTCAATGTGATTATGGGGTCAAGCATTGTCATGATGCAAAACTTTACTGAGAAGTCCACATCGTTTGGATTTGAGTGCGGGTCGAAGATGATTCCTGAGAAGATCTATATTCATTTCACTGATGCCAGTTTTCCCTCTTGGCATGTAGTACTCTAAAATATTGCCTCGTTTATTTTCAAAACAGAGTCAGCATAACCTTCTCTGCAAATGGCTGCTTGTGAAACTTCTTTGGCTTTGGTGAGGAAGGATGGTGCCATTCCTTGCTTTGCTCTATTTGTTTCCAGCTCATAGAAACCCAGGTTTCATCTCTAGTAACAATTCTTGATAGGAAATCATCACCTTCTGCTTCAAAGTACTGCAAAAGTTCTTGACAAGCATCAATGTATCATTGTTTCAATTCTGGAGTAAGCTGAGATGGCACCCATCTCGCAGACACTTTGCGGTAATGTAACATATGGATGATGTTGTGTGGCTGAACCTTGACTGATGTTAAGATGTGCAGCAATATCACTCATAGTTAATAGGCGGTTTTTCTGTATAAGGTCTTCAATGGCTGCAATCAACTCTAGGGTCACTACTCATTGTGCCTGACCCAGTCATGAACAGTCTGTCACGGAAGTCACAGCCATTTTGAGACTTCCTACTCAACTCACTACACTTGCTGGACTGACAGTCATGCATCACCATACTGGACCTTCATTCGCTGATGAATTTCCATAGGTTTCACCCCTTCACTTATAAAAAAACAGATAACAGAACGTAGCTCCTCTTTGGTGCATGTCAAAAGGGGGGTGGCCATCTTTAACTGTCCGTGATGTCATATGCTTAACATTCTTGACATCCTTGAAAATGATATTGACAGGTTACTAGACAATGGCATGGTTATTGTATTTTCTATCACACTTGTCAGGTTTTTCATTTGAAGCCCCCCCCTCTGTCTCTGTCTGTCTGTCTGCCTGCCTGCCTGCCTGCCTCTCTCTCTCTCTCTCTCTCTCTCTCCCCCCCTCTCTCTCTCTCTCTCTCTCTCTCTCTCTCTCTCTCTCTCCTCCCCTCTCTCTCTCTCTCTCTCTCCTCTCACACGCACTCACTCACACACAAAAGATATGTATATCCTGTTTATTCTTCAGGGACGACGCAGTTTTTAGTGTTTTCCTCTGGGATTTTGTGGTGATATTTCGTATTCGTTTATTGGAGGTGTTCACAAGAAGCTACGGAAGGCAGGTGGTGGATGAAACTTTGAGGGCAGCTGACAGATAGTTGTCGGTTATGGTCTCAAGTTTCGCGACAGTAGGCAGAAGATCTCTTCCACGGGACAATGGCTGCGGTCCCCGGCCAGTATGGTCACTGCCAAGGAAGGAAAGCAACGGCAAACTACCTTCTTTAATAGTGCCTAGTTCATTATGATTCTTCCAACTACAAATCACTGCAAGACAAAGACAGAGACATTAAAATTAGCAACATGGAATGTTAGGACGTTAAACGATGACGAAAAATTAGATAACATCAAACAAGAAATAGAAAGAGAGAAAATTAATATTTTAGGAATGGCGAAACGAGATGGACAGAAGCAGGCATTAAGTTAGATGAAGATTTTAAGATTATTTATTCTGGAAGATAAGATCAACAGAGAGGGGTGGCAATTATCTTGGATCGGCAGACATCAAAACCTGTTCAAGGATATTGGGCGGTGTCAGACAGAGTTCTACTAGTTAAATTAAGCATAAACGTTATTCAAATATATGCCCCAACAGGAGAATTCAGTGAAGATAGTGTAGAGGAATTTTATAATGACATTGAGTCTGCTTTAAAGAAATGTAAAAATTCAGAAATAAACATCATAATAGAGGACTTCAATGCAAAAGTAAGAAATCAAGGTGATAGATACACAGTAGGAAACCATGGTTTGGGAGAGAGAAACAAAAGAGGATACAGACTTTTAGAGTGGGCAAAAGAGCAGGAAATTATTGTAAGAAACACCTGGTTTAAACAACACCCTAGAAGATTATGGACATGGAGGAGTCCTGATAGCAGGATTAGAATCCAGACTGACTACAATTTGGTTAGCAGAAGGTTTCAAAATGCGTTAACAATTTGCAAAAACAGTTCCCAGTGCTGATTGTTATAGTGATCACAGATTACTTAAAGGTACATTGAGGGTAAAGTTAAAGAAAGTCAAGTATATAACAGGAAACACTAAATATGATCTGTGTACATTGAGAAATGACATGGAAATACAAAACAAATTCAACATAGAAGTACAGAACAGATTTTATGTATTGTCTGATCTAGAGATCCTATTTCAGGGTGTGGATGATCAATGGGAAATGTTGAAGAATTCAATCAGTTTGGCTAGCAGAAACAACTATTCCAAAATTAAAGAAGGTGGGTCGTAAGAAATGGATGACTGAAGAAATTTTACAACTAATGGAAACAAGAAGACTCAACAAAAATAATCCTGCCAAATATGAAGAAATTCACAGACAAGTCAGAATATTATGTAAGGAGGCAAAAGAAGCATGGCTTGAGAAAAATTGCATAGAAATTGAAAAACAACACAACAGTCAAAATACCAAATTAGTGCACAAAGAATTCAGGAACTTACTAATAAAAGAACAAGAACATCAGCAGGCTGTCTAAAAACTAAAGATGGCAAAATCATAATAGAAAAAGATCAGATTCTACATGAATGGTCAGATTATGTGAAAAACCTTTATGATGATAACAGAGATGAACAGTATGATATTCGATTTAATAATGAAGGACCGCCAATTTTGAAGATGGAGGTTCGGAATGTTCTTAAACATATGAAAGCTGGCAAGACCCCGGTTCAGATAACATCACAACAGAAATGATTAAAGCTTTAGACGAATATGGAATAGATCAAGTCACCAGACTGCTGAACACATTATATGATACCGGAGATATACCTTCTGAATTATGTAATTCTGTATTTATTGCAATCCCAAAGAAATCAGGAGCCTTGGAATGTGATCAACATAGAACAATTAGTATAATGAGTCACATCACGAAGATTTTGCTACGAGTTATCATGCAAAGAGTGAGAAAGAAAATACAACCTGAAATAGGGGAAGAACAATGTGGGTTTGTAGAAGGAAAGGGTACAGTAAATGCTGTGTATATGCTGCGATCAGTTATTGAACGTTCTATAGAAGTAAACAAAGATATACATCTTTGCTTTATTGACTACACAAAGGCTTTCGATAGAGTAAGACATGTCAACATGGTAGATATGCTTGCAGACCTACAAATTGATGGGAAAGACATTAGACTTATTAAAAACATATATTGGAAACAACAAGCTGCCATAAGGATTGATAATGAAGTAGGACAATATCAGCCTATTAAGAGAGGTGTGAGACAGGGATGTGTAATGTCTCCAGATCTTTTTTCCCTATACAGTGAAAATATTTTCAGAAATGTAGAAGATATAAATGGAATCAGCATTGGAGGACGAAACATCAATAACATTAGATATGCAGATGATACAGTATTGATTGCAGACAATGAGCAGGATCTGCAACAATTAGTAGATGCGGTTGTTGCACACAGTGAACAACTGGGGTTAGAATTAAATTGTAAAAAGACACAGATTATGGTCGTCACTAGGAAGAAAGAAGTACCACAATGTAATATACAAGTAAATGGGAATATTCTTCAACAAGTGAATCGGTACAATTATCTCGGAACAGTCATAACATCTGATAGGAGATGCCTTGAAGAGATTAGAACAAGAATCGCCATGGCGAAAAGTAGCCTTTAGCAAGATGAAAAACATACTGACCAATAAAAAGATGTCAACTGAAACGAGAAAAAGAGTGTTGAGGTGCTACATAGAGCCTGTACTTTTGTATGGATGTGAAACTTGAACAATGAGCAGTCAAGCTGAAAAACATCTGATGGCTGTAGAATATGTGGTTTCTGAGGAAAATGTCAAAGAATTCCATGGACAGACTGAAAAACAAATGACCAAGTACTGCAGGAAACAAATGAAAATTGTAAATTGATTAGAGAAATTAGACTAGACAGTCACAATTTTTGGACATGTTATGAGAAGAAATGAATTGGAGAACTTGATGACAGCTGGCAAGATCAAAGGGAACGGACCAAGGGAAGACCAAGAAGTAAATACATGGATGGCTTGGCCACATGGCATGGTTGAGGACAGGAACACTAAGCTGATCCACGACTCTGGTGATCGAGTGAATGGCGCGTCATGACTGCCCACGCTTTCTGGCATGGCACATGGTAGATGGATGGATATATATATATATAT
The DNA here is from genome assembly GCA_014155875.1 of Cepaea nemoralis. Taxonomy (NCBI): domain Eukaryota; kingdom Metazoa; phylum Mollusca; class Gastropoda; order Stylommatophora; family Helicidae; genus Cepaea; species Cepaea nemoralis. The sequence continues at coordinate 6,378 of JACEFZ010001810.1, forward strand.
ATATATATATATATATCCATCCATCTACCATGTGCCATGCCAGAAAGCGTGGGCAGTCATGACGCGCCATTCACTCGATCACCAGAGTCGTGGATCAGCTTAGTGTTCCTGTCCCAACCATGCCATGTGGCCAAGCCATCCATGTATTTACTTCTTGGTCTTCCCCTTGGTCCGTTCCCTTTGATCTTGCCAGCTGTCATCAAGTTCTCCAATTCATTTCTTCTCATAACATGTCCAAAAAATTGTGACTGTCTAGGTCTAATTTCTCTAATCAATTTACAATTTTCATTTTTGTTTCCTGCAGTACTTGGTCATTTGTTTTTCAGTCTGTCCAAGGAATTCTTTACATTTTCCTCAGAAACCACATATCTACAGCCATCAGATGTTTTTCAGCTTGACTGCTCCTTGTTCAAGTTTCACATCAATACAAAAGTACAGGCTCTATGTAGCACCTCAACACTCTTTTTCTCGTTTCAGTTGACATCTTTTTATTGGTCTGTATGTTTTTCATTTTGCTAAAGGCTACTTTTGCCACGCGATTCTTGTTCTAATCTCTTCAAGGCATCTCCCATCAGATGTTATGACTGTTCCAAGATAATTGTATCCATTCACTTGTTGAAGAATATTCCCATTTACTTGTATATTACATTGTGGTACTTCGTTCTTCCTAATGATGACCACAATCTGTGTCTTTTTACAATTCTAACCCCAGTTATTCACTGTGTGCAACAACCGCATCTACTAATTGTTGCAGATCCTGCACATTGTCTGCAATCAATAATGTATCATCTGCATATCTAATGTTATTGCTGTTTCGTCCTCCAATGATGATTCCATTCATATCTCCTACATTTCTGAAAATATTTTCACTGTATAGGGAAAAAGATCTGGAGACATTACACATCCCTGTTTCACACCTCTCTTAATAGGCTGATATTGTCCTACTTCATTATCAATCCTTATGACAGCTTGTTGTTTCCAATATATGTTTTTAATAAGTCTAATGTCTTTTCCATCAATTTGTAGGTCTGCAAGCATATCTACCATGTTGACATGTCTTACTCTATCGAAAGCCTTTGTGTAGTCAATAAAGCAAAGATGTATACCTTTGTTTACTTCTATAGAACGTTCAATAACTGATCGTAGCATATACACAGCATTTACTGTACCCTTTCCTTTTACAAACCCACATTGTTCTTCCCCTATTTCAGGTTGTATTTTCTTTCTCACTCTTTGCATGATAACTCGTAGAAAAATCTTCGTGATGTGACTCATTATACTAATTGTTCTATGTTGATCACATTCCAAGGCTCCTGATTTCTTTGGGATTGCAATAAATACAGAATTACATAATTCAGAAGGTATATCTCTGGTATAATATAATGTGTTCAGCAGTCTGGTGACTTGATTTATTCCATTTTCGCCTAAAGTTTTAATCATTTCTGTTGTGATGTTATCTGAGCTGGGGTTCTTGCCTGCTTTCATATGTTTAAGAACATTCCAAACCTCCATCTTCAAATGTGGTGGTCCTTCATTATTAAATCGAATATCATACAGTTCATCTCTGTTATCACCATAAAGGATTTTAACATAATCTGACCATTCATGTAGAATCTGATCTTCTTTTATTATGATTTTGCCATCTTTAGTTTTTAGACAGCCTGCTGATGTTCTTGTTCTTTTATTAGTAAGTTCCTGAATTCATTTGTGCACTAATTTGGTATTTTGACTGTTGTGTTGTTTTTCAATTTCTATGCAATTTTTCTCAAGCCATACTTCTTTTGCCTCCTTACATAATATTCTGAACTTGTCTATGAATTTCTTCATATTTGGCTGGATTATTTTTGTTGAGTCTTCTTGTTTCCATTAGTTGTAAAATTTCTTCAGTCATCCATTTCTTACCAGGTACCTTCTTTAATTTTGGGATAATTGTTTCTGCTGCCAAACTGATTGAATTCTTCAACATTTCCCATTGATCATCCACACCCTGAAATAGGATCTCTAGATCAGACAATACATAAAATCTGTTCTGTACTTCTATGTTGAATTTGTTTTGTATTTCCATGTCATTTCTCAATGTACACAGATCATATTTAGTGTTTCCTGTTATATACTTGACTTTCTTTAACTTTACCCTCAATGTACCTTTAAGTAATCTGTGATCACTATAACAATCAGCACTGGGAACTGTTTTTGCAAATTGTTAACGCATTTTGAAACCTTCTGCTAACCAAATTGTAGTCAGTCTGGATTCTAATCCTGCTATCAGGACTCCTCCATGTCCATAATCTTCTAGGGTGTTGTTTAAACCAGGTGTTTCTTACAATCATTTCCTGCTCTTTTGCCCACTCTACAAGTCTGTATCCTCTTTCGTTTCTCTCTCCCAAACCATGGTTTCCTACTGTGTATCTATCACCTTGATTTCTTACTTTTGCATTGAAGTCCTCTATTATGATGTTTATTTCTGAATTTTTACATTTCTTTAAAGCAGACTCAATGTCATTATAAAATTCCTCTACACTATCTTCACTGGATTCTCCTGTTGGGGCATATATTTGAATAACGTTATGCTAAAAGGTCTGCCGCTTAATTTAACTAGTAGAACTCTGTCTGACACCGCCCAATATCCTTGAACAGATTTTGATGTCTGCCGATCCAAGATAATTGCCACCCCTCTCTGTTGATCTTCTCTCCAGAATAAATAATCTTAAAATCTTCATCTAACTTAATGCCTGCTTCTGTCCATCTCGTTTCGCACATTCCTAAAATATTAATTTTCTCTCTTTCTATTTCTTGTTTGATGTTATCTAATTTTTCGTCATCGTTTAACGTCCTAACATTCCATGTTGCTAATTTTAATGTCTCTGTCTTTGTCTTGCAGTGATTTGTAGTTGGAAGAATCATAATGAACTAGGCACTATTAAAGAAGGTAGTTTGCCGTTGCTTTCCTTCCTTGGCAGTGACCATACTGGCCGGGGACCGCAGCCATTGTCCCGTGGAAGAGATCTTCTGCCTACTGTCGCGAAACTTGAGACCATAACCGACAACTATCTGTCAGCTGCCCTCAAAGTTTCATCCACCACCTGCCTTCCGTAGCTTCTTGTGAACACCTCCAATAAACGAATACGAAATATCACCACAAAATCCAGAGGAAAACACTAAAAACTGCGTCTCCTGAAGAATAAACAGGATATACATATCTGTGTGTGTGTGAGTGAGTGCGTGTGAGAGAGAGAGAGAGAGAGAGAGAGAGAGAGAGAGAGAGAGAGAGAGAGAGAGAGAGAGAGAGAGAGAGAGAGAGAGAGAGAGAGAGAGAGAGGCAGGCAGGCAGGCAGGCAGACAGACAGACAGAGACAGAGGGGGGGGCTTCAAATGAAAAACCTGACAAGTGTGATAGAAAATACAATAACCATGCCATTGTCTAGTAACCTGTCAATATCATTTTCAAGGATGTCAAGAATGTTAAGCATATGACATCACGGACAGTTTAAAGATGGCCACCCCCCTTTTGACATGCACCAAAGAGGAGCTACGTTCTGTTATCTGTTTTTTTATAAGTGAAGGGGTGAAACCTATGGAAATTCATCAGCGAATGAAGGTCCAGTATGGTGATGCATGACTGTCAGTCCAGCAAGTGTAGTGAGTTGAGTAGGAAGTCTCAAAATGGTGTGACTTCCGTGACAGACTGTTCATGACTGGGTCAGGCACAATGAGTAGTGACCCTAGAGTTGATTGCAGCCATTGAAGACCTTATACAGAAAAACCGCCTATTAACTATGAGTGATATTGCTGCACATCTTAACATCAGTCAAGGTTCAGCACACAACATCATCCATATGTTACATTACCGCAAAGTGTCTGCGAGATGGGTGCCATCTCAGCTTACTCCAGAATTGAAACAATGATACATTGATGCTTGTCAAGAACTTTTGCAGTACTTTGAAGCAGAAGGTGATGATTTCCTATCAAGAATTGTTACTAGAGATGAAACCTGGGTTTTCTATGAGCTGGAAACAAATAGAGCAAAGCAAGGAATGGCACCATCCTTCCTCACCAAAGCCAAAGAAGTTTCACAAGCAGCCATTTGCAGAGAAGGTTATGCTGACTCTGTTTTGAAATAAACGAGGCAATATTTTAGAGTACTACATGCCAAGAGGGAAAACTGGCATCAGTGAAATGAATATAGATCTTCTCAGGAATCATCTTCGACCCGCACTCAAATCCAAACGATGTGGACTTCTCAGTAAAGTTTTGCATCATGACAATGCTTGACCCCATAATCACATTGAGCCGGGAGTGCAGGGAGTGGCCAGTAGGGGCCACGGAAGTGGAAATCCAGCAACTAATTCAGGACAATGCTCATTCGAGTGATATGATTATCTACACAGATGGTTTGGTGTTAAGAGGTGAGAGAAGTGGCTGGGGGTTCATAGCCAAAGCTAATGGTCGAAGTTTGGGGCAGGAGAGCCTGGCATATGATACCACAACATCCAGCTTAAGAATGGAAGTGGAGGCAGTCACTGCGGCTCTCCGCTGGATGGAGAATACGACACACACACATCATGATTGTAACTGACTCAGAAAGCATGCTGACGAGGGTGAGGACGGGCAGACTTCGTGCGGAGTGGCTTGCTTTGCTTCGGAGGTCACGGGTGACAAGCATCGCCTGGATCTTTTCTCCGGGGCATGCCGGTGTGCTGGGAAATGAACAGGCAGACAGATTGGCTGGCTCTGCAGAACTTGGTGGAGTATTGATACATGACAAGGCAGACGTGGTTGCTGCCTTGTGGGAGCATGTGCACACTTCGGAGGAGCAAATGGATTACCATGGTCTGGCAAGAATGAGACAACGAGGAGTGACGAAGGGATCTGGCCGACGCTCAAAGCTCAAAGGAAAGGCAAGACGGACTTATAATCTACTTTCCATTGCTAATTATCATGCTTCTTTAAAGTAAAAGATAATCTATAAACTGTCCTGCAATAGCTTCAAATAAAACTAGGGGCTGCTGACAGTATCAAAGAGCCAGCTTGAAAGGTTGGAGCGCATACAGAATGCTGCCATGCAGTTAATCCTGGGGTACACAAAGGACACACCAATTATATGCTTGAGGCATATCCTGATGCTACCAATAATGACGGATAGGCAAATGGTACCTGAGAGTTGCTGCAGATAGTAATCACCCTCTGCATGCAGCCATGGATATAGTCAAGGAAACTAACAATCATACAGTGCTACACACCTACCAACGACGATACAGACACCAACAAAGATAATTTCTATGAACAACTAATTGGTACCATCAACTCATCTCCCAAGCACGACATTGTTGTTGTAATGGGTGATTTCAATGCCAAGATAGGGTCTGACAATAAGGGTGTTGAGAGATATATGGGAATTCATGGCTTATGGGATATGAACCAAAACGGATAGAGACTACTAGAATTCTGTGAAATAGCAAATCTGATAGTAGCAAACTCTTTATTTCCCCACAAAGATATACACAAAATCACATGGAACTCGCCTGATAGCATCACAAAAAATCAGATAGACCATTTCTGCATTAATGCCAAATTCCGTTCATCAGTACAAGACGTCAGAGCCTACAGAGGTGCAGATGCTGGCAGTGATCACAATCTCTGCATTGCCAAACTAAAAATAAAGCTCAAGACTCTGCACAGATCACCCAGAATTAAGAAAATAAACTCACAGTCCCTACTGACTAAAGAACACCAACTCGCATTCAATTCAGAGGTACAAAGCATCTATGCTAACAAAGAAAGTATAGCGAGCAATGCGAATATTAAAAACAACATTGAAGAAAATTGGAATTTCCTAAAAAATACCTTGCTAAATGCTGCAACAAACACAGTCGGCTACGTACAAAGACAGAAGAAGAAGTGGCTAAGCGATAACACCTGGACGAAGATACAAGAAAGAAAACAAGCAAAATTAACACTTCTTTCTGCAAAAGACACATCTACATATGAAACCCATAAGCAAAAATACTCTATGTTGGATAAAGAGGTGAAATCAAACGCACGAAAAGACAAACAGAACTTTATTCACAGCCTGGCCTCCGATGCCGAAGCAGCTGCCAGAACTGGAAACAACAGAGCCGTATTCCATATCATGAAGCAACTATGCAATCACTCACCTACACCAAATATACCCATCAAAGACAAACAAGGCAATCAATTGTTATCCAATGACCTTCAAAAGCAACGATGGGCAGAACATTTCAAAGAAATATTAAATAAACCGCAGCCTGACACTGTTCCGAACCTGGATGGAGAAATTACTATGCCCCCACTAGATGGCTCCTGCGAGTCATTCACCATGGAAGAGATTAAAGCAGCCATCAAAAAATTGAAGAACAACAAAGCTGTTGGTGAAGATGAAATCTCAGGAGAAATGCTCAAAGCAGCAGATGAGAACACCTTACAACGTTTGTTACAGCTGATCAATGAAATCTGGCAAAGCGAATCCCCACCACAATAGTGGAAAGATGGTGTAATTTTCAAACTGCCTAAAAAGGGCGATATGTCTGATTGCAATAATTGGTATGGTATCACTCTATTATCAGTACCAGGAAAACTTTTTTGTAGCATGTTACTTGAGAGATTGAAAAAGGCGATAGATGAAAGGCTCAGAGAAGAACAAGCAGGCTTCAGACCAAAACGGTCATGCATAGACCACATTTTCACCCTCAGAATAATCATTGAAGGCTCCGTAGAATTCCAGTCGAAATTAATCACCAACTTTGTCGACTTTCAAAAAGCCTTCGACAGCATCCACCGTCCTTCACTTTGGAATCTACTTAACATCTATGGTTTTCCTACCAAATATACCAACGTCATAAAATCTTTCTACAAAGAGACACGTTGCTGCGTAAGAACAGAAACAGGCAACTCTGACTGGTTCTCAGTCGAAACAGGAGTGAAACAGGGTTGTGTCTTATCACCGATGCTTTTTGGAATAGCTATCGATTGGGTCATGCGCAAATGCACAAACAACACAAATATGGGTATCCATTGGGTTGACAAAATTCTAGAAGACCTGGACTTTGCCGACAACCTAGTGCTTTTGAGTTCAACACACCCGGATGCCCAAGAGAAAATAAACCACCTCCAAAATGTTTCAGGGCAAATTGGTCTCCAAATTAACACCACAAAAACAAAGACTATTGATCTTACCAACAGTTCAGATGACACCAAATTGAACAGCTACGTTCTTGAAAAATTCAACAGCTTCACATACCTAGGAAGCAAAATGACATCTACAGGGGACTCAACACCAGAAATATCATCTAGAATCACACTGGCATCTAGTGCCTTCAACAAACTGTCAAACATCTGGAAGTCAAAGACACTCAGCAAACACACAAAACTTAAAATCTTCAACTCTTGTGTGATTCCAGTGTTAACGTATGGATGTGAAAGTTGGAAATCAACGGTAGCTTTAGATTTAAAAAATTAGACAATTTTGAGAACAAATGTCTTAGAAGACTTCTAAACATCCACTGGACAGACTTCAGAACCAATTCGCAAATAAGACAAGAGACTAAGCAAGATACAGTATCCAAGTTTCATAAGAAGACGCCGTTGGAACTACATCGGCCATGTACTCAGAATGGACAAGACAAGACTCTCCTACCAAGCCTTCATATGGTCACCGGTAGGGAAAAGAAAACAGGGAAGACCAAGAGAGACCCTGCGTAGAACCATCATTAGAGAAGGCTCATTCAATGGCCAAGTAAATATCCAAGATCTACAACAGGTAGCAGCGAACCGCCAGGCATGGAGAGACAGGACTTCTGCCCTATGCGCCGCCTTAGGCTCAAGAGGAAAGACTAACTAACTAACTAACCCTGCAATCGCTTTAAAGTATTCTATTAGGGGCGTTCGTTTGAAACCCATTCCCATAGCTTTATTACAAAAGCATGAAAGAAACATTAACAAGTGTGGTAGAATTAAACAAAGCATTCATTTTGAATGAATTATGCACCATGGATTGGGCAGAAGAAGTCGCCGTAGGCATTCAGGCAAGCATCCCATTGCTTAGGTAGGCAGAGAATGTCGTCCGAAAAAAAGGATTGTCGTTGCTCACTGAATCAAAGGTTTACCATGTTCATTACGTCTGCATCTGTGTGAAATCGTTGCCCCTTGAGAACATTTTTTAGAGGTCTGAACAAATGAAAATCACATGGTGACAAATCAGGACTATAGGCTGGATGTTGCAGAATTTCCCACTTCTTCCTTGCTAATGCTTCCTGCACAATCTTTGCGACATGGGGACGAGTATTATTGTGCAACAAATTCACACCACGAGAAAGCATGCCGGGTTGTTTATTCTTGATGGCTTTTTGCAGCTTGTCTAGTGTTTGCAAGTAATGGGTAAAGTTGATGTTGACACCAGGTTCTTTAAAGTTGGCCAACAATAGCCCTTCATGGTAAAAAAACTCGCTCAGCATAACCTTACCAGCGGAAACCTGTAACTTGAATTTTGTTGGCTTTTGATGATCCAGCATGCTTCCATTGCATGCTCTCTCTTTTACAGCTCAGCTCAAAGTGGTGACACCATGATTCATCGCCTGCCACTATGCGGAAGAGAAACGCATCACCCTCCACTCCGTAACGCAGCAAGTGGTTCAAACACCATCCCATGCATTTCTCTTTTTGGTGGTCGGTCAACATCTGTGGTACCCACAGTGAACACACCTTCCGATATTGCAGTTTCTTACAAACGACTTTTTAAATTGTCCCAATTGACACATCAAATTCTTTTGCTAGCAAACGTATGCTTCGAAAACGGTTCATCTGTACTGCTGTATCAATTTTGGCGATAGTTTTTTCTGTTGCAACAATATGCGCTTGACATGGCCGTCGAAGATCTGTCGTGAACTGATGTCCTTTCCCGAAACATTCATGCCCAGTCTGTCACTGTTGTCTTCGACACACATTTGTTACCGTACATTGCCTGCATTCTTCGATGAATGTCCACTGGTCGACATACTTCAAATGAAAAAAACTGAATCACCACTCTTTGAGCTTCTTTTGATGGATTTTGGATCAACCCAGCCATTTTCTCAACAGTCAGAAACAGAACCTATGCATCATGGGACGATAAGAACCTGCTCTTTTATTCATTGGTCAGTACTTATCACATGACTATGACATGATCATGTTCAACGTACGCAATTATGCGCGGTGCTGCATGAACAGATTTCAAATTAACGCCCCTTATATAAACTGCTCTACAATAACTTCAAGGTAAACCACAAACTGCTCTGAAATATCTTCAAAGTAATCTGTAAACTGCCATGCAATAGCTTCAAAGTAAACCGTCTAAACTGCCTTGCAATAGCTTCAAAGTAAACCATAACATACCAATCTACAAGAATTATTAACAGAACAGTGTATACAAATACATACTCATTGCTTTGTGCTGCCATTGTCCTTGTGTCTTGTGTATTTATAACATTTATCTGAAACTGTTTTGAAAAAACAAAACCATTCTGAGATGTGCACATGATATAGTTTCAATAACAGAATCAGAAAGTAGCCTGCGGACCATACTATACAAGGAGGTGGAGAAGAGTAACATCAATGGATTATCATTAAATATCAGCAAAACAGAATGCAGCATAATTTCCAAGATGGTATCACTCCAACATAAGCAAAATGTAAAGGAGAATTTTTCAGTATGACGATGACCGCCTTCACTTCCTCAAAGTGCTGCTTGATTCAATGTTCAAGTGCTGTTTGGCTCATCCTTCATGTGCTGTTTGGTCCATCCTTCAAGTGCTGTTTGGTTCAGTCTTCAAGTGTTGTTTGGTTCATCCTCAAAGTGCTGTTTGGTTCAACCTTCAAGTGCTGTTTGGTTTATCCTTCAAGTGCTGTTTGGTTTATCCTTCAAGTGCTGTTTGGTCCATCCTTCAAGTGCTGTTTGGTTCAACCTTCAAGTGATGTTTGGTTCAACCTTCAAGTGCTGTTTGGTTTATCCTTCAAGTGCTGTTTGGTTCAACCTTCAAGTGCTGTTTGGTTCAGTCTTCAAATGCTGTTTGGTTCATCCTTCATGTGCTGTTTGGTTTATCCTTCAAGTGCTGTTTGGTCCATCCTTCATGTGCTGTTTGGTTCATCCTCCAAGTGCTGCTTGGTTCACCCTTCAAGTGCTGTTTGGTTCAACCTTCAAGTGCTGTGTGGTTCAACCTTCAAGTGCTGTTTGTTTCATCCTATCCTTCAAGTGCTGTTTGGTTCATCCTTCATGTGCTGTTTGGTTCATCCTTCAAGTGCTGTTTGGTCCATCCTTCATGTGCTGTTTGGTTCATCCTTCAAGTGATGTTTGGTCCATCCTTCAAGTGCTGTTTGGTTCATCCTTCAAGTGCTGTTTGGTCCATCCTTCATGTGCTGTTTGGTTCATCCTTCAAGTGCTGTTTGGTCCATCCTTCAAGTGCTGTTTGGTTCAGTCTTCAAGTGCTGTTTGGATCATTCTCAAAGTGCTGTTTGGTTCATCCTTCAAGTGCTGTTTGGTTCAACCTTCAAGTGCTGTTTGGTTCAGTCTTCAAGTGCTGTTTGGTTAATACTTAAAGTGCTGTTTGGTTAATCCTTCAAGTGCTGTTTGGTTCATCCTTAAAGTTCTGTTTGGTTCATCCTTGAAGTGCTGTTTGATTCATCCTCAAAGTGCTGCTTGGTTCAACCTTCAAGTGCTGTTTGGCTCATCCTTCATGTGCTGTTTGGTTTATCCTTCGAGTGCTGTTTGGTCCATCCTTCAAGTGCTGTTTGGTCCATCCTTCAAGAGCTGTTTGGTTCAGTCTTCAAGTTTTGTTTGGTTCATCCTCAAAGTGCTGTTTTGTTCATCCTCAAAGTGCTGTTTGGTTTATCCTTCAAGTGCTGTTTGGTCCATCCTTCAAGTGCTGTTTGGTTCAGTCTTCAAGTGATGTTTGGTTTATCCTTCAAGTGCTGTTTGATTCATCCTTCAAGTGCTGTTTGGTTTATCCTTCAAGTGCTGTTTGATTTATCCTTCAAGTGCTGTTTGGTTCATCCTTCAAGTGCTGTTTGATTCATACTTCAAGTGCTGTTTGGTTTATCCTTCAAGTGCTGTTTTGTTCATCCTTCAAGTGCTGTTTGGTTTATCCTTCAAGTGCTGTTTGGTTTATCCTTCAAGTGCTGTTTGGTTCATCCTTCAAGTGCTGTTTGGTTCATCCTTCAAGTGCTGTTTGGTTCAACCTTCAAGTGCTGTTTTGTTCATCCTTCAAGTGCTGTTTGGTTCATCCTTCAAGTGCTGTTTGGTTCATCCTTCAAGTGCTGTTTGGTTCAAACTTCAAGTGTTGTTTGGTCCATCCTTCAAGTGCTGCTTGGTTCATCTCAGTAGTTGCAAAGTGCAGGATCTTTGTGATTCATTATAAAAGAAGTCGCTTAACAGTCAAAAGCGTTGACTTCATTGCACCGGGCTTTATCCCATATGGCTCGGTCTCTTTCTGCAGCGCAGAAAGCACTGCACAAAGCATGAACTCCATAGCTCTAGCGACAACCCACAAGAATCTCCAGAAGGACGCAGTCCGGAATTGAACCCAACACCTTCGGAGCCCGAGTCAAACGGCTTGACAACTTCGCCACGAAGACTCCCACATGTGATTCATTATATGAATGAATTCTGAGTACAAATCGTCCTGTTCTGTGCTTGAAGATCTCATGCCCAATGCTTTCCAGCTCTTTTATGATGCCTAACTTTAAATATTCTTTTTGGTAGTTAGTTCATAATTTAATCAAGGCTTCTGGTGTTATTATCTCACCATATCTTCCATCAGATGAAACTGTGTAGCATAGATATTGAAAATGCTTGACCTGTTTAACTATTATGTCTTTACCACATATAAAATAATTGTATTCTCTGCATTTTCCTCTCAAATCATATGTCAGCTGTCAATGTGTATTTCTTAGATTGTCTGGTTATCGTTTAAGTCTCTTATGAATATACCATTATATATTTTATTACTAATTTAATATTCTTTTTATCACTGCAATTAAGTTACTTTTCCAATGTAATTATTGCTCCAATATCTACAAAGCATTTTCTAATTTTATGTGTAAATATGGTTGAAAATATTCCCATATTTTACATTTCCCTGCTCGTTTACTTGTGTGCTGCATGGTGCTGTTTCTTCCTTCTTGAAGATAACCAAGATTTCCTTTTTTTTTTAAATATGTAACAGCTTAATTCTAAACCTAGATGATTAACTGGTGTTTGAAGCAAGTTTACTTCTGTGTATTGTTCGTGTTCTCATGAATACAGTGTTCTGAATTAGTCTTGTAACACTTTTACTTTTATGTCCTGAACAGTTGTTACTTTAAAATAACTGCCTAGCTCTGATGGATTTTGAGTGATAAATCTGGGGTGGAAGAAGTTATAAAAGCAAGTGGTTGATAGAGAGAGCAAGTTAATTAACTCTTTATCAAACATCTCACTTTATGTTGATCAGTTATGATTAAATAGCCACAAGCACTTAAGATTTATTTACTCTTTAAATCACAGATATAGTAAGTACTTTTGTTCACTCTACTTTAGTTCTTACTTTTTCCTTTGTCCCAAACAATTATTATTTTAACATTGTTAGACCAAACAAGCTTGTGAAGCTTGGACAATGAGCAGTCAAGCTGAAAAACATCTGATGGCGGTAGAAATGTGGTTTCTGAGGAAAATGCAAAGAATACCATGGACAGCCAGAAAGACCAATGAACAAGTTCTTCAAGAAACAAATGAAGATCATAAACTGATTAGAGACATTAGACGTAGACAGTCACAATTTTTTGGGCATGTTATGAGAAGAAATGATTTGGAGAACTTGGTGACAACTGGTAAGATCGAGGGGAACAAACCAAGGGGAAGACCTAGACAGTAGTAGAAGCAAGTACCTGGATGGCTTGGCCTTGTGGCATGATCGAGACAGAAACACGGAGCTGATCCACGACTCTGGTGATCGAGTGAGATGGCAGAACATGACCGCCCACACTTACCGGCATGGCACATGATGGATGTTGGATGGATGGAGACCAAACAATTATTACTCTAACTTTGATAGACCAAGCAGTATTATCTAACCTTTGTAACACCAAACAGTTATTAATGTAACTTTATTGTACCTATCAATTAATATTATTACGTTAACTCTGTTAGTCCAAAACGTCATTACTTTAACTTATTATATGATTCAAAACGAAATTACGTTTACTTTACTTATGTCAGCGTTTCAGAAAACTATTCTTTCCTCTGTTAATGCATTCTATAATTTACAAAGGACAGAATAGAATAATATTCATTTATACATTTCTCCATCTGATAAATATGTCCTGCCCTAACACAAATCGATGCAGAGTAATAAATTGCAAAGCAAACTGCTCATAGTTAGTTAGTTACCATAGGTATATCCACGTCAGATTCGTCTTCCATGTCTTCTAATTCAACAACTACTTTGTCAGTTAACAAGTTTATATATATTGAATTATTGTAAACTGCCAACAGGAAGATAGGACAGGAATAAGAAACAAGTAAAATTTATCATCGTCAATAACACACTGAATGTCTTTTTCTAAAAATAATAATTACGTAAGGCGAGAAACAGTAATTAAAACGTATTAAGAAAGTTAGCGACCGGGAAATAACTTTTTTGGTCGTTTACCTTGCTATTCCAAGATTTACATGATAACTTTAAATTGTACAGGAAAGCTAGTGTGCGAAAAGCGTTCTTTTATTGTTTTGTTTGTACAAAATATATCATTGTTAAAGCAAGTAAGGATTTCCAACTAACTATTATTATGGTGTAAATTGATTTGTTTTTTTATTTGAATAATGGGGTAATTTGACTCGGAGACTCAACGGATCGAGAATTATAACGCGTGTATTTGTTTCGTGGAATTTTAAACCAATGACTAACCTGGATAATGACAGAAAAAGAGAAAAGAAAAATCACAACAGAAATGAGATTCCTGAGAAGAATACTCAATGTATCAAGATGAGATAAGATCAGAAATGAAGAAATCGGGACTTAAGTGTGTGTGTGTGGGGGGGGGGGGGGGGGAGGGGGGGGGGGGTTATAGCTGCACTAGATTTTATTAGAAGGCAGCAAGTCAAATGGTTTGGCCATGCACGTAGATTACCAACTAATAGTATACCACAACAAGCAATGATGTACAGACCAGAGGGAAGCAGAGGAAGAGGCCGACCACGTAAACGATGGATGCAGGGAATAACAGAGTCCATGGGAATATCGATACATGAAGCCCATAAGCGGGCACTCTCCCGCAGTTTATACTTCACATCGACACTGCAAGGTACAAGAGGAACATGATTTGATTGATTGATTGCTTGATTGATTGATTGATTGATTTAGGAACCGACATCACGGCATTCGGGGCATTCCCATAAGCGCTCCGTCCCCATCCTCAGAAGCCAGCGAAGAGTTCCAACCCCAATAGTACCAGTCAGTAGCAATCTGATTATATGTGCGTCTCGCCTTTCCTCTAAACATCGAGCATCGGCAAGAGGAACATGATGAGATGAGATGAGTATTTGTTTCGTTCCTAATTATGGCTTCAGAGTTTTTGTTTGACTGTAGTAGAAGTGGAGATGATGGTGACCAGTTGTCGATAGAAACGTGCAGCGAGCGATCCCAGACCCGACTCAGTGCATCTGTTGCTCTTCTCTGCTGTATCTCTGCTAGTTATCGGGACCAGAAGTCATGCCGCGAGCTAATTCCAGAGCTTCATGTGGAAGAGACTTTCACTGTTGTCCAGATATTGGATTAGCGCTTGAAACGGCTTGTAGATCGGGGTCCGTGTCTGATGTTTATGTTTAAATTTGATTTAAATCATTGACATTTTCATTGTTCGTCGAGTGATTACCGTTTTGCAAATGTTGCCTTGTTGATCATTCCAGTAACATGCTGGTGTAAAAAAATATATATTCTTTTCATACGTCCCTCCTTTAGTCTGTTTATTTTTGTCTGCCCCAGTATAAAATTCCATATCTCACAGTAACCAACAGGGAAAATGATGAGATTTAGCATATATATAACTTATATTACGGTTATACTATACTTATAGCGAGTCCCATCATCAATTTAATTTTGAGTATTTACAAATGAGAGCACGACAGTAAATAGGCCTTGAAATTCAAAATCTAATGGTACCTCAATGATGCCTGTATGTCACTTCTAAGTGAAGATATTCACATCTTTGTGAAGGTGAGACGAGTTGCGATTTTTCATCCTATTCACCCGTAAGTGGAGCTCTCCAATGTGTCCCTTTCCTCCAACCAGTGACACCCTCTGGTGTCTGCGCGTCTATGCGTGCGAGATTGCCTCAAACGGTCATATGAAAACTGACTTCAAAAATATGTTCCGTCATGTTAAATGATTACAAAATAGTACAAGTATACAAATAAATTATTAAATAATCTTTAAACTTGTGTTCTATTTAACTTTAGTAGGTCAAATCGCACATTTTGTCTGTTGAAAAGTGTAGCGCAATCGATATGCGGCGGCCGTCATGACCCGTGGGTTTCCAATATTCACAAAGTCACATCTTCGCAGAAAAAAATCTGTTTTTCAACCACAATTCGAGCAAGTTTAGCGATGAAACTTTGCTGATTCAGCGGCGATATTTTATACGGCAATTAAAATTCACATTACACAAAGACATCTAATTGGATTCATCGATTCCGATACGCTGCGATCATTCCACTGCCTCTGTGGGCTGCGCTCCTCGACAGTCGGCAGCTTGCACAGATCCATAGAGCACACTTTATTCACAAACTTCCAGTTTCTTAGTTCTATACAATATTTTACTTCATAATGTTTAATAGTTTCTATTATATCACCTAATAATTTTGTGAAAAATTTGTTTTTTAGGAGACAGATAGGTGAGCGATGTTAGGGAGAGACATGGATAAATTAAGTTAGGGAGACATGTGGATAAATTAAGTTAAGGAGACACGTGGATAAATTAATTTGTGGGATAAGTTTTGTGTGGGAAACAAATTAGTGAGATGTTAGGGAGAGACATGGATAAATTAAGGTAGGGAGATTCATGGATAAATTATGTTAGGGAGACACATAGATAAATTAATTTGTGGGATAAGTTTTGTTTCCGTCCATCATGTGCCATGCCGATAAGGGTGGGCGGTCATGTTTTGCCATCTTACTCGATCACCAGAGTCATGGATCAGCTCTGTGTTCCTGTCTCAACCATGCCATGTGGCCAAGCCATCCAGGTATTTACTTCTCAGCCTTCCCCTTGATCTCTTCCCTTCGATCTTGCCAGTTGTCACCAAGTTCTCCAAGTAATTTCTTCTCATAACATACCCAACAAATTTTGACTGTCTACGTCTAATGGCGGTTAGGCATTGAACCGTTAGGGCCAGTGGCGTGTTTATGCTTGTGGCTACAGTTTGCAATCGCATTTTCCTCATGTTGGACTGGTAGTACATGGTTCCACCGCCCTGCTACTGAGTGAGTGCGTGGGCGACACTGTGAGCTGTGAAATTCGCATGGAATGCTTTTACATCTGTCCTGTACAGTGACCTGCACGTTCGGAACAATGGCTACCGGCTGTTGCTGAATTGATGAATTGACTGATTTGCCCTTTCGGTTCACGAGTGCATTTTTCGGGAGACTCCTGTGAGTCAGCGCTGAAGCTGCGGAGTTCGTGCTTTGTGCGGCACTTTCGGCAGGTCGCCCTGCGGTAAAAGTCCGAGCCATGTGAGAAAATCCAGGTCAATGAGGTCTTTCTGGTGACTGCCGAGTCCATCGATGATAACTGGTATTCGTGGATTAATTTTGTGTTGGCATTCTGGCGGGGGCTTTATGCACAGTGTACCAGCGAGGGCGTGCTGGATTGTCGAGACTCCTGTCTGTCACACTGGACAGTGTGGAGCATTTGTGATATTCGCTGGCACGGGAATGGAGCATAATGGGGACGAACCGTTGTCGTGAAGTTGGAACCTCGACTAACTAATTAACTAACTAACTAATAAGTTTACGATCTTCATTTGTCTCTTGAAGGACTTGTTCATTGGTTTTTCTGTCTGTCCATGGTATTCTTTGCATTTTCCTCAGAAACCACATTTCCACAGCCATCAGATGTTTTTAAGCCTGACTGCTCATTGTCCACACTTCACATCCATACAAAAGTACAGGTTCTATGTAGCACTTCAACACTCTATTTCTCGTTTCAATTGATATCTTTTTATTGGTCAGTATTTTTTCATCTTGCAAAAGGCTACCTTCGTAATGGCAATCCTTGTTCTAATCTCTACAATGCATATCCCATCAGATGTTATGACTGTTCCGAGATAACTGTACCGATTAATTTGCTTAAGAATATGCCCATTTACTCGTATATCACATTGTGGTATTTCCTTCTTCCCAGTGACGAATCGATGAGTTTGCAAAAGATGATATTCTTGGCATCTGCAAAGGAGGTAGTTTGCCATTGCTTTTCTTCCTAGCAGTGACTATACTGGTTGATGACCATAGCCACTGTATCCCAAAATAAGAGATCCTCTGCCTACCGTCGTGAAGCTGTAGACCATAACCTACAACTATCTGTTGGCTGCTCTTCAACTTCGTCCACCACATGCACCCATGGCGTCACGTAACCTAGATTGGGGGGGGGGGGGGGGGGGGGGGGCTAAACAGGGACTCAACCTTGCCTAAGGGTGTCCCGTAGGCTAGCGAGGAAGTTAGGCACCTTACCTCTCCTTTGATAGGAGGGATTTTGGGAGACAAATAAGTGAGTTGTGTTAGGGAGACACATAGATACATTAAGTTAATGAGACACATAGAGAAATTAATTTGTGGGATAAGTTTTGTTTAAGAGACAATAAGTGAGTTATGTTAGGGAGACACATGGATAAATTAGTTAGGGAAACAGATACATTAATTTGTGAGAAACACATGGATAGGTTTTGTCTGGGAAACAAATAAGTGAGTTATGTTAGGGAGACACATAGAAAAACTAGTTAGGGAGACACATTGGTTATGTTGTGTTTGGGAGACAATATGTTACGTTGTGCTAGGGAGACACATGTTTTAGCTGTTTATCCAACCAGAGTGCAATGGGGGGCAGTTAGCGTCACCCATACAACTCCAATATCTGCTTAGGGAGATGGACCCATTATGGGAATATCCTGAGTGCTGTTAACCAATTGCCAAAAAACAGATAACAAGATTCTTATTTTGACAAAAAGCCTCACCTTTAAGGTATCGCTGGGCTCCATCTAAACATTCAGGCGACAGTTCATTGTCACCAAATGATCCCAGAAGTTCACTGACTAGGATGTCTGTCTTCTCTGGGGCTTCCCACTCCCTCATGTCACATGATACCACCTCAACCTGGTCTCCCCACTCCTCCTCCTTGAGATTCTCTAAACTGAGGATAATTACAATGGTAATTATAATACAATACATGCAAAACAGCAACAGTTGAGTCTAGCTATAAATAGAAGCCAATATTTGTGAGACATGAAGGAAGCAAAGAGAATATCAATTTGGAGACAACAGAAATAAGTTTTTAAATGAATATATTAGACAGAACAGTCAAACAAACTTTATTTTCAAAGGGTCACAAATTGACAATGTAGAGAGGCCTGCCTTACATTCGGCGCTTACAAACCACTTTCATCTTTCGCACATCAGTTATACATTATGTATTGTTACATTCACAGAGAAAAAATAACATAGTGATATGAATACTGTGTATATATACAATATGTAACAACACTTATGAGACATATATGTACGCACACATGTACATTCACTACATACATGCTCACACACATACAAATACACAATCACAAACACTATCACACTCACCCCTGATGACATATGTCTTAAGAAAATACTAGATAAATTTAAATAAACATAAGCATACAAATAATAAAAGCCACATAGTGCATCTGTCAAAAAAAACTATTATTTACTGCCAATATAGTACCTTGCGGTGTATGGCAGAGGGGGGTCTTTGAGCCTGAAGAATTAAGGCCGCCTGGCTAGTGCAGTCGCTGCGAACTGTGCAGGTTAGAATTTTCTTTTTGCCCCCGATAGAAAAAAATCCCACACCTTACCGAGGGATCGAACCCGGATCTCCCGAGTAACAGCATCGGTAAGGTGTGGGATTTTTTTTTCTGTCGGGGGCAAAAAGATATTCTTTTTTGTCTTTTGTCTCCCAACAGAGCATAGGTTCTCAACCAACCCATCCATTCTTTTGCCATCTCCTGAAGCTCCTTCCAGGTTCTTCCCATACAAATCATCCATCTTTAATTCTCTTCTTCGTGTTTTTTTAGGTCTCCCTCTAGTTCTGTTGTCCCATGGGTCCCAGAGAAATAACTTTCTAGCTATACCACTAACAGATTTTCTCAATGAGTGTTTTAACCAGCATCTGCATATTTTGCTCACCTCTTGACTCGCTAGAATTGACTTTTCAGTGCTCTCCATTAGTGATTCTGTCATCCCATTTCAGTCCTCTTCTGCACAATCACCAGTTAATGAATTTTAGTGTAGTTTATTATTATTGTTATAGTCCTTCATATTTCTGATTGATACAGCAGTACTGATTTGACATAGAGTTAAATGTTCTAAGATTGGTACTATATGTAAAGACTACTTACGTTATAACAGCATTTGGGTTTTTTTCGACAGCATATAATTTCCTTATCTTGCAGCCAGCTTCTTGAGCTGCGGCCAGAGATGCCCGAACGAGCGGACCCCTGCCAGCTCCAACAACCATTATCACACTACAAGAAATAAAACAATAAGATTGGCAACATCAACATTGCCGGCCAGCAATCAAGACAATTAGCTAAAATACAGTCAAATCCAACAGAATCATCAACATTTTAACACAGTGCAGGTGAGATTAGCATCTGGCAAATATGATCAATATTCCCCCATGTCACTAATGTGATCAGTATTCCCACATGTCATATATGGGGGATGCGTGATCTCGAGGTATGGTGTCCGCCTCGAGTGCTGGAGGCCACGGGCTCAAGCCCCGGTGATGACCGGGATTTTTTTCACGTGGACTTCTAGTAATAAAATTTTCCCTGGTCTCTGGGTAGTGAGATCGGACGCCCTTGTGTATTGTTGCGCACGTAAAAAATCCCTTGGCAGTTGGAAATACAAAAAGAGTAGCCTAATGGCGCTGCCCAAGCAAAATTTCGAGTTAAAAATCTACCCAAGTATTTTCAGGATACTCGCCGGTGCTACAGAGTTCGTACACTGAGCTGAGTTTCTCCAGACTCAGATTTGAGTTAGGATAAGAACGGAGCACTTATGGGTTGCTCCCGTGTGCCGTGATGTTGATCCATCGACTAAACTAAACTAAACATGTCATAGATGTGATCAATATTCCCCCATTTCCCTCCATGCCATTGCCTCAGTCCATCCAGCATAATTTCTCTCTGCCTGCATCTTCTTGCACCGATCTTTCCAGTCATCACAATGTTTTCCAATCTCTCTCTTCTCATTATATCACCAGAGAATACTGCCTCTTTATTATAATTGTATATAATGTTCTACTTCCATTAGCCTTTTCAGGCAATCGTCATTAGCTTTTTCCAGGCAATCGTCATTAGCTACTCTGGCAGTCCAAGGCATTCGCAACATTCATTGCAGGATCCACATCTGTTGCTTTCAAGCTATCTTAATTTGTTCACTCACACTCCATGAACAGGCTCTATATAACATTTCAGCACTCTCTGACATTCAATGACAGCGACCTACTGCATAAGATACTTTTCATTTTCTGAAATGCAGCTTTTGCTTCACCTATGTAACTGAAGAGGTAACAACTCCCACAGGTAGTAACTGAGATCAACATTGCCACATGTACCAGGTTACAATAATACTAAGGTAGATACTAAAACTGACATATGCCATTATCAGGCTTTAATGTTGGGTCACTGCATTATGAGGTGCGGATAACCAGCTCTCTGTCTGGTTACATATCTCAATGTTTAGTTGTCTACTCTTGGCAGCCCAATGACATTCTAGTGAGGATGTTGGTGGCAGGGTCTACAGACCTACAGTGAATTGGTGAATGTTGAAGGATACACAAATATCTCTACCCAAGCTATTATTTTAACTTTTAAATCTAAGATAAACTTGTGTGTAACCAGAGCCCAAATAGGGCAGCGTAGTAAAGAAGTACTAAATTGGTATGACAGAATCATTAATGTGGGGCTTACGGGCAGAACTAACAAATTTCAGCAAGTAAAGATGGTGGGAAAAGACTCTACTGTTGGTAAGGCTACACATTGATAACACCTATTAATAGTTTACATAAAAGTCCTTTTCCTAGAACTCAAAAGGCAAAATAAATAGAGAGAGAAGTAAAGACATAGGGAAGGAAATCAAAGACAAATGAAAAAGAAATATGGGGAGGAAATGAAGAGAGTTGTAGGAGATGGCAAAAGATAAGTGAGCTTAGTGTGAGTTGGCTGTGGGCCCCTGCTTCACTTGGGAAGGGTGGAAATAAGAGAGGAAATAAAAGACATACAAATAAAAAAATTAATCATTATTCTTACTGACCAAGAGAGTTACTATTTTAAAAATAACAGCAGAATCAAGAGACAAGTACCACAAATGCTTAGCCACGCATCCACAAAGTAAAAAGTGCTAATGATATTAACATCATACATACACATCTTTGGTTTCTCTGTCCTCCAATGGAATCTTGTCCAGTAGGGCGCGGTAGACAGCCTTTTAGAGAGATGAGAGAGAAAGTCAAGTCAAGAATCCTCTTAAACACCAACAGGCTTACTGGGTATGTGAATGCTGAATGATAAGTTGTACTAAGTGTAGTTGTAATCAGAGTTTACATAGAACCATCAGAATGTCCTCAAAAAAACTGAAATGCCGATTCATCATATACATTATGTTTTGTTATTTTTACACAGTGACTTTAAATTGCCAGTAATGTGTGGGAAAGCAACTGTTTATCTGCAGTATGCATTATGGTCCAATGAATTTACTAAATATATTTAGAGCCTATTCCAGTGATATTTTAAGTCTCAGAAAATTTCACACAGAAATACATGAAAACAAAACTCTGAATGATACAGGAAATTAAAGAAGGAAGTTGCTCCTGATATAGCCAGATTTCTGTGGTATGTGCTGACCAAACATAAAGGGTGAGACAAATAATGCAATGTTTGGAACACACAGCAAAGAGTGAATCACACATCAAGAATTGTTGTGACTGAAAGTGTTCACATGTGGTTGAATAAACTTTGTAAATATTAACAATCTGCTCCAAAGATTGGATTTTTGTAATGAATTATCTCCCCCGAAGGTTGGGATGTTTTTAATGAAATTTCTGCTATCAAAGATAGGATATTTGCAATGAAATATCTGCTCTAAGGTTGGGAATTTTGTAATGAAATTTCTGCTCCAAGGTTGGGATGTTTGTAATGAAATATCAGCCTCAAGGTTGGGATGTTTGTAATAAAATATCAGGTTGGGATGTTTGTAATAAAATATCTGCAAGGTTGGGATGTGTGTAATGAAATTTCTGCTCGAAAGATTGGATGTTTGTAATGAAATATCAGGTTGGGATGTTTGTAATAAAATATCTGCTGCAAGGTTGGGATGTTTGTAATGAAATTTCTGTTCGAAAGATTGGATGTTTGTAATTAAATATCTGCTATAGGGCTGGGGTGTTTGTAATGAAAAGTCTCCAGTGATGTGAAGTGATTAATGAGAAATGTACATTCAGTTGGAATGATTAGAAGGATATCATTTGCTTTTGGTGTTATCAAAGGTTATTTACACACCAAAAAAAATAAATAAAGACCTAACAAGAAATGTATGCCGGCTTCGTGGCTTAGAGGTTATGACTTTTCTCCGTAATCTCGTATACTCTTGTGGGCAACGTGATGACGGTGAGAATCAGCAGTGGTTCGAATCGCATCGGTAACTTACGGGGTATGTGAGCCGGCCGCTCAGAAAGCAATGGCAAACTACTGAGCGTAATCTTGCCAAGAAATCAACATACAGCTGAAAGATGCTGGTGTTGACAGCGATGTCCTGTAAAGGATATGCAAAAAAAAAAAAAAAAAAAAATGTATGATTACTAAAGGAATCTGAAAGTTGATGGACAAAAGAAAACAGCAAAAACGGGATAGATAAATAATGAAATCATAGACATATAAATGCAAAAGAAACGAGTTGGTTAAGTGAGCAGTGTAAATTTGAATTAATTTTATTCAAGGTACAAATAACATGTACAGATGAATCAGTGATCTGACACGTACAAAAATCAGATTAAACACGGGCTGTCTGAAGTCAAAAACAGGAATGGTATTAATGGAAGAAGATGCTATAATCAAGAGATGGAATGTGATACAATGGAGAGCACAATTAACAGAACAAAGTAATTTAGAAAGGCCACCTAAATTAATTGAAGAAGTCACTGATGCTATCAAACACATACAAAAGCAATCAGACAATTTGAATTATATATAGGAATGCCATAGATAGAATGGATCCAGAACTCCAAAGACCAAGATCTGTGGAGATACACAAACACCCACAACATTCATCAAGGCACATCATCTTCTCACACAATCAGATGTCAATGTGAATAAATTCAAAGATAACAGCGGTCAACTTGAGCTTGTTGATATCTCCATAGAGTTTGTCTTCTAATGGAGTGGGTGTAGGCCAGAATATCTTTCTCTGTTCTGCAAATGTTGGATACTGCTGCAAGAAATGTTTAACAAGGCATGTGATGATGATTGGCAAGATATGGTTTTGTAGGAAAACATTAATACTTCATGTCACATTCCTGTGGTCATTGACATTAAGGTGAGTGGCTGTACAAGATAAACAGTTCACGAGATAAAATGGGGCGGATGGTGGGTCCCCCAGAGGGCGTAAATGAGAGAACAGTAATTGAAGGGGGGAGCTGAGATGAGGTCAGCTGGTGAGGCAGACAGTTTGAAGCAGTGAGGTGGTGTTTGTGTGGATCATTGTGAGGGGGGCATAGAATTGTTTAAAAAGACAGGGACAAGATTGACGGGGAGTTGAGGTTGAAACTCCGAGCTGAGAGGGAGTTGAGTGTAGACCAGACCAGGAGAAGGTCGTGGTCTGATAAAGTGAAGAATTGTGACGGAGTTTGAAAGATAACTCCGCACTGTGGGTTCCAGGGATAGTGAGTGGAATTCGAGACCCATAGTGGGTTACTTTGAGTCGGGCCTAGAGAGAGGCTAGTATACCTGTCGTGTGGGACGATATTTTAGTAGCCTTGAGAGGCAGTGCTATTCGAACGTGTTCCATTGGGATGGAGATATATTCTTAGAGAATTATTGTTCCTGGATTTATATGTTACATGTGTCTGTTGTTAATTCAGAATTAAAGGAATATTATGTGCGCAAATTAACGCTTGTTCACTGACTGGTGTTTGGTGGTGATGCATCTTGATTAATCTGTTGTTCAACATCACATGGTTACAAGGACATACCCTAGACACAACCATAGCCACTCTATCTGTCACTTAGTCAACATTCACTTTGTGACAGAGAAGATTTCTGGGAGGCTTCGTCGATTAGAGAGAACACTAACATCAGAGACATTAGTCGGATGCCCAATTACAACAACAATAATGAGAGCTCTCCTGTCAAGAATAAACACCATTTTCAGTAAACAGCGCATTTAAAAAGTGTCGGAGAATTAATACAGAGTCCACGAGAAACCAGGTAAAAATATCATTTCTCACTCGGAGTGGGGAGAGAGTAGACGGGGGAAAGTGTGTCCACGATATAAACACTGGGGTTTCTTCCGTGCGGGAACTGGGTAGCACATAGGTCACGAGAAGGTCAGGACAGGTAAACTGGATACCAGGCAGTATTTCTTCGGCTATCAGGGACGTCAGAAAATTAACGCAAACAGGCGCGTGTGTTTATAGGTCAGGTGAACTTGTGGACAGCGAGTGTGTGTGTACGGCGTCTTCAGAGTTCGGTGCAGATAATAAGATGGAGAGGGGCGCCAGAGGAGTTACGAGGGTAATTCATGGTTAAAAACTCGCCAGGAGGAGGGGAGTTATAGGAGGAAAGTGTGGGGAACACACAAAGGTGACAATCGTTGCTCCACAGAAAAGTAAGCGTTTCTACACGGATTATTGTGATAAAGAGAAACAGAGATGACGGGTGGGTTCATTTCAAGGCCGAGAACCAGGGAATTTGACGGAAAAATTTCCACGGAGAATAACACGTTGGGTTTCTACTGAAACTACGATTTACGTTTAACGTCTTTGTGTGTGTGTGTTATCATCGGCAAACAAACCACAACAGTCATTCAAGTGCCGTCTTCGCAAATATGAGCGCATTTTTTTTCACCAAAAAAGACTTGCGAAGCGGATTTAAAGCGCGTGATCATTTTTCTGCTATTCGTTGGTTTAACCGGGTCAGCAACAGGTGAAACCATTACCATCACTTCAAAGCGACAGTGACTACGCAGATAAACATTCATTGATTTTAAAGGTATTTTCGGCTCCCCAAAACGCAACGAAAACCCTATATTTCTGGCCAAAACAAGAGCGATAACAGACATTATACAATCACACGCCAACTCCACGGGGAGGGTTACAAAAACACTACGGACTGTGAAGATACAAGGCGTTGGGATAATTATCATCATCTTCAACTTTTTACGACAGTCGAAATCGTGTCACCACGTCAACAAAAAGTGACAACGCATCAGAACTTTAATTCATTGTGGGAAGCTAACGTCGTAATCTTTTCAAAACAGTAACCGACAAACATTTCCAGGCGATTTTTCGGAGACTATTGAAAACAAATTAAGGACTTTTAAAGATTCTACCATCGCATTGGTGTCGGCAACCCTTGTTTGCTTCTGTTGTTCTCATCGTCCTAAGTATTGTTGTTGTTGTGCGTTACGTAAATATTTGTATGTGGTCCAGTGGTCGTAATAAGTTGGATATTTTTGCTTTATTTCTCGAAATGCGGGAGACAGAGCAAAGGTGAAGTTTCTAGGTGCACATTGTATTGGTTGAGAGACAGCTGACGAGTCAGTTTGTTTTGTGCTGTGGCATTGGGTCGTCTCGACATTATACATGGTGTCCAAGTGTCTACGTCAGATCTATGTACATTATTCATTTTATATTTGTTCTTTTTACTGTTTTCCTCTTTACTGTTACATATAATATTTGAGTTCTTTGGATATATGGTATTGTTGTAATGCTTATGTTAATACATCTTCTATCTAGATGGTATTTGTCAGTTTATATTATGCGCACGGTATGGTCTTTCATGGGCATGTTTATGTCAGTGGTTTTTATTTCTATGTAATCATCCGTCTGCGTTTCACCGGCCTATGCGTCTAGCGTTTTAATAGTTCGCAGTTAGTGTGTATCATCCATTTGTGTATGTATATGTATGTTTACAACTATTTCCAGGAATTGTTCTACAGTTATTTTATATATATATATATATATATATATATAGATAGGAGGGAGTATAGTTTATATTCCCCCCTCACTACCTAGTGCTTATAGAGTGACTGGGTGAGTACAGAGTGATATTGTAGCACTACGGATTTACGTACACAGGGAGTGCGGGTGTACTTAGGGAAGTGACACAAAGAAAAACAGCAGAGCCTGTACATTTATAGTTGGCTGATTCACAGCAACGTGTCCACAAGTACAAGATGCCTACTTTAATGGATTATATTGAAGCAGGTGAAAGAATAGGCCTGAAAGGTAAAGAGTTACAGGAGTATGCAGAAGCGAAAGAACAAAAGCAGACGGAAAGAGAGGAGAGGCATAATGAACGCGAGGCAAAGCGTCTACAGGAAGAGAAAGAGACGCAAGTAAAACTAGCTGAAATGGAAAACAAACGTCTACAGGAAGTAAAATTAGCTGAAATAGAAAACAAGCGTTTACAGGAAGAGACACAAGTAAAACTAGCTGAAATGGAAAACAAACGTCTACAGGAAGTAAAGTTAGCTGAAATGGAAATTGAGAAAGAGAAGATCAAGTGCCAGATGCAAACTGAAATCGAGTTAAGAAAACTAGAACTATCTTCGAAAGGTCAAAGTGAGGAAAGCAGAAGACCGTCGCAGTCATCACAGAGATTAAAACTGCCATTTTTTACGGACCGAGACAACTTGGATTCCTATTTGTCGAGATTCGAAGCATCAGTGAAGGTATTAGGCATCCCAGAAAGCGAGTACCCAATTAGATTGGGCGAGTATTTAACGGGTAAGGCTCTAGATACAATGTTTAATTTACCTGTAGAAGAAAGAAACAACTACACTATCTTACGTCAACGTTTGCTGACAAAGTTCCAACTAACTGAACATGGATATGGAACAAAGTTTAGACAGTTAGGGCCAGAGACAAATCAAGATTTCACAGATTTTGTTAACACAGTAAAGAACACATTTAATAAGTGGATGGAGCTGGCAGAGGTAGGAAAAGATTTTAATAAATTAGTGGATTTAATGCTGAGAGACAAGGTGTTATCATCGTGCAATACTAATTTAGTGGCTTTCTTCGAGGAACGTAAGCCAAAGGACATAGACACAATGTCTCAGTTAGGGCAAAACTATATGACTGCACATCCTAACAGTTCAATGGGGAAACTAATGAGTGAGGAAATAGTCTGTGCAGCGTACACTAAACAGGACCAGAATCCAGTCATTAGACCAAGGGCGAAAAGTGTGGATTCAGCACAGAAAGGTGAGCAACAAGAACTTCAAGATAATGGTTTCCGAGGAAACAATGTTGGTAGAGTAGGACGGTACCCATATAGAAGAGGGAACTTCAAGAGACGTCCAAATTATGCCGGATGTTGGAATTGTGGGAGCTGGAGACACAAAATGGCAGATTGTGATGCACAACCATCAGATGGACCAACGAACAACAGTAAAGGGAGATCACTTGTTTTCAAATGTGGAAGGAACGGGCATGTCAGTCATCAATGTAGGATGAGAGAAACAGAGCACTCAAATGCAGCACAAGTAATTGAGACGCTGAACAATGAAGATTGTAGTGGGTGCAAACCTCTTTTTGAAAAAGACAGTCAGCCAGTCTTAATATGTGGTCACACAGTTAAAGCAGGATCAGCAGTGCATGAAGGAGGAAGTCTGAAGATGCATCATGGGTTTGTTAATGATAGGCCAGCGTTAACAATTAGGGATTCCGGATGTACGTCCATCGGGGTGAGAAAGGGTTTAGTGCATCCCTCGGATTATACAGGAGAAAAGATTAGATCCATAACATTTAATGGGACAGTAGAATTCTACCCAATAGCCGGTGATAACAGTAAAAACACCATACATAACAGGAAGAGTTACAGCATGTGTTTTAGACTCACCAGTGGCAGATCTCATCATAGGAAATGTTATAGGAGTTAAAGAGTGTACAGAAGAGGAAGTAGTTTATTGGGACCAAAAATATAGTGTAAGCAGTAATGAGGTAGTTAACACAAGAGAACCTAAATTAGAGAGTATAGCTGAGGTAGAAGAGGCACTTGAAGTAGACACAGGAACTCAGGACAAGGATAGTACAGCTGAGCAGATGAGAATGGATCCCAAATATAGTGCTAGTGACTCCCAGAGACAAGATACTACTCTGAACAAATGTTCCCAAGGGTGTAGGAGAGTAGAACATAGGCAGTCAAAGAAAGGTAGATGGTGCTTCGAGAGGAAGAACAATGTTCTTACTCGCCGCTTTTCAGATAGTGGAACTGCACGTGGGCAAGTAGCAGTACCTTTAGCACACAGACACCGATATACTAGAACAGCTCAGGATAGTGCATGTGCAGGGCACATAGGCATAAGGCGTATGCAGCAGAAAGAAAGGTGCCAGATATATGGGCCAGGATTGAATAAAGAGTTCAGACTAAACAGAGACTCAAGTGTAATGGTGCAATATGCAGATAGGAAAGTTGAGTCAGGTCAAAAGAGTGTTCGCGACATTACTGACCCAGGGCTAGGGATAGCAAACAGATGTTGTAATTGTAGAGGTACCATGAGTGATGGGTACATGAAAGGTAGACACAGCATCGACAGGAATCAGAGGTGGGTTAATGCAAGAACAGAACCACCTGATATAGTGTCGGTACACAAATAGTATTGTGTGGTCGTGAAGTAGTAAGAGACCTGTGGGTACATAAGTATAATGCTTTTCTATGATGTATTATTATTATTATGTGATGTATTAGTTCATGCATTGATACAAAAGATAGAAAGATGTTTGTATTTATGTGTGGGGAATATGGGAGTGTACTATGAGCATTTGATGTATTATGTAGTGTGGTAGCGAGAGTAAGGTGCAGCCATACTTAGGGCTACCCAGGCAATGTGTCTGGGTCACATATTTAATAAGTTTTAGTCTCCCAACATTTGAAAACGATGTTTTCTTTTGAGGGTGGGGTAGTGTCACATTCCTGTGGTCATTGACATTAAGGTGAGTGGCTGTACAAGATAAACAGTTCACGAGATAAAATGGGGCGGATGGTGGGTCCCCCAGAGGGCGTAAATGAGAGAACAGTAATTGAAGGGGGGAGCTGAGATGAGGTCAGCTGGTGAGGCAGACAGTTGGAGCAGTGAGGTGGTGTTTGTGTGGATCATTGTGAGGGGGCATAGAATTGTTTAAAAAGACAGGGACAAAGATTGACGGGGAGTTGAGGTTGAAACTCCGAGCTGAGAGGGAGTTGAGTGTAGACCAGACCAGGAGAAGGTCGTGGTCTGATAAAGTGAAGAATTGTGACGGAGTTTGGAAGATAACTCTGCACTGTGGGTTCCAGGGATAGTGAGTGGAATTCGAGACCCATAGTGGGTTACTTTGAGTCGGGCCTAGAGAGAGGCTAGTATACCTGTCGTGTGGGACGATATTTTAGTAGCCTTGAGAGGCAGTGCTATTCGACGTGTTCCATTGGGATGGAGATATATTCTTAGAGAATTATTGTTCCTGGATTTATATGTTACATGTGTCTGTGTTAATTCAGAATTAAAGGAATATTATGTGCGCAAATTAACGCTTGTTCACTGACTGGTGTTTGGTGGTGATGCATCTTGATTAATCTGTTGTTCAACATCACATGGTTACAAGGACATACCCTAGACACAACCATAGCCACTCTATCTGTCACTTAGTCAACATTCACTTTGTGACACTTCACTTACATGTTGATACTGGGAATATTTCACTGGATCCTTCTCAAAAACTTCATACGTCTGAGATTCCAAGTTGTCCATGAGTGGCTGCAAGGAAGACATATGAAGTTGAACATGTATTCATATGTACTGCAAGATGGCATGGCATGCAGACACCAGACATATTTTGTGAAACTGTTGAATACTAGTTCAAACAAGGTAAATGTAACATTTTAAGTATATTATCAAAGATACTTCAAATAGTCATGGATAGTTTGTAATCCTGTAAAAGGCTGTGAGCTGACTTTGTGCTTTGATGCCGAGGCCATCTGTGACCCTCAAACTTGCATTTACCAGAATGGGGTTTGTGTAGAAACTTCCCTGCTGACTCAGGGCCAGGTACTACCTGTATGGGGATGTGCTGCAGAACCTTCTGCCCCTATCTCCAAGATCAAACACCAGAGAAGGTGCACTGACTAGTAATGAGACTCTGGGTCTATGGAGAGTCATGGCGATACCCGGAGCTTTAGCTAGAGTGGGGACCCGGTCTGTGGGTGGGCTGCACCATGTGAGTGTTGTTTTAGATCAAATCAGTTTGTTGTTGTTGTTTGTTTTGCGCTCCCTCACTTTGAACCCAAGCGTAGTCCATACACACTACTTCCAGTAGTGCTGGACTAAATTTTGGGTGAGGATTAGCTTTCCCTATTAACAGGGTCCCTCAACATCGTCAGGCAAACCCACTCCAACTTCAGAGATACTTGTAATTTACATCCCCAAGTCAAGGAAAATAGGTCAACATTTTAGTCCAACTGTCCGGTGTAAGGGTTGAACTCCTTACCTCAGCATCAGCACACCAAATGTTTAAGAACATGCGTTCTTATCCACCCAGCCATGCTGACCTACACAAAACCAGATTTAACATATGGTTGTGAATCGGGACAATTAGGTAAAAAAAAATCCCTTGAGGTCGCAAAGGTGAAGTTTTACAGAAGAATGCTGAAAATGACTTGTCACGCAAAATGAGTAATTTAGATGTTTAAAAAGTTAAACAAAGGTAATTTATCACACAGAAAGAGGCAGTCACCATTTTTGGCCACATTATAAGAACTGGAACAACTGCAAAAATGTATGGAGAAAGAGGAAGACAACAAGGGAAGATTGTTAACAGGATTTTATTATGGCATGAAAAAGTGTTAGCAAAAACTGATACATGCTTAATGATAAAGAAAGTTTTACGAGAACAATAAAAAGACAAAGGTCGACCAGCACACGAAGATGGAAACAGGAGACTGAAGACATCTTGGACATGAAACGCCATGGGGCAGGAGAACCAAGAAGAATCTTGTCAGCTGTTGTGAGAGCAATGTTTGGCCAAGGAGCCTGATGTTGATGAGCTCATCTCCAGATATTATCTGTCCACTAACAAAAATGTAACTGATCTAGTCTGTTTACTTCATGAGATCTTTCACAGGTGTTGGAAAATAGTAACAATGACAATATTGTAAAAATAAGATTATATATTAGATGAGATCACAAATGACAGATAATGAACAGCACAAATGTTATAGTTCTTGTATTGTCACTGTCATTTTCTGCCTATATAGTACCTTGAGTCTGAGGTATTAAGGCCGCTTGGTTAGTGCAGTCGCCGTGAACTGTGCAGGTTAGGGTTTTTTTTTCCCCAGACAGAAAAAAATCCACACCGTACCGAGGATTTGAACTCGGATCTCCCAAAAGAGAATCTAGCATTCTAACCTCTCGGCCAGCCATATTTATACAAAATGAAGATGTTAAAATTGTTAATGAATTAGCATTCTTCTTTGTTCCGCCTTTGATGAGAGTGTGCCACACCCAGTTATGTATCCCAAAGGTCAGCGTGTCCGACGTCGGCATTCATTTCTGTAAGGTCTTGCCTTCTCCAGACAGGATCTATCCAAGATGACAAGAGTGGCATTAAATCTATAGCAGAGTGACACTTTTAAAAGACTTCACTCAAGTCCTTGGCCTGAATAACCCGACTCAACCCATCAACCTACTTGAATTACATTTCTTTGTTTACCTGTAGAGGAGACTGAAGGAAGTCTTCATATCCTTTAGCAAACTGGCTGACAACATCTGCAGGGTCCTGAGTCTGCCACAGGTGGTCAACGTACTGCTGATATGACCTGATGGTTTTGTCAGGGTGGCGATCTTGGCCAGTCACTATTACTTGAGAATCCAGCTATCAACAAATGAATACATTAGACCATTACAACAGCAAGAAATTCAGAAACACTATTAAATCTATTTCTTCTCTTGGCTTCAGTACTGTTATGAGCACATCTATTAAATCTCACCTACCTACATTTCTATTCTCAAGGATGGTTCTCATATTGAAGATTTGGTCCCCGATTCCCCTGTCCTGTCTAAAACCTGCCTGTATATTTTCTAATTCACAATCTTAACCTCCTTCCAATTTTCTTTATAATGATTAGCAAGATGATTTTGCTAGCATGACTTAGTGTTATAGTACGATAGTTGGTACACAATTTTAAATTGCCTTTCTTTGGAAGAGGGATGTCGACTGTTCTCTTTCATACTTTGGGCCAAAGAGTGATGTCCCAGGTCTTCAGATAACAGATACAGGCTTCTCCTTCTACGTGGTGTTGTTAGTAAAACATCACAGCCTGGTGACTTCCCTTGTTTCAGACTTACCACAACCATCTATGTTTAACATTCTCCAAAGGTTCAACCACAGATCATCTCCGTTGCCACCCTGTCATGCTATTCAGCATTTTCTTCTAGCGTACTACACAACATCTGTCCTGCCAAAAGCTTGTGGTTGAGGATGAAGCAGAGGTGTGTGTAACAAAATGGCCACTGGGACTGTTAAGTATTCATACTCTTCTGAAGGAGATTGAGTACATACAGGCATGTCCTAAGTATGGCATGACATATTTTGACAAAAATTCCTGCTATCAACATGGGCACCAGACCCTCTCTTATCAATCATAACAATACCAAACAATGACTACTGATGTGTCGTACAATGGTTTATCATCTGCAAATGCGAATTCTCCTCTTGCAATGCCTGATTGACTACCAAACAAAATAAGCTGCCTTTCTAAGTATGCTAAACATGATGTTACAGTACAAAGTAAAGGATCATTTCACATCCCACATTGCATTAGATACACAGTGTTAGTCATATATTTCTGTAGAGCAACTGGCGCTTGATGGATCATGTGGTCAACATCACTCAGTCGTCTTTACAGCATTTTTTGGCTGTTCGTGATTCCTGGGCAAGTTTATGTTCAGTAGTTTGCTATTGCTTTCTGAACGGCACCCATACCATTTCATAAAAAAACCAACACATCTGTGTTTCGAATGCTGGTATGCGGGATTACAAACTGCGTCCTTAACTCCTTCGCCACGGAGCCGGCTAGCAGACCTGATCAATTAAAAACATACAGAATTAATGGGGATTCTCAACCACATGACCAGGGGGGCAGGCAGACAAGCATATCCAATATGCCACAGTGGTTCTGAAACATGCAGATTCCCTACATATCATTTTAAAATAGTTACAAAAAGAAAGCAATTACCCTGAAGAACTTCCTGATAATATTTTGATGCATTTTGGACAATACAGGGTAGCCTTTCTTGTTGGTTAAAAACAGAGAAGTGGATAATACGAGGGCTCTGACTGGTTCTCCAAGCCACCTGTCAATCACTTGTGTAGGTGGCAGATTGGCTGTCAGTTCCAGGACAACACCAAGCCTTTTGTTATAGTCACAGAGAGATCGGAACTTATTCCACCTGCAAGACACAATGACAGACAACACTATTTCTTTTACAACTTAAGACTTAAACCCAAATTTAACTTTTTCGTAAAGTACTCACAAAAGCACAGGCTTATTAACATGAGATATAAACACACAGGTTCTGACTGGCACACCTGGAAGGCATAGGGAAGAAGTAGAAATCAGATTCAGACCTGATGTCTCAAACAAACCGCATCTCATTGAAGGAACAAGATGTCAGGATCTAGATAACGTATATGAGTTAAAGGAGTGTTAAGTGATAATTAGTCACTCACTGGTTACATGTAAACAGATAACAACAGTGACAAGCTAGCATTAGCTGGGAACAGAAACCAGGTCATAAACAATAACAGGAAGTCTAGGAGCAAAACTCTTAGAGTAGATAGATAATAAGCTGAATCAAATGACAGGATTGTCACGGGGACAGAACATTAGGATGACATAACAGGGACAGCTACTTTCCACTTCACCCACACAGACATCTGTGTTATACAAGTAAACATAGTTCACCAGGGAATAGCTTTGACATCTATTACCTACATCATTCACTTCACCTGAAGTTAACACTGTCCATAGGATGTCATCAAGAATGAGCGAGAGTGAAGGCAAATTATGAGTGAACGCATTCCTTGATGAAAGAGTGAGTCTGAGTTGAGGGTATATTGTTTCCAGTAACAAATTAAGTTAGTTGTGCATTCTTGAAAGAATGTCAGTCAACCCCAGCATTTTTGGCTGTTTGTAATTTCTTGACAAGTTTACATTCAGTAGTTTGCCATTACTTTCTGAATGGCCAGCACTCATACCATTGTATGAAAACCAGCACAAGGTGGTCTGCTACCAAATCGCCCAAAACGATGTTTTGAATGCGGTATGCAGAATTGTGAACTCTTTTCCCACCTGTGTAACAAGTCTTATGTTATTAAATAGTGTGATCTGTTTGTAATTGGTAGCGATACATGGCAAAGCTCTACTAAGAAGAAGTACTGACAATAGAGGTGTGATGAGAATGCATGTTGTTGATGGACTGCCCATAACATGGATAGGTGCAACCTGTATATGACGTACAGTGAGGGTGTATAATGGTTCAGCATTAATGACAAGAGCAATGGACTTCAGCCGGCTGTTTGAGCATATAGAGTATGTATCCTGTGGTAAATATTGTGAAGGTTGCCACTATGACTTCATCTCAAGTTATTTTGCCCATTGATCGTTCACTAGAGAGCCAGTGCAGTATATGTGTGAAAGCAACTGTACTGTCTGATATACCATTGCCTGTTAAGCATATGCCCTTAGACACATACAACACATACTACAAGTCTGGCAAACTTGAGTACGTGTTCAATAAAACAAAAGTGATGTATAAAATGGTAAGCTGAGGGTAATGTATAAAATGATAAACAGAAGGTAATGTACAAAATGATAAGTTGAAGGTAATGTATAAGATGATAAACCAAGTGTAACTATCTATTGTATGAAATGATAAACTGAAGGTTCTGTATAAAATGGTAAAACAGAGCAATGTATAAAATGATAAACCAAGGTTCATATATCAAGTAGGCACTATAAAAGATGGTGAAGACGAGGAAAAATAAGTGAAAGAAACCTACCACATCCAGGTATCCTCAACCTTGTCATCGTCCAAGTGTGGATCAACACCTTCTATCACATCATCACACTGGTCGGCATGACTGACTAGGGGCACGTGGATCCAGTATTGCTGTTTAAACATTGGATGCTGTGATATTATTTGATACAAACAAAACTTTCTTTCATCTTTCTCTCGAATTTTGATGATCTTGCTCCAGTCCACCATTTTCAGTAAATTCAGATTGAGTTCCACAAAGTGGCAAAGCTGCCTGCCTCAAGCTCTAAAGGTCCCTTTTCAGACCGGATTGTTCAGACCATGAGTGAGATTTGTCCACAGACCCCTGTGGGTCATCATTGGAGATATGGAGTTAGTACTTTGTGTGATGCTCTCAGCAGGTGCTAGCCATTTTGTGGAGAAAAGAAACTGAGCCACATCAGGCAAAACTCTGTGCCATGAAGTCGATTCTCTTGCCTTTAACACACTTCTTCCATGTCCTCCTATTCATGTAATTTGAACATGTTCAGCAGGTTTTATGTTTGTCTCTTTAACAGGATACATTTAATCATGGTCATATCATCTTAAGCACTTGGATTCCATGAATTATTTACCATTACTCTGGCTCTCTACTTTCATCCCATATCATTGTTGTTACTATCTAATTCAATCAAGTGCCATCTCTACACAGAAGATCAAATGTAATGAGTCTCCATCATCGTCTGTCCTTTGTCTTCACGGTACATCTATAGTCTTCTTCCAGTCCACTCTTGATATTGTCCACCCACAAGTAACCTCTTTCTCCTGCATGCTTCTGTCCAGCACATCTTACACCAAGGAGCTGTGGCTCTTTATTAGGCTAAAATATTACACATATGGAGGTGAAGAGATTCAAAGTACTTTAAAACCGTTGTCGTGGAGCAAGATCATAGCTTGATGTACTTCTACTTGCATTACTATTATTCATTTAATAAAACATGCATCAGAATAACCCTATCCTTTTGTGGGTAAATCTGTCTCTCTCACTGTATGTGTAGTTATGCATGCTCAAACACATATAAATGCATCAAAAACAAAAATAATGGCAACTGATAAAACAAATATGCAACAGTTTTATTTATCAATGGAGATAAATGACAGAAAGTGAGTAGTGTTAAATATCTATGTGGTTATTAAGACAAACGAAAATAGGAAAATGAAATATTTTGGACATGTCAAATATATTAAAGTCTGGAAAACATAATTATGGAGGGAAATGTACAGGTGAGGTGGAAGAGAGGAAGACCACAATGTAGTAGATTGAAGGTGTGATAGATAATTTACACATGACAGCAACAGAGGCAAGATACCTAGCTTAAGACAGAGCGAAATGTTGTAAGAATTATGGAGGTGAAGTTCTGCACAGGGCAAGTCACTGGATAAGGATCATATTTGTCCATGCCATAATTAAATCTAATATCTTTTTCAGCGTCATCCTCTATGTCTTGTTCCTTGAATCCTACTGTTGTTACAATGTATTCTAATGTGTCACTTCTTACGGTAGCCCAAGAAATATTTTCCCCATTCTAATGCTTGTGATAGCACTCAAATGTACAAGTTTCAAACTACTGCACAGCTTTAAAGAATGGCTATTAAAATATAATAATGTTTACAGTTTACTTTAGTCGACGGATCAACTTTATTGCACATGGGTGTAACCCATAAGTGCTCCGTTCTACTCCTAACCCAAGCCTGAGTCCAGAGAATCTCAGCTCAGTGCACGAACTCTGTAGCACCGGCAAGGATCCTGGAATACTTTGGGTAGATTTTCAACTCACAATTTTGCCCCGGCAGCGCCGTTAGGCTATGTTTACAAGTTTCTAAAACCTGGCATTCTCACCTGCTGGTAGTAACTGGCTGTCATCTGTTCACTGAGACACTGGGCCAGGTTGATGAAGTTGCCATCACGAAGAGCTATCATCACAGCTGGCAGACCCAGATGGGCAGACCAGGTCAATTCCTCCTTCAGAGCCTGGTACCATAAGAAATATAAGTTACATGGTTTATTTTCTGAGTAGCTCACATAAGGCTGCAGGTACGTTATATAATGAAACAAAAAGGTATGTTCAGATCCCAGAGAACAATATATATCTAATTACACCCCACAGAAGTCAGTGTGCCGGACTTCAGTAGACATTTGTGATAGGTTTACCTGTAAGGTATGGCCTCACCTACCTATGGGTAAGTTTTCTTCCCCAACAAGTTTACCAGGACAGCATCCATGTAATCCGCTGTTTGTGATTTCCAACCCGTTGCATTTTTAGCATGTACAAATTGCAAATGGAGCTTCCTGATTGTTTTTTTCTTTCTGATCTGAATAGACTAGATATCCAATCTCACTTCCCAAAAGATTAGGGGAGAACGTGTGATATAACTAAAAACCAATGGCTCCTGTAAAAAAACCCATTCCTAATCTGGATTATGAACCCGTAACTTCTGAGTCTGAGATGGACACCATAACCTCTCAACCAACCTCCTTTTTAAAGAATCCAGTTGAAAGCCAAGCCTAGCTCATTCTATACCAAAAAACTCACCATAGGTCAATGAGTTACTCCTTATATGAGCAGCACTTACAACAACCATCACTGTGCTGACACAATGTGATGTCTGCCTAATACTCTGAATGTCAAAGTGAAGAAGTTCAACTGAGGCCAGGTAAATGGTGGAAGAAGCTTGCACTATTGTCTGAAAGACAGTTACAGCAAATCCACCACAATGATAGTAGACATTCAGCTCGAAAGCTTTGTACTCACAATTGGAGACCACAATCAGATGATCTAAATGAGTGTGCTTTTTCACTACAGGGATGGAAACACCACTTTACAAATTCTTCATGTCATACAAGAGTGAAAAACTCCGAAAATTTAAAAAAAAAAAATGAAATTTGCACAATAAACAACATATAATTGACACAAACTGAGTCCAGGAAAGTTATTACCTGTAACAATTCTCTTCTAATTCCTAATTTCAATGTTTCTAGCCAAGCAGTAACCATTCTATTCTAGTCGTTACTTTCAATATTTCTAGCCTAGCTGTAACCATTCTATTCTAGTTGTTACTTTCAATATTTCCAGTCTATCTGTAAACATTCTATTCTAGTAATTACTTTCAATATTCCTGGCCAAACTATAAGTTTACTATAACCATTCTATTTTAACTGTCACTCTTTTTATGGTTCTGGCCTAGCATAGTAGCAAGTACTTTTACCAGCTGGCCTGGTGGTAATGTGTTTAAATCTTCTATGCGACAGATGTGTTGTGGTCTGGGCCTCCCAGATCTACCCAGCCTTAAATGTGTACCAAGAAATGTCCTGGAAAGCAAAAGTGGCAGGCAAGATACTGACCACATCATCAATCGAGCGCTGTTTGTTCTATACAAATATGTGGCAGGCAAGATACTGACCACATCATCAATCGAGCACTGTTTGTTCTATACAAATATGTGGCAAGTACCAGATACTAAGACATTTCAAGGCATGTAGAAAAGCCCTCTATATGAATTTTTACTACAGCAACTACAACAAAGCAGCACTTTACAATCCATAGCACACACACTGTACTTACCACTTCAGAATTCTTCCTGGCACGGTAAAGTTTACTGTCTAGTCGTAGCCATGGGGACACTTTGCCAACCACCAGCGTGCTCCAGTCTGTAATATGAAGTTAAGAGTGATCAAATATTAGAAAGCAAACTAAATAATGAGATTCAAATTATTGTAACACATTTCCAATTAAATGACCTCAAGAATTATGAGAAATATAAAGATTAAAAGATAACATGAACCATGTTCATACACCTCTGTGAATCTCAATAAAACAAAATCAAAATAATGCTGTCTTTAAGGTACTCCCTACATCCAGGTAATGATACTCCTTTTTCCTTGTTTTCATCATTAAGGGTCCCCAGCATACTTTCATCTTATGGCTGTGGCCTTGAGTCCTCAAGTAAAGAGGATTTCTGACATGACGCCAACATGTGGGGATTTCATCATGAGACAACTATATTCTAAGTAACAGAATAACACTTTATGGCAGACTAATTATTCATGGTATAAAATGTGAAGACACTCATGGCTAAGATGTGAAGACACCCGTGGCTAAGATGTGAAGACACCCATGGCTAAGATGTGAAGACACTCATGGCCAAGATGTGAAGACACCCATGGCTAAGATGTGAAGACACCCGTGGCTAAGATGTGAAGACACCCGTGGCTAAGATGTGAAGACACCCGTGGCTAAGATGTGAAGACACCCGTGGCTAAGATGTGAAGACACCCGTGGCTAAGATGTGAAGACACCCGTGGCTAAGATGTGAAGACACCCGTGGCTAAGATGTGAAGACACCCGTGGCTAAGATGTGAAGACACCCGTGGCTAAGATGTGAAGACGCCCATGGCTAAGATGTGAAGACACTCTAAGGCTAAGACGTGAAGACACGTGGCTAAGATGTGAAAACACTCAAAGGCTAAAATGTGAAGACACTCTAAGGCTAAGACGTGAAGACACTAAGGCTAAAATGTGAAAAAACACTAAGGCTAAAATGTGAAGACACTCTAAGGCTAAGACGTGAAGACACGTGGCTAAGATGTGAAAACACTCTAAGGCTAAAATGTGAAGACACTCTAAGGCTAAGACGTGAAAACACTCTAAGGCTAAGACGTAAAGACACGTGGCTAAGATGTGAAAACACTCTAAGGCTAAAATGTGAAGATACTCTAAGGCTAAGACATGAAGACACATGGCTAAGATGTGAAAACACTCTAAGGCTAAGACATGAAGACACATGGCTAAGATGTGAAAACACTCTAAGGCTAAAATGTGAAGACACTCTAAGGCTAAGATGTCGTCAAGACACTCTAAGGCTAAGATGTGATGACATTCATGGCTAAGATGTCAAGACACTTGTGGCTATGACATGAAGAAACACCAAAGAGAGTACTAGATGGCAAAATGCTGGTAAAAAGAGAAATGGGTGGATCAAGGACAACATTTATAAGACAGGCATGTACAGATACATCAATGTAGACATACATGGTACGGAAAGATCAGAAAAACTTCATGACCAGTCCAAGGGATGAATTACTTGATGTTTTGAAGGTTGCTGTTATGGCACTTACCCTGACTGGACAAGCACATGTCAGATCTTGTCAGTGCTCCCTTTCTTCCTTTAGCAGGACCTCCAACAAATTCTCTCTTATATCTTGGGTTGACCAGTGGCAGGCACACAAAATCATATCTAAATG
This sequence comes from Cepaea nemoralis, assembly GCA_014155875.1. NCBI lineage: Eukaryota > Metazoa > Mollusca > Gastropoda > Stylommatophora > Helicidae > Cepaea > Cepaea nemoralis. Next base: position 47,217 of record JACEFZ010001810.1, read on the forward strand.
AGAAAATTGATAACACATTTGTAACATATAAAAACGACCACCTCTGTGTTACTGGAGCTCATAAGAAAATCAAAGAATAGTAACACTATTAGATCACTATCTGCTAAGTGAAATTAAATTGTTCAAGAGAAACATAGCAACTTATAAGTAGACATGGTAAAAGATTGTTAGCAGCAGATTAAAGGTGTTTTGTAACAATCTTGTGTAGAAGACCTTAGGCAAAAAAAAAACAAAAGAAATTAACAATGCCCGAAACACTTACCAAAAATAGAAAAAAAAAGTAATAAAATAAGCAGATGCAGATTTAAATACTAGGAAAACCAGAGCATTTCTCAAAGATGGTTCTTCTTCTTCTTCCAGAATGTTGTTTTGGACGTCAATGCCTGTTTACAGCAGAGCTGCAATATTTGCACCTTTTGGTCGACACATCCGACTTCTTCAGGCATTTCTTGACTTGGGTTAACCTTCCCAGAAAGATAGTTCTCAAACTGAAGATATAGTCCCTGTTTCCTCTGTCATGTATGAAACCTGTCTGTGCTATTTGGTAATTTATATTTATATAACTTCCATTCAATCCCCTTTATTATTTGCAAGAGGCTTTTGCTAGCACTACTTACTAGTAAGATAGTACGACTGTTGGAGCACAATTTTACATTTTGTTTTCTTTGGGAGAGTGATGTAAACGACCTTCTATGCATTGGCTAACAGACATTGATCCAGACCTTCACACACAATGCATGCTAGAATTGGATGCAGGTTTCTCCTCGGATCAGTTCTGCTGGTATATAGTCAGTCTGGTGATTTCTCTTTAATCAAACTTTGTATTACTGACTATATTTTTCTTTAAAAGTTTTGGTTATTTCTTTGCATTTTCAAATGTATTATCTTGATTCATTCAGTGGTGTAGCTAAAGGGTGTGAGCAAGGGGTGCGAGTGCTGGCTTTATACCTTATATTTTTAAAGTGGCACCTAGTTAACTTGTGCAATTGAAGTTATCTGGCATGTTCACCTGGAGTTATCAAATACTTGTGGTTTTATACTCACTCTTTTAATTGTATCTGACATTTGATCATAGCCAGTCACATAAATATCATGTTAGTTTGCTGCAAGTCCATATACAGGACATCACAATCTACCCTAGTGTTTTCTAAAGTTTGCCACATTCTGAACCAGCGATCAAAATCCTGTGAAAATAAATGCAAAGCGGTGTGTATACAAATAGCTTGTGACTGACTTTGAAACTCGACTGAAATTGCATTCACTACTCTTAAACTACAGATGCCAACCAAATATCATGTAGAGCAGACAATTATGAAATGCAAACGTGGCCTGGAAGCACTGAATACTACGGTGGCGACACGCATGGAACAGAAACTGCTGGTCTTATTGGTCCTTTCGTAATAGATTATGGTCTGGGAATTGTTAACACTATCTGCTTCATAGTGAAACCCTCAAAGTGAAGGAATGTGAATCATCTTGGGCTGTATACGAGATACCCTGATCAGAACTATGAGATATATGACACAGGCCTACACGCAAGTTACCAATGAATGAAAGATATCCATTGCATAGCAATCTAAATTATAATGATGCCTAAGGAAGCTGATTAAAAAGAGGATGGTATGAGCAGATATCATAAGGTAGGAGATCACAGCCAAGCACATACACAGGGGCAGGAAAGGATCGACAGCAGCACACACAAAAGCAGCTTCCACCAGGTAATCACCACACTGGGCAGAGAAAGGTATGGCAGAATTGGAGGTACAACTAATAGATGAAAATGCTAGGAGAGATGGCACAACTGTATTATCAATGTATATTGATGTTTCTTTGCATTGCAGTGAGAAATCTGGATGGGGCTTCTCAGCTGGAGTAAAGGGGATGGTTGTAGTTGCGCACAATCGCAATTGCAAGTATACAACCTCAAGTATGAGGATGAAGGTGCAGGTGATCCTGGCAGCTTTGAAATGGATATCGGGAAGTAGAGTTACCAGAGCTATTCTTCTACTTCTTTTGTTTGCTTGAAATTTGTTTATAACTGCAATGTTGTCTCTTGTATGAATTTAACTGTCTTTCTTAGTTTACTCAGTGGTCCATAGTTTATCTTCCACGGTCTTTTCTCTAGACCAGAAGATATGTCGAGTATGTGATCTGCTATCTCTGGTGCCAATCCACATGACTGATTCCCTAATTTTTAATTTTGTATACATGTGATTGCGTAAGCTATTGTGTCCTGTTCTAAGGCACAGAATAATGATTTGTTCTGTTCTGTCCATAATGTGGTGGTTGTCTTGAGCAGGTGTTGGTGGCTTTCTGACTGATTTGATCATTCTTTTCTTTTGGTGGTATGTAATGGGCACATCAGGTGGTTCTTCTTTTGCTCCTTCCTTAGCTAATCAATCAGCTTCCTCGTTTCAGGTTACTCCACAGTGAGATGGTATCCGCTGTATGGTGACCTTGCACTGGCTCCCAAGTTTAGAAAGTGGTGTCCGTATTACTGGCAATTTCTCAGCTTGGAGCACCTCGAGTACTGATTTTGCATCTGTCAATAGCACCACAGGTTGTGTACCAAAGCTGGTATTTAGTAATTTCTCTGTTGCTATCTTGACTGCCTCAATTTCAGCATCATAGTTATGGCAGTATTTTCCTGTTGGACGAGAACTATCAATATCAGAGTCTGACATACAGTCTATATTGCATAAAGTTAAGAACAGTTTTTCCTATCTTGGATGTGTAATAACAGATGATGGCAGAAGTGAAACAGAAATCAAAAAGAGGAATAGGAATGACCAAAAATGCTTTCAACATCATGAAATCAGTATAAACATCTAGAGAGATTGATTAACAATGCATTAAAAAATTAGAATTGTAAAATGTTATGTATATTCAACATGACTATAAGGCACGGAATCCTGAGTAATGAACAAGCAATTAGAAAGTCAAATAGAGGCCTGGAAGATGTGGATATACAGACAAATATGTCATATTTCATGGAAACAAATACAGAGGTTCTAGAAAAACTGGGAATGAAAAGAGTTGATGAAAGAAATAAAAACGAGGCAAGTTAAATATTTCTGCCACATTGAGGACAACAAACACTCTTATAAAAACCATACAGATGGGTAAGGTTGAAGGCAAGTGAGCAAGAGGTAGACAATGATACCATTGGGAAGATAACATTAAGAGATGGAAGAACAGTAATCTGATAGAATGTAGTCAGGGCGAGAGACAGACCAACAGCGCTGAAGATCCATTGCAGCCAACCTTCATTGTGGAGATGGCACACCGTGGTAGACAACTGACATTACTAGTGCGAACATGTGTATATTCAGCTTGAAGAATTTATCTAGTTATTTTACTTTATGTTGTATGAATTCTGCAGTATGTACTTGACAAGATGCAGCAAAATATCATGCCAGGCAAAGAAATCGTGCAGTCTATTGTTTGTGTCTTCGTTATTCAGATAGAGAGACTGTTGAATTTGAGTTTAGTTAACTCTTCGAGCTATAGTCTGTCCAGAAATGAATGCCTTCATTCACGATCAATTATTTTGAAAACTGTCTGTTGCATCGTTATGAAACTTTTCCTGCCATCTTATATTTACCCCCACCTAAGGAATATGTCTTTGACAGGTCCAAAAGCAACTTAAATCAAGGAAAGCGGCGACATTTCTTTGATGTTTTGGTGAAAAACTAGTGATTTCTTGCTAACAAACTTGTTTTACAGTAATGCCCCACCAGTTCGGATGACGACACAAAGCTCTACACGAGGCTCTTGTCATAAAGGCCAATCCCATGAGAAAATTAACTATTCAGTGTTAATGTTTCCGTGTGAAGATGTAATACAATACATTTAATAACATGTACTTCATCTCTGTCACGTAGATTATATACCTCATATAAACAAACTTTGACAGCTGCTGTACCATCTCCAGAACAAAAATTTGTTTGTTGGGTGGACATGATAAGGTTATATTAGGGAGTCCCATCGTGCCATTACCGGAAATGAAAAAAAAAGTGATATACGGAGTCACCTAGCGGTGACTCACCTTGTCCCGGAAAACGCTATCTAATTTACCATGCATTCTTTCGACGTCATTCATTCATTCACATCTCACGTGACAAGAACACACGTCATCCGGGGTTTTCCAGGAAAGGTATGCCCAATATTCTGTGCACAGCGATTGGTTGAAATCATCGTGACCTTTTATATAAATAACATTATATTTCATACTTACCGTAATTAATTTTATTTTGGTGTTCCAAATCGAATTAAATCAATTATAGATGTATTTTTGAATTCTGCATACAATTTTAAATATATCTGGAAAGTTTCATCGCTTTAATCGCTGCCGGATGGATGTAAACAACATTTCCAGCAAAGATGTGTATTATTTTGCTCTTTGCGCATATATATCGGACTGGCATGTGCACTTTGTAACACGATTCTGGTGTTGCAGATAGAATTACACCCCCCGGGAAGGTTAACCCGGTCAACAAATGCCCGCAGAAGTCGGATGTGTCGGCCTAACGGCGCAAGAACGCAGCTCTGCTGTAAACAGGCACAACGCAATCACATCCGGAAAAAAAACTCCGGATGAACGAAGAAGAAGAAGAAGAAGAAGAAGAATTACACCAATTATAGATGTATTTTTGAATTCTGCATACAATTTAAAATATATCTGGAAAGTTTCATCGCATTAATCGCTGCGTGGTGGATGAAAAACAACATTTTCGGCGAAGCGTTTCTTTGTGAATGGGTAAACGCATGGCTATGTGCCACGGTGACTGCGCCTGCGCGTATCGATCGCTGTGGCATGTTACACTTTCATTTTAAAACACTGAAAACGTGCAATATGACCTACTAAAGTTAAAGAGAACACAAATTTAAAGATTATTAATAATTTATTTGTATACTTGTACTATTGTTTAATCATTTAACATGACGGAACATATTTTTGAAGTCAGTTTTCATAATCCGCCTATGACCCGTTTGGTTGCGACCAACCTCGCGCGCGGAGAAAAATGGAAGGCACATTGAACCGTAATTCATTTTTTCCTGTCGCTTTCAATAGAAAACCATCAATTGTAGATGGATCTTCGAATTCTGCATCAGATTTTTCAGAAATTTGGAAAGTTTTATCGCTAACGTGCTTTAATTGTGGTTGAAAAGCAGGCGAAAATGTTACGATCATCAAACCCAAAACGGCGGCTTTACTATATAAATATCTTTGCAGAGCAAGCATTGTGTTCTCGCTAGCGTAAGTCGTAAGCAGCCCGCCTGTCACGCGGGAGATCGGGGTTCTGATCCCGCTGTACATGTATTTTTTTTTTTTAAATTTTTCACAAAATTATTAGGTGATATAATAGAAACTATTAAACATTATGAAGTAAAATATTATATAGAACTAAGAAACTGGAAGTTTGTGAATAAAGTGTGCTCTATGGATCTGTGCAAGCTGCCGACTGTCGAGGAGCGCAGCCCACAGAGGTAGTGGAATGATCGCAGCATATCGGAATCGATGAATCCAATTAGATGTCTTTGTTTAATGTGAATTTTAATTGCCGTATAAAATATCGCCGCTGAATCAGCAAAGTTTCATCGCTAAACTTGCTCGAATTGTGGTTGAAAAACAGATTTTCTGCGAAGATGTGACTTTGTGAATATTGGAAACCCACGGGTCATGACGGCCGCCGCATATCGATTGCGCTACACTTTTCAACACACAAAATGTGCGATTTGACCTACTAAAGTTAAATAGAACACAAGTTTAAAGATTATTAATAATTTATTTGTATACTTGTACTATTTTGTAATCATTTAACATGACGGAACATATTTTTGAAGTCAGTTTTCATATGACCGTTTGAGGCAATCTTGCACGCATAGACGCGCAGACACCAGCGGGTGTCACTGGTTGGAGGAAAGGGACACATTGGAGAGCTCCACTTACGGGTGAATAGGATGAAAAATCGCAACTCGTCTCACCTTCACAAAGATGTGAATATCTTCACTTAGAAGTGACATACAGGCATCATTGAGGTACCATTAGATTTTGAATTTCAAGGCCTATCTACTGTCGTGCTCTCATTTGTAAATACTCAAAATTAAATTGATGATGGGACTCGCTATAAGTATAGTATAACCGTAATATAAGTTATATATATGCTAAATCTCATCATTTTCCCTGTTGGTTACTGTGAGATATGGAATTTTATACTGGGGCAGACAAAAATAAACAGACTATAAGGAGGGACGTATGAAAAGAATATATATTTTTTTACACCAGCATGTTACTGGAATGATCAACAAGGCAACATTTGCAAAACGGTAATCACTCGACGAACAATGAAAATGTCAATGATTTTAAATCAAATTTAAACATAAACATCAGACACACGGACCCCGACTCTAACAAGCCGTTTCAAGCACTAATCCAATATCTGGACAACAGTGAAAGTCTCGTTCCACATGAAGCTCTGGGGATAGCTCGCGGCATGACTGTTCCTGGCCCGGATAACTAGCAGAGATACAGCAGAGAAGAGCAATGCCTGATGGGTCTGGATCGCTCGACTTATTCTACGAACTGGTCACCATCTCTCCACTTCTATCGTCACAAAAAAGCCATATTAGGAACGAAACAATATGTCATCTCATCATGTTCTCTGCGAGCTCGATGTTAGAGAAGGCGAACCACATAAATCAGATTGCTACTACTGGTAAATTGGTTGCTCGTCTTTGAGGATGGGGAGACGCTATGGAAGCCCCAATGCCGGATTCGGTTCCTAATCCAATCATCATCAAGCATCAGTCATCCATCATGTTCCTCTTGTACCTTGCGGTGTCGATGTGAAGTATAAACTGCGGGAGAGTGCCCGCTTATGGGCTTCATGTATCGATATTCCCATGGACTCTGTTATTCCCTGTGTCCATCGTTTACGTAGTCGGCATCTTCCTCTGCTTCCCTCTGGTCTGTACATCATTGCTTGTTGTGGTATACTGTTACACTGTTTGTTAGTTAGTCAGTGTTAGTTGGTAACCTACTTGCATGGCCAAACCATTTGACTTGCTGCCTTCTAATAAAATCTAGTGCAGCTATAAACTCCCCCCCCCCCCACACACACACACACTTTAATCCCGATTTCTTCATTTCTGATCTTATCTCACCTTGATACATTGAGTATTCTTCTCAGGAATCTCGTTTCTGTTGTGATTTTTCTTTTCTCTTTTTCTGTCACTGCCCAGGTTAGTCATTGGTAGTTACAAATACACGAAACAAATACACGCGTTATAATTGTCGATCCGTTGTCTTCGAGTCAAATTACCCCATTATTCAAATCGAAAAACAAATCAATTTACACCATAATAATAGTAGTTGGAAATCCTTACTTGCTTTAATAATGATATATTTTGTACAAACAAAACAATAAAAGAACGCTTTTCGCACACTAGCTTTCCTGTACAATTTAACGTTATCATGTAAATCTTGGAATAGCAAGGTAAACGACCAAAAAAGTTATTTCCCGGTCGCTAACTTTCTTAATACGTTTTAATTACTGTTTCTCGCCTTACGTAATTATTATTTTTAGAAAAAGACATTCAGTGTGTTATTGACGATGATAAATTTTACTTGTTTCTTATCCCCGACCCATCTTCCTGTTGACAGTTTACAATAATTCAATATATAAAGTCCAGTAGCTTTGTTAACTGACAAAGTAGTTGTTGAATTAGAAGACATGGAAGACGAATCTGACGTGGATATACCTATGGTAACTAACTAACTATGAGCAGTTTGCGTTGCAATTTATTACTCTGCATCGATTTGTGTTAGGGCAGGACATATTTATCAGATGAAGAAATGTATAAATGAATATTATTCTATTCTGTCCTTTGTAAATTATAGAATGCATTAACATAGGAAAGAATAGTTTTCTGGTTAGTAAACGTTTTGAATCATATAATAAGTTAAAGTAATGACGTTTTGGACTAAGAGAGTTAACGTAATAATATTAATTGATAGGTACAATAAAGTTACATTAATAACTGTTTGGTGTTACAAAGGTTAGATAATACTGCTTGGTCTATCAAAGTTAGAGTAATAATTGTTTGGTCTCCATCCATCCAACATCCATCATGTGCCATGCCGGTAAGTGTGGGTGGTCATGTTCTGCCATCTCACTCGATCACCAGAGTCGTGGATCAGCTACGTAGTTTCTGTCTCGATCATGCCACAAGGCCAAGCCATCCAGGTACTTGCTTCTACTACTGTCTAGGTCTTCCCCTTGGTTTGTTCCCCTCGATCTTACCAGTTGTCACCAAGTTCTCCAAATCATTTCTTCTCATAACATGCCCAAAAAATTGTGACTGTCTACGTCTAATGTCTCTAATCAGTTTATGATCTTCATTTGTTTCTTGAAGAACTTGTTCATTGGTCTTTCTGGCTGTCCATGGTATTCTTTGCATTTTCCTCAGAAACCACATTTCTACCACCATCAGATGTTTTTCAGCTTGACTGCTCATTGTCCAAGCTTCACAAGCTTGTTTGGTCTAACAATGTTAAAATAATAATTGTTTGGGACAAAGGAAAAAGTAAGAACTAAAGTAGAGTGAACAAAAGTACTTACTATATCTGTGATTTAAAGAGTAAATAAATCTTAAGTGCTTGTGGCTATTTAATCATAACTGATCAACATAAAGTAAGATGTTTGATAAAGAGTTAATTAACTTGCTCTCTCTATCAACCACTTGCTTTTATAACTTCTTCCACCCCAGATTTATCACTCAAAATCCATCAGAGCTAGGCAGTTATTTTAAAGTAACAACTGTTCAGGACATAAAAGTAAAAGTGTTACAAGACTAATTCAGAACACTGTATTCATGAGAACACGAACAATACACTGAAGTAAACTTGCTTCAAACACCAGTTAATCATCTAGGTTTATAATTAAGCTGTTACATATTTAAAAAAAAAGGAAATCTTGGTTATCTTCAAGAAGGAAGAAACAGCACCATGCAGCACACAAGTAAACGAGCAGGGAAATGTGAAATATGGGAATATTTTCAACCATATTTACACAGAAAATTAGAAAATGCTTTGTAGATATTGGAGCAATAATTACATTGGAAAAGTAACTTAATTGCAGTGATAAAAAGAATATTAAATTAGTAATAAAATATATAATGTTATATTCATAAGAGACTTAAACGATAACCAGACAATCTAAGAAATACACATTGACAGCTGAAATATGATTTGAGAGGAAAATGCAGAGAATACAATTATTTTATATGTGGTAAAGACATAATAGTTAAACAGGTCAAGCATTTTCAATATCTATGCTACACAGTTTCATCTGATGGAAGATATGGTGAGATAATAACACCAGAAGCCTTGATTAAATTATGAACTAACTACCAAAAAGAATATTTAAAGTTAGGCATAAAAGAGCTGGAAAGCATTGGGCATGAGATCTTCAAGCACAGAACAGGACGATTTGTACTCAGAATTCATTCATATAATGAATCACATGTGGGAGTCTTCGTGGCGAAGTTGCCATGCCGTTTGACTCGGGCTCCGAAGGTGTTGGGTTCAATTCCGGACTGCGTCCTTCTGGAGATTCTTGTGGGTTGTCGCTAGAGCTATGGAGTTCATGCTTTGTGCGGTGCTTTCTGCGCTGCAGAAAGAGACCGAGCCATATGGGATAAAGCCCGGTGCAATGAAGTCAACCCTTTTGACTGTTAAGCGACTTCTTTTATAATGAATCACAAAGATCCTGCACTTTGCAACTACTGAGATGAACCAAGCAGCACTTGAAGGATGGACCAAACAACACTTGAAGGTTGAACCAAACAGCACTTGAAGGATGAACCAAACAGCACTTGAAGGATGAACCAAACAGCACTTGAAGGATGAACAAAACAGCACTTGAAGGTTGAACGAAACAGCACTTGAAGGATGAACGAAACAGCACTTGAAGGATGAACCAAACAGCACTTGAAGGATAAACCAAACAGCACTTGAAGGATAAACCAAACAGCACTTGAAGGATAAACCAAACAGCACTTGAAGGATGAACAAAACAGCACTTGAAGGATAAACCAAACATCACTTGAAGTATGAATCAAACAGCACTTGAAGGATGAACCAAACAGCACTTGAAGGATAAATCAAACAGCACTTGAAGGATAAACCAAACAGCACTTGAAGGATAAATCAAACAGCACTTGAAGGATAAACCAAACATCACTTGAAGACTGAACCAAACAGCACTTGAAGGATGGACCAAACAGCACTTGAAGGATAAACCAAACAGCACTTTGAGGATGAACAAAACAGCACTTTGAGGATGAGATGAACCAAACAAAACTTTGAAGACTGAACCAAACAGCTCTTGAAGGATGGACCAAACAGCATTCGAAGGATAAACCAAACAGCACTTGAAGGATGAACCAAACAGCACATGAAGGATGAACCACACAGCACTTGAAGGTTGAACCACAGCACTTGAAGGGTGAACCAAACAGCACTTGAAGGGTGAACCAAGCAGCACTTGGAGGATGAACCAAATAGCACATGAAGGATGGACCAACAGCACTTGAAGGATAAACCAAACAGCACTTGAAGGTTGAACCAAACAGCACTTGAAGGATAAACCAAACAGCACTTGAAGGTTGAACCAAACAGCACTTGAAGGTTGAACCAAACAGCACTTGAAGGATGGACCAAACAGCACTTGAAGGATAAACCAAACAGCACTTGAAGGATAAACCAAACAGCACTTGAAGGTTGAACCAAACAGCACTTTGAGGATGAACCAAACAACACTTGAAGACTGAACCAAACAGCACTTGAAGGATGGACCAAACAGCACATGAAGGATGAGCCAAACAGCACTTGAACATTGAATCAAGCAGCACTTTGAGGAAGTGAAGGCGGTCATCGTCATACTGAAAAATTCTCCTTTACATTTTGCTTATGTTGGAGTGATACCATCTTGGAAATTATGCTGCATTCTGTTTTGCTGATATTTAATGATAATTCATTGATGTTACTCTTCTCCACCTCCTTGTATAGTATGGTCCGCAGGCTATTCTCTGATTCTGTTATTGAAACTATATCATGTGCACATCTCAGAATGGTTTTGTTTTTTCAAAACAGTTTCAGATAAATGTTATAAATACACAAGACACAAGGACAATGGCAGCACAAAGCAATGAGTATGTATTTGTATACACTGTTCTGTTAATAATTCTTGTAGATTGGTATGTTATGGTTTACTTTGAAGCTATTGCAAGGCAGTTTAGACGGTTTACTTTGAAGCTATTGCATGGCAGTTTACAGATTACTTTGAAGCTATTTCAGAGCAGTTTGTGGTGTACCTTGAAGTTATTGTAGAGCAGTTTATATAAGGGGCGTTAATTTGAAATCCGTTCATGCAGCACCGCGCATAATTGCATACGTTGAACATGATCATGTCATAGTCATGTGATAAGTACTGACCAATGAATAAAAGAGCAGGTTCTTATCGTCCCATGATGCATAGGTTCTGTTTCTGACTGTTGAGAAAATGGCTGGGTTGATCCAAAATCCATCAAAAGAAGCTCAAAGAGTGGTGATTCAGTTTTTTTCATTTGAAGTATGTCGACCAGTGGACATTCATCGAAAAATGCAGGCAATGTACGGTAACAAATGTGTGTCGAAGACAACAGTGACAGACTGGGCATGAATGTTTCGGGAAAGGACATCAGTTCACGACAGATCTTCGATGGCCATGTCAAGCGCATATTGTTGCAACAGAAAAAACTATAGCCAAAATTGATACAGCAGTACAGATGAACCGTTTTCGAAGCATACGTTTGCTAGCAAAAGAATTTGATGTGTCAATTGGGACAATTTAAAAAGTCGTTTGTAAGAAACTGCAATATCGGAAGGTGTGTTCACTGTGGGTACCACAGATGTTGACCGACCACCAAAAAGAGAAATGCATGGGATGGTGTTTGAACCACTTGCTGCGTTACGGAGTGGAGGGTGATGCGTTTCTCTTCCGCATAGTGGCAGGCGATGAATCATGGTGTCACCACTTTGAGCCGAGCTGTAAAAGAGAGAGCATGCAGTGGAAGCATGCTGGATCATCAAAAGCCAACAAAATTCAAGTTACAGGTTTCCGCTGGTAAGGTTATGCTGAGCGAGTTTTTTTACCATGAAGGGCTATTGTTGGCCAACTTTAAAGAACCTGGTGTCAACATCAACTTTACCCATTACTTGCAAACACTAGACAAGCTGCAAAAAGCCATCAAGAATAAGCAACCCGGCATGCTTTCTCGCAGTGTGAATTTGTTGCACAATAATACTCGTCCCCATGTCGCAAAGATTGTGCAGGAAGCATTAGCAAGGAAGAAGTGGGAAATTCTGCAACATCCAGCCTATAGTCCTGATTTGTCACCATGTGATTTTCATTTGTTCAGACCTCTAAAAAAAGTTCACAAGGGGCAACGATTTCACACAGATGCAGACGTAATGAACATGGTAAACCCTTGATTCAGTGAGCAACGACAATCCTTTTTTTCGGACGACATTCTCTGCCTACCTAAGCAATGGGATGCTTGCCTGAATGCCTACGGCGACTTCTTCTGCCCAACCCATGGTGCATAATTCATTCAAAATGAATGCTTTGTTTAATTCTACCACACTTGTTAATGTTTCTTTCATGCTTTTGTAATAAAGCTATGGGAATGGGTTTCAAACGAACGCCCCTAATAGAATACTTTAAAGCTATTGCAGGGTTAGTTAGTTAGTTAGTCTTTCCTCCTGAGCCTAAGGCGGCGCATAGGGCAGAAGTCCTGTCTCTCCATGCCTGGCGGTTCGCTGCTACCTGTTGTAGATCTTGGATATTTACTTGGCCATTGAATGAGCCTTCTCTAATGATGGTTCTACGCAGGGTCTCTCTTGGTCTTCCCCGTTTTCTTTTCCCTACCGGTGACCATATGAAGGCTTGGTAGGAGAGTCTTGTCTTGTCCATTCTGAGTACATGGCCGATGTAGTTCCAACGGCGTCTTCTTATGAAACTTGGATACTGTATCTTGCTTAGTCTCTTGTCTTATTTGCGAATTGGTTCTGAAGTCTGTCCAGTGGATGTTTAGAAGTCTTCTAAGACATTTGTTCTCAAAATTGTCTAATTTTTTAATCTAAAGCTACCGTTGATTTCCAACTTTCACATCCATACGTTAACACTGGAATCACACAAGAGTTGAAGATTTTAAGTTTTGTGTGTTTGCTGAGTGTCTTTGACTTCCAGATGTTTGACAGTTTATTGAAGGCACTAGATGCCAGTGCGATTCTAGATGATATTTCTGGTGTTGAGTCCCCTGTAGATGTCATTTTGCTTCCTAGGTATGTGAAGCTGTTGACTTTTTCAAGAACGTAGCTGTTCAATTTGGTGTCATCTGAACTGTTGGTAAGATCAATAGTCTTTGTTTTTGTGGTGTTAATTTGGAGACCAATTTGCCCTGAAACATTTTGGAGGTGGTTTATTTTCTCTTGGGCATCCGGGTGTGTTGAACTCAAAAGCACTATGTCGTCGGCAAAGTCCAGGTCTTCTAGAATTTTGTCAACCCAATGGATACCCATATTTGTGTTGTTTGTGCATTTGCGCATGACCCAATCGATAGCTATTCCAAAAAGCATCGGTGATAAGACACAACCCTGTTTCACTCCTGTTTCGACTGAGAACCAGTCAGAGTTGCCTGTTTCTGTTCTTACGCAGCAACGTGTCTCTTTGTAGAAAGATTTTATGACGTTGGTATATTTGGTAGGAAAACCATAGATGTTAAGTAGATTCCAAAGTGAAGGACGGTGGATGCTGTCGAAGGCTTTTTGAAAGTCGACAAAGTTGGTGATTAATTTCGACTGGAATTCTACGGAGTCTTCAATGATTATTCTGAGGGTGAAAATGTGGTCTATGCATGACCGTTTTGGTCTGAAGCCTGCTTGTTCTTCTCTGAGCCTTTCATCTATCGCCTTTTTCAATCTTTCAAGTAACATGCTACAAAAAAGTTTTCCTGGTACTGATAATAGAGTGATACCAAGCCAACTATTGCAATCAGACATATCGCCCTTTTTAGGCAGTTTGAAAATTACACCATCTTTCCACTGTTGTGGTGGGGATTCGCTTTGCCAGATTTCATTGATCAGCTGTAACAAACGTTTTGTAAGGTGTTCTCATCTGCTGCTTTGAGCATTTCTCCTGAGATTTCATCTTCACCAACAGCTTTGTTGTTCTTCAATTTTTTGATGGCTGCTTTAATC
>JACEFZ010001811.1:0-104603 GCA_014155875.1 Cepaea nemoralis
ACGGGATCTTATATGACTACTTATATAATTTAAATGAGATGCTCTCCACCATGGGCTGGGCCGGGTCAGACAGACAGACAGACAGATAGATAGATAGACAGACAGACAGACAGACAGACAGACAGACAGACAGACAGACAGACAGACAGACAGACAGACAGACAGACAGACAGACAGACAGACAGTCGGGAACGGGAACTTATATGACTACTTATATGAATTAAATGAGATGCTCGCCATCAGGGGATGGGCGAAGCCGGGCCGGATCAGACAGACAGACAGACAGACAGACAGACAGACAGACAGACAGACAGACAGACATACAGACAGACAGACAGACAGTCGGTAACGGGAACGAGAACTTATATGACTACTTATATGAATTAAATGAGATGCTCCCCCTGAGATATTGTTTAAACAGTACAGAAAATTAAGAAAGGTGAGACACAGCCAGTCAGAGGGATTAAAATAAATTCCGTAAAGGAAAATAAACATAAATAAATACAAAGTAACATTCCACATGTATAGTGGCGTTGTTATTACCACTAGGAAAAGAAGTCGAATTTAGAATGAAATGTCTAGCTTATTCTCTGACTATTATGCACAAACATACAATGTTAACGGATATTCAAAATCTATAAATCGGTCATCAAACCCAGCATTTGTGAGTAGCTATGTAGCGTTCATGTTGCCCCAACACAAACCCGTGTCACGGCTGTATTCCCGCTGGTAGCTTTCAGTCCACAAAGGAGAATGAACTTATTGCATGCATAATGAGCAGCAACAATAGTGCTCCCGCTGTGAGCAAGCGGTCTGCCACCGTGTCAATTTATTGTGAATGTAGCACCTGGTTTCAGCAGGTTTCTGATGTTCTTTAGCGCTGCTGGTGGATTGGGCACATTGTGGATGACGTGGACACAGATGGCCCAGTCATACTGCTGGCTGCTTGGACTAATGGAACATAGATCAATGAAATCATGGCTTTTGTTGGGAAGCAGACTCATGGTGGATTTCATCTGCTCCTGGAGGACATCCACATTGCCCGATGCGATAAAGACGCTCTTTGGAAACATCTGCGCTATCTTGACCAAAGTTGACATCTGCCACAACCAAACTTAATGACTTCGGAATAGAAAGAAAAAGCAACGACTGCAGCAGGATATAACAATACGAATTGGAAACAAATAGGTATATTAAACTTCTGCGAGAAGAAACGTACTAAACATCAACAACGTTGCACATACCTTACAAAGAGATCCATCGTATCGTGAATTTACAGGCGAAAATCCGAAATCAGAAGCACTCATTAAGTATATAAAATGAATAATAAAATAAAATAAATAAAGATAAACTACACACAAACGAGTACAATAAGACGCTCAGGACTACCGACGTTTCGATTCTCAGAATCTTTGTCAAGGACACCACTGATAGCTAACACAACGAAATACAGCAAACAAAGTAAAAAGGAAAAAAAAATAAACACACGAACTGTCCCTATGCCATGTGGGGCAGAAAAACATGGATCGTGTGTACGATGGATCTCCTTGCAAGGTATGTGCAACGTTGTTGATGTTTAGTACGTTTCTTCTCGCAGGAGTTTAATATACATATTTGTTTCCAATTCTTAATAACTTCGGCTCCACTTTCAATGGGAGGAATGTCAAACACAAATCATAGTTACGACAGCTATTTACATAAAGTTAAACAAGCATAACAATTCTGCTGTAAAGTTCTCAGGATGGTTTAACAGCTAAAAACAATACATACTAGATTCGTTTAGTAAACTATTCAATTGCACAGATAACTCAACTGTCACCTATTTATTGTCACGTCTATGTGTGTGAAAGTGTGGGAGATTGTGTATATAATTTGAGAGACTGTGTGAAGGATTGTGTGTATGCCTGTGTGGTTTTATGTGTTATTGTGGTTGATCTGGGAAGCGCTTTCTGTCTGGGATCGTCATTCGCTAGAGGAGGGATAGTCTAGCCGTCTTTTCCTGTGTGCACCCAGTGCTGAAACATGCGATGGTCATAATACTTCACGTACCCACAGCATAATCTTGCCACGGGACTTTTCTTTACAATATATTTTAGAAATCAACCAGGGCAGTGTGACTCGCAACTGAGTGTAACTTACCAGTAGGATATACTTGCAATATAATCCGGGGTGTAGAACGTTACAAGCATGATACACTTTCAATATAAAATTTGGTTAAGACAGTTACGAGTAGGATACACTTTCGATGTAATCTGTGGTTTAGCAATTTACGCGTATGATTTTCTTGCAATATAATATGTGGTTTAAAGCGTTGCAAGTAGGGTACACTTTCGATGTAAATTGTGGTTTAGCAAGTTACGAGTAGGATATACATTCAAAATAATCTGTGGTTTAGAAAATTACCAGAAGGGTATACAGTTGATGTAATCTGACTTTTAGAAATGTACGTGTACCTTATGCTGTCGATGTAACCTGTGGTTTGGAAAGTTACGAGTGTGATACACTTTCGATGTAATCTGTGGTTTAGAAAGTTGCGAGTAGGATATACTTTCAATATAATCTGTGGTTAAGAAAGCACATAAGCCTACCTCGTGAGCGTTACCAAAGGTGGAAAAGCGTCCTAGTTGTACGCAATGGTTGCGATAGAAAACTCATTGATTGAGCGTAATCTAAGGTGGAAAACGTCTCATTAACACAAAATGGAACGCTTGGCTAGCGAATCCATTACGTGGACGTTCGAAGCGAAAGCATGCTGAGTGGATGTCGTCTGGAGACTGGCCGTTCCTGGTTTGCGTGGGGAGCGGCCAGTAGCGAACGAAATTCCCAATATACGGAAGTGTGGAAATGAAGCAGCCATGTGCAGGACGATTCATTGGGCGATTCCATGGGTGAGCCCAGTACCAGAGTGCCTTGTGTCGACTCTGGAACTATGAAGGTCTCCTTGGATGGCGGATAGTGCCCATTGACTGCCCCTGCCTTTTTAAAGGTTGATCGTGAATTCTTGGACCAGGTGTGACGTTGACGGCATCACAACAGTGAGAAACACTCGAGGAAGGCTAACCCGGTCAACAAACGCCCACCAAAGTCGGATGTGTTGGCTTAAGGGAGCATAACCGGCCACACCGAAATTACGTCTGAAAAAAAAAAAACACTTCAGATGCTCGCAGAAGAAGAAGAAGATTAATTATATTCTTATCAACAAAAGATTTCAAAGTGCCTTAAAAGTCACAAAAATCTATTGTCATAAATTTGGCTGGGGTTAGATCCCGGGTGGGCAACCACCCAGTCAAAAGTCATTTTCTCCTCCTGGTGTTTAGTTCTGGGTGCAGTTTGAGATCCTTTAACTCTGTCAAAAGGGACTAATTACCACCTCGGATCCCAGAGAGAAAGCGCGGAACAAATGTATGTTATGCCTAATAAAGACACCGTCCCTGGATACTCAAGAGAAGAGCCAAGAAGTGGCTCGTTGAAGAAAATAAATAGATTTAGCTGCACTTGGTATCACCAGGAGTGAGAATATAGGAACTAAGACATGCGGGATACGCTCGTTACCTAATACTGCATAGGCAAGGTACCTCCTTCCTGACACTGTCTCCTCCTGGACTATGTGTGCAAACCTCCACTAAATGTTCTATCAATGCGTGCACTCGATTACGCTACACAACCATTTATCGACATTTAGAATTTATACGGAGTTTAAAATGCAACTACTGGTTTATTATTGCTATTCTTGATGACAATATGATGATGATGATTATAATATTGTATACATAACTCATATGGCTAAGAGGGCACATAGGTCATGCTTCCCCCGGTGAGACGCAGTTCACTGTCAGATTGAAGGAGTCCAAATTGGTCCCTTCACTAGGCTCAGTCACTCCCTGATATGAGTCGTTGACTGTCCATTCGCTCCTAATGTAGGATGATAATGATCATGTATGTGTGTAGATGTGAGGATGTTTGTGTTGGTGTGTATGTAAGGGACGTGTGTGAAGGTGTGGGGAATGTATTGTGGAGGGGTTGTGTGTGGGGGATGTGTATGGGTTGATGGGTGATGTGTAGGATGAGTGAAAGGATGTGTAGTCGGTGGGGGGTGTATGTGTCTGTGAGGGATGTGTGTGTGTGTGTGGGGGGGGATATTAGCGAGGATTATTGGAAGTATATGGGTGTTGGTGGGATGGGGGTGTGGGTAGGGAATGTGTATTTGGGTGGATGAATGGGTGTGTAGAAGATTGTGTGGGTTGGGGTATGGGTGTGTAATGGTTGTGTGGGATGTGTGTGGGGGTGTCTGTGAATGGGATATGTCTGTGTGGGTGGGTGTGTGTGAGTGTGGATAGGGTAAATGTGAGTGAGTGGAGGAATGTATGTGTGGGTGGTGAGGATGTTTGTAGGTGGGGGATGTGTGGGTGGGTGGGGAGATGTGTGTGGGTGAGAGATGTGTGGGAGGGGATGTGTATGAGGAATGCATGTGGGGGATGTGTGTGGGGGGAATATGTTTATGGGTGGAGTTTTGTGTGGGAGGAGAGATGTGTGAAAGATGGGGGAGGTGTGGGATGTGCAGGTGGATGACGGATGTATGTGAGGATGGGGGATGTGTGTTTGGCTGGGTGGTTGGGGTGTGTGTGGGTGGGAGGGTATATGAGAGATGCATGTGTTGATGGGCGGGTGGGTGATGTGTGAGTGTGAGTGGTTGATGGATGAGTACGTGAGTGGGTGGATGTGTGTGAGAGATGAGTGTATGGTTGGGGGATGTGTGTATTTTTGAGAAGATGTGTGTGAGCGGTGGATGTGTGTGGGTGGGGTATATGTGGGTGGTGGGAGGTGTGTGTTTTGGGGTGTTTATGGGTGGAGGATATGTGTGGGCAGGTGGGGAGATGTGTTTGTGGGTGGGGATGTATGTATAGGTGGAGGATGTGTAGTTGAGAGGTGGCGGATATTGGGTGGGTGAGTGGGTGTAGGTTGGCTGATGTGTGTGTGGGTGGGGAAAATTGTGAGGTTGCAAGATGTATATTTGGACAGGTGCGGGGATATGTGTGTGTGGTTTTGTGATGTGTGTTTTGCTGGGTTGTTGCGGGTGTATGAGTGGGTGGTGGAGAATATGTGGGTTGGTGTCTTCGTGTCGGTTATGGGATGGGTTAGTGATGTATGTGTGGGTGGGGAAATGTGTGTGGGTGGGGGATCGGTGGATTGGTGGCGGCATGTATATTTGCCCGAGTCTGTGTGAGTGCGTGGAGGTATGTGTGGGTGGGTGGGAGGTGTGGTGGGTGGGTGATGTGTGGGTGGCTGAGGGATGTGTGGGTTGCTGCGGGGTGTGAGGGTGGATGGGGGATGTGTCTCACAACATTGCAATATGCACTGTTTGTGTTTACAACTTTCATTTGACAATGTTGTTTTTTCCCAATGTGAATGTGCCATTTGTAATATGCATTGTTTATGCTTACAAAATCAATTTGACAATGTTTTTTCCTTATGTAAATGTAACATGCACATTTGATTAATGAAAGATGAGTGATCGAAAAGGCCGAATGTAAGACGGGCCTGCATGCCCAATTTGTTATCCTTTTAAAATAAAGTACGTTCGTTCGGTCGTTCGTCCGTTCCTAAGAGAACTGGAATTAAACGAATGTAGATGGGTAGTATCTACATCTACACGTCTCAAAACACATATGTCTATACATTCAGATAAACATACATTCATGTTACATAAACATATATCAGTTCTAAATAAGTATATATGTATATATTCATTTAGAATATATCCATTATATTATTATTATAGTATTATTATATTATTATTGTATATCATTTAGAATATATCCATTTAGAACATCTGTAGCTCAAAACATACATATTCACATCATATATATATATATATATATATATATATATATATATATATATATATATATATATATATATATATATATATATATATATATATATATATAATGGAGTGTGTTTCCCATATTGTTCACCTCACTTACTCTCTCTCCTTCTATTTCATTCATTCTGTCTTGTCGGAAGGATTGGTCGCACAGTCCTGTCGAACATGAAAATGCCTTCCCTGAACTTGTCTGGAATATTGAGTGTCCTAAGTCATGTCTATCCTCATGCAGGCATCATGCATACAAGGTAAACAGGTAACATTTCTCCTTCCAAGTGGCTTCACCCCAATCTTTGTATGCATTCAAAGTGTTGTTCCAAATAATCAAAGTTAATTTGGACGCTGCCATGAGTCTAGGTTATAATACAACGGTAGGATGAATTGGCATGGGTGGTCAGAGGAAAGAAATACACCGGGAAGCGGTTATTCGTAAGGGCTAATGAAATCGCGAGGCTTAGGCCACGTGATCAGAAAGGTCGAGAAAGGGAAGGGAACAAAGACGGCAGTCAGAGAGCTGGAGACCATTGGGAACACATCGATTGACCAGACAGAAGCCGAGAATTTAGTCTCCACTGTCATAATGAAACGTCGAGAGACATCGACGGCAAGCAATTGAATGTTTGCTAGATATCTTAAGCTTGTACCCATGACGGAGAAATGCATTACCGCGACCAGGCGGTCGGACACGTTTATTCTACAGCGCGTGGTCCAGTTGTGTCGTGTATAGAAGTTGCCGGCCTGTGAATGTTATCGCCTGCTGCCACGTCTAACAGGACTGGTGTAAGTAGGCTTTAAAGAGTCGTGTGTGTACAATTGTATATGAGCAGTTAGCCTAGATATCAGGCCGTACTACGTTAAGTGTGTAGAAGATATTGTATGTAAACGGAATATTGAATCGAACTGTGGTTGTGTCGCAGAGAAGCAATACATGATGCCATTCTATAACTCTGAGGCAATGAGTTGTGTTCACTGTGTGTCAGCGTACGTTATACAACGATTGTCAATGTAGCAGCATCCCATCACCTCTAGTTTATGTCTGCAAGCGCTCGTTGGGCAGACGCTATCAAGTTGCTCTCAGGAATTTCTCCTAAGTAGTCAGTCTCCTCAGTGTGTCATACCTCATACAGGATGAATCTAAATGTATCTCCTGTACATTAACAGGCAACACACTAACGTGGCTTGGATAATGTTGGCATTTCTCCAAATTATCACATACAATAAATCAGGAAACAAAGTAGTGTAGAGAAAGCAGAAGAATAAACAACGTTCACAATGAAATAGTATAGGCTAGAGCTTTAACAACAAGTGCAAAGAAAATTCACAACGCTTGAAGTTTATAAGAGAAGAAATGTGACAAATAAACTTAAACAGCCGGCCCTGAGACAGCAGACAAACAGATCAAATAATATGGGATATTACCTGAGTTTATAGCTTCGGAAATTCTATGTCAAGACTTTCATATAGAAGTCGAACAGAACGAAATTATAATATTTCTCCAGTAGGTATCCTTTTGCTATATGTGAGTTTGCGTCTAAATTCTTGTTGGCTATACTCATTGTTATATAGTCTGTTTTCCTACGACGAGATTTCTTTCTTCACTCCTCCCTTTCCACGTGAGATAATTAGCTATGTTTAGTCTCGTTGAACTCCACCTATTTTCCACACTGGACTGTAGTTTTATCTGTCAATCAAATTGACTGCTTCTCCGCCACTTGTCTGAAGCAAAACTTTGTTTCGCTGCCCAGAGAATGTACGTCACGTTGCGTTATGTAAAAGTTTCAATCGGCTGTTACTTTCTCGCGTTCTTTATCTCCCTAAATTGCCATCGCTGCTTCTCACTTTAAGTCCGGCTGGATATAAGGTGTTAGGCATCTGGTCATAATTGCTCTTTGGTTGTGGCAACTCCGGCTCTGCAAAGACTTTAGGTAGGTGTTAGGCCTGCATTCAATTGCCGTGGTTAGATCACACGGGTTTTTCTCTTCCCTTCTACTGAAACATCGCGAGGTTTCAACCTTTGATAGCCCCGCCGACTGGTGCCGTGGTGTCTTGGCTTTACGTTTGATCTGGAGATCAAAGTGAAAATTCTTCAGATGTAGAATTATAGAAATGATGGCGCGGCGCGCGCGGTCAAAATGTACTTTTCTCTTGTTTTCAATCCATTTTAGTTTGTCCTTGTTCCTTTGTTGGGGACTCATTATTTTCTGGTGGAATTAAATATATATCTTTTGGATGTGCCTAAAGCGTCTAGTCACAAATATACCAATTGCAGACTGCTACAGCCACCATAGATTAATCTTAAGAGATATAATATAACAGTAAAGAAGATAACATACACACACACACACACACACACACACACACACACACACACACACACACACACACACACACACACACTCAATGTGATCTACGTGCACTGAAGAGTGAGGAGATAAAAAAATAAATTCAACGTATAGGTAAAGAACAGATTTGATGCATTGTGCGATCTGGAAATATTATTCCAATATGTCAACGACCAATGGGAAATATTAATGAAATGAGTCAACTAAGCTGCAGAAACAAGTATCCCAAAAATGAAGATGATGGGACTCAAGAAATGGAATGACGGAAGACATCTTAAAACTCATGGAAATGAGAAGATATACAAAAACAACCTTGAACAATATGTAGAGATTCACATGAAAATTAGGATATTGTGTAAAAAGGCAACAGAAGCATGGTTTGAGGACAAAGTCAGGGAAGTTGAAAGTCAACACACCGCGCGGAATATCTAATTAATTCACAAACGAATTAATGACATCACTAACAACAACAACAACAACAACAACAACAACAACAACAACAACAACAACAACAACAACAACAACAACAACAACAACAACAACAACAACAAACCATCATATCAACAGGTTGCCTAAAAACCAAAGCTGGCAACATCATAATAGAAAATTATCAGATTGTACATGCGTGGTCAGTTTATGTAAAAGGCCTTTATGATGATACAAGTGTAAAACAGTATGACATTCGGAATAATAATGAAGGACCATCAATTTTGAAGATGGACGTTCAGAATACGCTACACCATATGAAAACTGGCAAGACCCCGGGTCCAGACAACATCACAACAGAAATGATCAATGCCTTATAAGAAGAAGATGGAATAGACCAAGCCACCAATCGCTGAACACAATTTACGAGTATGATGCTGGGGATATACCTCCTAAATCATGTAATTCTATATTTATTGCCATGGCAAAGAAATCAGGAGCCTTGGAAAGTGATCAACATCAAACAATTAGTATAATGAGCAAAATCACGAAGATTTTGCTAAGAATGATCATGCAAAGTGTTAGTAATAAAATACAACCCGAAATAGGACAAGAACAATGTTGGTTCGTAGAAGGCAAGGTTACAGTAAATGCTGTGTATATGCTGAGAACATTATTTGATCGTTCCATAGAAGTAAAAAAAAAGACTTACATCATTGCTTTATTGACTACACAAAAGTTTTCGATAAAGTAAGACATGTAGACATGATGAAGATGATTGTAGATTTACAAATTAATGGGAAAGACCCTTTACTTGTAAAAGAAACATTTATTGGAAAAAACAAAACTGCTATAAAGATGGAAAGTGAAGTAGGTCAATATCAGCCTATTAAGAGAGGTGTGCAACAGGGATGAGTAATGTCTCCAGATGTCTTTTCCGTGTGCAGTGAAAATATTTATTTTAGAAATGTAGATGACATAAGAGGAATCACCATTGGCGACGTAACAACAATAACATTAGATATGCGCATCATACAGTATTGATTGCAGACAATGAGCAGGATCTACAACATTTAGTTGATGCGGTTGTTGCACACAGTGAACAACTAGGTTTTTAAATAAATTGTAAGAAGACACAGATAATGGTCGTCACTGGGAAGAAATAAATACCATAATACAGGTTAATGGGGATATTCTTAAACAAGTGAATCGGTACAAATATCTCGGATCAGTCATAACATCTGATGGTAGATGCCTTGACGAGATTAGAACAAAAAACATGGAAAACATACTGGCCAAAGAAAAGATGTCATTTGCAACGAGAAAAAGAGCGTTGAAGTGCTTACATAGAACCTGTACTTTCGTATGGATGTGTAAAGTGGACAATGAACAGACAAGCTGGAAAACATCTAATGGCTGTGGAAATGTGGTTTCTAAGAACAATGCAAAGAATACCATGGACCGACAGAAAAACCAATGACCAAGTTCTACAAGAAACAAATGAAAACAGTAAACTGATTAGAGAAATTTGACGTAGACAGTCAATATATTTTGAACACATTCTGAGAAGAAACAAATTGGATAACTTGGTGACAACTGGCAAGATTGAGAATAAAAGAATAAGGGGAAGGCAGAGAAGTCAACACCTGGTTGGCATGGCAACGAGGTACGATCGAGACGAGACCACAAAGCTGATCCACGACTCTGGTGATCGTGTGAGATGGCAAAACATGACCGCCCACGCTTATCAGCATGGAACACGATGATAATAATGAAGTTATATCAGTCAAACAAACTCCATGACACGTCATGCCCCAAGCGCTCGACACGTTGAACATCAGGACGTAATAAACAGCATTATTCGCAGGTCATTACAACGTTTGCTTGCATTACATTCTCATTCTTCTTCTTCTTCTTTCGTTCGCCTGAAATATGTTTATAACTGCAATGTTGTCTCTTGTATGAATCTAACAGTCTTTTTTTAGTTCCCTCAGCGGTCCATGGAGTTTATAAATTCTAATTCAATATATGGTGTTTATTTAACAACAATCGATAGTATCGACATGACATGGCTTTGAAGTTCAACAGTTTCTGAATATATGTATATTAATAAATGAACGCGAAAACACATAAATGCGTCGTTACGAAACAAAGCTTCACACCACAGTTAAAAAGATGGCATGCTACTTGGAGAAACTTGGCGGTATTGTCAACTCTACATGTGTTGGCCTCGCTTTGATTGTATCCAAAGATGTGGGAATCCTGCAATTTCTGCTTGATGCTCAGAAACCGCTGACATCTCACGAGATTGCTGGCGAGAGGGACTTGAAGGAAAGGTACGAGTGATTCCATGTATTGCCGTCTTATATTTTGTCAAACTTATCTCAACGTGTGTATGATTTATAATGTGGTTTGATTAATGTTGTTTGTCCATCAAGAATGATGATGATCTTTCATTTCATCCAGTGGGTTGACAGTATGGAGCCGTGAGTTCTAAGATGACTAATAAGGCCTATTTTGGCTCGAAATATTCTTTGATAATGTGGGCAAATAATGCTTGACGTTCCAGTAGGAGGATCTCCTGCGGTGGTATTTCTGTCTAGTCTTGTTTTCACAGCTCTTGCAATCATGTTTCATTCACAAGTGACTGCGCCCTTGCGTAATAATGTACAACACAATTGTCGTCATTGGCAGCAGTCTCCCAAGTGTCGTGATGAATTCCAAAATCTTTTAATGAGATCTTCAGAGTGTTTTAAAGCGTTTCCTCTGACTGTCTTGGAAGCGTTCACCACAGCGCAGCTCGCAGTAAACAATTTGTTTAGGGAACCTGTGATCTGGCATGCGAGTCAAGTGACCTGCCCAATGAATCTGATTCTTCATTAATAGTGTAAATACTGAACATGGACACTATTTCTAGGGCTTCAGTGTCTGAGATCTTGTGTTGCCATTTAATCTCCAGTAGCTTCCTAAGGAAGCGTCTTGGAAGCGTTCACCACAGCGCAGCTCGCAGTAAACAATTTGTTTAGGGAACCTGTGATCTGGCAATGCGAGTCAAGTGACCTGCCCAATGAATCTGATTCTTCATTAATAGTGTAAATACTGAACATGGACACTATTTCTAAGGCTTCAGTGTCTGGGATCTTGTGTTGCCATTTAATCTCCAGTAGCTTCCTAAGGCACTCCCATGGTGATAGGAAAGGGCTCAAACAGTTCACCATTTTCCTGTACTCTTGCCTGCACACCATCAGGAAATAACCACAATATTTGGACAAACATTCGTGGACAGCCATATTTCACCATAATCTTCCACAGTCCTTCTCTGCTGACTGTATCAAAAGCCCTGGTAAGATCAATGAAATTTGAGAACATTTCGCAGTTCTGTTCCTGACATTTCTCTTGCAGCTGCCTTGCAGCGAAAATCATGTCAACAGCTCCACGTTCGTTCCTGAAACCATATTGACTCTCAGTAAGAAGACCTTTGTCTCGATGGGCTGTGAAGCGATTGAGAAGAATTCTGGCGATTATCATCCCTGCAAATGAGAGCAAGGAGATGCCTCGGTGGTTGTCACAGGATTGGCGGTTTCTTTAGCATCAGTAAAGTTTTGATTAGTAATATGCCTGGTGTCAGGTCTTAGACAGATATGACTGAGCTACCGTATAACATTAGACAGAACTACCTGCTTTCTGTTAGCGCCGAACGTTGGACGGCGCTTACCAAACCCGACACCCCTCATTGTGCCAACGGCTTCAGGCGGAAGGGCGCAATTGGGAGAGCACAAGCCCTACACTGGTGCTAGGAAATGCAAGCAAACGACAAAATGTCATGGCAGGGCAGATCGGGCTTTAAGCCTTGGTTGGCAGCTGGTCTAGAATCGAAGCTCCGACAGGCGGACAGTTAGAGCATTGCTTTGCTGATCCGGCAGCTTCTACATCTTGTCTTGTTCCAGATGTAGAGGACTTACCTTTCCTCTGGAGTGAACTAGGCAGGCCGAGAGAGGGATCATGCTGCATGGGCAACACATGATCTCTATATTTTAGCCCAGGTTTTGTGCTATGGAGAGGCAATAACACCATCCCTTGTCTTAACCGGTCTCGGAATCAAAGCGAGAGGCAACTGTTACGGGTTATAAGTCCCTGTCAATTGGCATAGAATGGGGCGCCACGCGTTGCCTCTGACGGTGGGAGACACCTACAGGTGTCACTGATAAGCTACCGCCCTCCTCAAGCTGGGCAGCCCCCGGCCAGTTGAGTGCTAATCCACCACAGTCTGCCTGCTTCAATGGGTGCTTGAGGCTAGGACAAAATCTGAATCGCAAGCTGTAAAACCAATGAACCAGGTACTAATAAAAAGAAAAATAGAAACCTCAAGCTACGGCTTGCAACCTGGTACGTGAGAACCATGTGTCCAGGATTTTCCACGGAATGAGCAATATTGACGAGGTAAGAAAAACGGTTGTTACTGATGCCGAACATCAATGTCTTAACACTGATACTGCTGGCCTGCAGGAGACTCGCCTCGCTGAGGAAGGGTCACTCAGGGAGAACAATTTACATCTCTTTTTTTGGAAGGGTAGAGGGCAGTCAGGAAAAAAAACAGGCAACACGGTGTGGTCTTTGCAGTGAAGATTTGCTACTGGGAATGATTGAAATTCCTGCAGGAGGAAATGAAATACTATTATCCCTGCGCTTGGCAACCTCCTGTGGGATTGCCACCATTATTACTGCATATGCACCGACAATCGATTCATCTGATGATGTGAAGGATTCGTTCTATGAGGAGTTAGACTCCGTGATCAAGGCAGTTCTAATTCCAATTCAAAATTTCAAAACAAAAATTCCAAATTCGGCCTCATTCAACCTGCCTCTTCAGCTGTGGTTATTGTTGAGGTCCGTGGTTTTCTTGGGTTCATTCACCCTAATTCTTGTCTTGTGCTGTCTTAGAGTGAGTCCTATCTCGGACTGGTTATGTTGGTTTGTGTCTGTGACATCGGCCGGGGGATCGGTCTGCCGCTGTCCTTTGTTCCCGTTTCCACTGGTGGCATATTTGGTTAGTGAAGGCTATAGGCTTGACTGGTTGCAGTCCTTATAAGGACTTTTTATTTGGTCTTTTTACCTCCTTGTTGGTGTATTTTTTGTAGCAGCTTTTCGATGTTTTCATTTTCTTCCTTGTGTCTGTTTTCACTGTCGAGTTTGAGTTTCTGTTGCCTTTCGATATCTTTATCCGCGGTCAGCCATGGGATGATCTCTCCGTCTTCTATATAGTACGTGTAGTCGGCAAAATCAGGTTCATAGTGTCTATCTGGGTATACTACCGGTCTCCTGAGTTTTTTGGGCTTCTTCTTTGCTCTTTTATCCCAGCGCCTTTTGAATTCCTGGTGCCTGCGTTCCTCCAATTTTATCGATTCTAGGCACTCCTCCAGGGAGAGTCCGGGCGGGTATTCTGCTTGCGGTTCTGGCTCGGTCTTTTGTAGGGTTTCATCTTGCAGCTTGTCAGTGTTCTCTTGCATAGCTTCTGTTGGCTTGTTTTGAATTGCTTCCATTTCAGCTTTCAGCAGCTCTCTCTCCGCTTTTATAGTGCGTAGCATTTCTTCATTTTCCTGCTTCACCTCGGCCATATGTTTCACTTCTTGCTTGATCTTTTGCTGGGTCTCCTTTATTTCTGCCAGTAGTTTCTCGTTGTCGCTGGTAGGAGTCGGCGTCAGCAGTACCTTGACTTGTTTCTTCAACTCGTCTATCTGCTTTTGCAGTTGATCTCTTTCAGCTTGTGCTATACCCGTGTCTGTCTCGCCCCTCCGTATTGCTTCATTGAATGGCGTCCTTGTGGTAATTGTGATCTTTAAGGCGTCTCTGTGTCGTTGCAGGTACGGACAGCCCAAGTATCTTGCTCCATGCTTCCCCAGGCAGTTGGCACACTTTCGTTTGTTGTTGGGTTCTCGGAAGTCCGTGTCCAGCTTGGCCAGCGGACACTCCATGAAGGCGTGGTGATCTGCGAAGTACCGGCAGATTTCCGTTTTACTGCGACATGCTGCTCTGCTGTGGCCGCCCTCTGACATCTGGAACATTGCTTGATCCTTGGGAAAAATTTCTCTGGCTGCTGCATTATCTTGTTGATTGATGCTGTGATCGGCATCTCGCTGCCCTCTGTCGTCACCACCGCCAAGGTTGTGGGAATCTTGGAGTAGGTGAGGAGCCGCTCTGCCTTCAAAATCGGGTATGGAGATTATCTTCTCTTAGCTGTTTCAGGATTTCTTCGTCTGATAGCTCCACTTGGATACGCTTGATAACCCACTTGATTGTCGGTGAGTCGATGTTTCCGACTCTGGTGTCTTTCTCCTCTCTTCTGCTTCTCAGTAGGTTTGGTTCTTGTCTGTAGTGGGCTGTCGACGGTCTCCCTTGTAATGGCTTCAGTAGTAGCTGTAGATTCAGGTTCTTTGTTACAGCTCGCAGACAGGCTCTCCGCGTTCTTCTTCTTGTCGGCTTCTACGCTGCACATCTTGGATACCGCGTGTTTCTTGGTGTTCTTGCGACGTGCCATTTTCCCCCGTATCAGGCTTCTTGACTTGTTCAGGTGACTTGTCTTGATAGCGCTCGTAGTGTCGCGCGACGATAAAAGGACAAAAAGCAACGCAGTTTCGATTACGATTCCTATTCCGATTCCGATCTGTCGAAAAAAAGAAACAATTTCCACCTCGTTCAACCAGCCTCAATGACGTTGGTTGTAGTTGTGGCGGTTCATAGTGCGGTAAATGTTTTTCTGGTCATTTGTGGGTTGGACAAATTCTGTTACTGGATGTCTGGCCGAGTTCCTCTTTGTTGACATCCTCGGTGCTTCTGTCGTTGTTGCTGGTGTGTCTGCTGTCACTATCGGTTTACCCCTCCCTTTCGTTTGGTGTTTTCTTGTCCGCGGCTAAAGCTGGGAGGGGCCTGTCTTTTATCATATGTTTTCTTGGGCTTACCCTGGGAAGGACCCACCTTTTATCGCCTGGGCTTGTTTTCTTGGGTCTTGGTTCAGCGGTGTTTGTCAAGCG
Organism: Cepaea nemoralis; assembly: GCA_014155875.1. NCBI lineage: Eukaryota > Metazoa > Mollusca > Gastropoda > Stylommatophora > Helicidae > Cepaea > Cepaea nemoralis. Next base: position 15,681 of record JACEFZ010001811.1, read on the forward strand.
TAGGGGATGGATTGTATCATCTCTCTTGTCCATCGTTGGGGAGGTTTTCTACCGTCTCCTCTTGTCCCGCGCCGGAAAGGTTTCCTTCTCGCCCCTCTTATCCATCGTCGGAGAGGTTTCCCATCGTCTCCTCTTGTCCACCGTTGTGGAGGTTTCCTGTCGTCTAGTGTCCGAAGGGTATCGCTCCTCTCCATCTTTGGGGCGATTTCCACCCTTCTCCTTGTCTCCGCGTCGGAGAGGGTCATTTCGTCTCTCTATTTTCCACCGTTTGAGAGTTTTAACGTATCTCTATATATTTCCTATTCTCCTGTTTTCGTGTGGTCGGATGTTTTCCTCCTTACTATATTTTTCTTTTGCTGTTGGCTTTATTTTATGTTGATTATATTTCTTTCCCTGTTCTTGCAATGAATTGTTCCAAAACCTGACTACATTTATATGCTCGGTGATTTCAATGTTCGAGTGGGCAAGGACTCGAGTTCATGGCCAGTGTGCCTTGGAAAATACAACATCGGTAGCATGAATGAAAATGGGCAAAGGCTGCTGGAGCATTGCACCAGAAATGACCTATGTATTACAAACTCCTTTTTTAAAACAAAAGAGCTGCATAAGGTCACATGGAAACATCCACGATCCAGCCATTGGCACCAGCTGGACTTCATGGTCACATGGAGACAACATCTGAACCATATATCATTGACTCGAAGTTACCACAGTGCTGACTGTGATACGGATCATTCTTTGGTTGTTGCAAGGGTTAGACTGAGACCAAAGAGAATCTACATAGCTAAGCACAAATCTAGCCCAAGGATTAATATTATTAACACTCACGATCCTGAAAAGTGCTTTCAGTTACAACAGCAACTTGACGACGCTTTCACTGATACGCCAGAAAATTATATAGTAAGTGAAAAGTGGGGTCAACTGAAGGAAACTCTTTATAAAACTGCCGTAGGGGTTTACGGCACTGTGGATCATAAGAGGCAGAACTGGTTTGCAGCAAAATGCCACACTCTGCAGCTCTTGATTGATAAGAAGAAGATGGCTCTCTTACGAAACAAGGAAAGACCAACGCGTAACACTCTGAGTGAGCTAAAGCAAGCTAGGAAGAATGTGCAAAAGGCTGCCAGGCAGTGTGCAAATGATTATTGGATCAAGTTATGTGAGTCCATTCAAATCGCAAGTGATAAGGGAAACATCAGAAGCATGTATGAAGGAATAAAGAAAGCCTGTGGTCCAATGATCAAAACAAGTGCACCATTGAAAACCTTGACTGGAGAAATCATAACTGATAAGAAACAGCAGATGGACAGATGGGTAGAGCACTATTTGGAGCTTTACTCAAGTGAGACCAAACTAGCGGATGATGCCCTCAACGCCATAGAGGCTCTACCAACTCTTGACCACCTGGACACACTTCCCACCATAACAGAAGTTAAGTGTGCTATAAATGAACTTGCATCTGGCAAGGCTCCAGGTAAGGATGGGATTCCAATAGAGGTTATCAGGAGTGGGCAAGACACACTCACTCTACAGATCCACCAGCTAATAGAGCTATGCTGGCGAGAAGGACAAGTCCCACAGGATTTCAAAGATTCCAGCATCATAACACGGTTAAAGAACAAGGGCGATCTGAGAGACTGCAGCAACTATATGGGTATCTCACTTCTGTGTATTGTTGGAAAAGTATTTGCCAGAATTGTTCTGCGCAGACTTCAAGTCCTAGGAGATCAAGTCTACCCCGAATCACAGTGTGGCTTTCGACAGAACCGGTCTACCATTGATATGATATTCTCATTGCGACAAATGCAAGAAAATGCCGTGAACAGAATCAACCACTGTTTATTGCCTTCATCGACCTCACAAATGCATTTGATTTGGTCAGTCGTGAGGGTCTATTCAAGACTTTACATAAGATTGGCTGCCCACCAACTCTTCTGTCCATTGTGGAATCGTTCCACACAGGCATGAAGGGTATACTCAAGTTTGATGGTGCAACTTCTGAAGAGTTTGAAATCAAGAGTGGAGTTAAGCGAGGTTGTGTACTAGCTCCCACCCTCTTTGGAATATACGTTTCACTTCTACTGAAATATGCCTTTCGTGATCAGGATGGTGGTATATACATTCATTCACGCTCAGATGGCGGCCTCTACAATGCTCAGAGATTGAAGGCCAAGACCAAAATTAGGAGGGTACTGATCATAGAGTTGCTTTTTGCAGATGATGCTGCAGTTACGACCCACTCAGATGAAGAATTACAATATCTACTATCTGCATTCTCCAATGCTTGTTCTGAATTTGGTTTAACAATTAGCAAAAAGAAGACACAGATTATGTCACAAGGTGCACATGGGGTACCATCAATCTTTATTGACGACGCCGAACTAGAGATGATAGACCAATATACATATCTAGGATCAGTGGTAAATAGCAAATTATCCCTAGATCAGGAAATCAACATCCGGATTGGTAAGGCAGCAACAACAATGAACAGGATAAGAAAAAGTCTGGGAGAACAGGAAACTTACTTCCAAAACAAAAGTCCTTGTCTATAAAGCCTGTGTCCTTAGTACTCTTCTTTATGGCAGTGAAACCTGGACAACTTACTCACACCAAGAGAAACGTTTAAACAGCTTTCATATACGGTGTCTGCGAAGAATTCTTGGTATTAAGTGGCAAGACAAAATCACAAATACTGAAGTATTGGAAAGATCAGGTTGTGTGACGGTTTATTCCATGCTCAGTCTTCGTAGACTTAGATGGATAGGACATCTTAGGAGGATGGATGATGGTAGAATACCAAAGGACATCTTTTTTGGTGAATTACAGATGGGTAAGAGATCTCAGGGTCGGCCTCTACTACGATACAAAGATGTGTGTAAGCGGGACATGATTGATACAGGCATTGATAATGCACATTGGGAGCAAGTCGGCTCTGAACGTGTTGCATGGAGGGCAAAAGTAAGAAATGGAATAAAGACAAAGGAGAAAACTATTGCAGATAAGTCACACACCGAGCGTGTGAGACGTAAGATGGTGCATGATGGTGGAAATGACCACGTGTTCACATGCACCCATTGTGAACGAACATTAACAGCGCGAATTGGCTTTATCAGTCATATTCGCTACCGCCATGGGAACAAATTATCATGCCTTTTTTGAAGCACAAACTATCGTCTGTCAAGACTGCAAGGTGCCAATGAATGAACGAGTAATATGCCAGTAAAGACATTGCAGATCATGTTTATGTGGCTTTGCGGATATTTGTAAACAGTAATGTGGAACGTAAAGATAACGAAAGTAATAAGGTATTGCCAGGTACAAGACTGACTAATTAGTCTGTTTAATATATACACACACTCATCTGTGTAACACACGCGCGCACACACACTCACACACAAATAAACACACACACACACACATATTATATATATATATATACACTCATATGCAGAGAGTTTAATGTAAAACTATTCTCATGTTTTGTGGATTATTCGGATTATTCAAAGGTTGTGTACAACATGAGATACTTTGGGAAATTATGGGGAATATGGGTATTCCATCACATGTAGTTTTTTTTTTTTTTTTTTTCGCGTTTCCATCCTGTTTCGGGATTTTGCGGTCAACACCAGCATCTTTCAGCTGTATGTTGATTCCTAGGCTAGATTACGCTCATCAGCACGCCACGACTTTCTGAGCGACCGGCTGCATACTCTCATAAGTCACTAGCGTGACTTGAACCACTACTTCTAATTCTCGTCCGCTCACATTGACTACGAGAATATTCGGGATTAACGGAGAAAGCTGCTAACCCCTCGGCCAGGCAGCCGGCATCATCACATGTAGTACAACTGATAAAAATGCTCCATCTAGACCAACAAGCAGCGGTTAGAATAGATGGCGAGACATCAGATTGGTTTGACATCAAGCAAGGAGCTCCTCAGGGATGTGTGCTGTCCCCCTATTTGTTTAAACTTTACGCCGAAAATATAATGAGAAATGTCAGAGATGATATAACCAGAGAACAGTATGATGCCCTAAATATCGGTGGTCAGGAGCAGCAGTGAGATTCGGCAGACCCCTTATCGACGGAGCAGCCCTCTATAGGAACACACTGCTCACCTCCATAGCATGAGGAATGGTTAGAAAAGGTGCCCTAAACATTTTCTGCTCCATCATTACCTAACCAGTTAGCCGCGGTTGATAGGTACCCTATACTGCGGTCGACATACATAACAAAGAAAAAAACAGGTAAAGCTAAAAGAGCAAACCGTATTTCCTTAACAATCGGAACTTGGAATGTACGCACCCTACTAGATAGAGACAGCGCGTCGGGTCCAGAGAGACGAACAGCACTGATTGGAAGAGACCTGGGAAGGTACAACATCGACATTGCAGCCTTGAGCTAGGCACAACTTGCAGAAGAAGGCCAAATCTGTGAAGTAGGTGCTGGCTACACATTTTTTGGAGTGGAAGGAAAAGCGAGGAAAGACGCCAATCTGGTGTGGGATTTGCCATTATCTTGGCCTTGGTTAGCAATCTAACTGGATTTCCAAAGGTTATAAACGACAGGCTTATGACCATTAAGTTGCCCCTGCTGAATGAAAGGAAGCATGCAACCATTGTGAGTGTCTACGCACCAACTATGACTAATGAAGATGATGTCAAGAACAAGTTCTATGAGGACCTGCACAATATATTAACATCTGTTCCCAAAGAAGACAAACTTACACTCCTTGGGGATTTAAATGCCAGAGTAGGCACGGACACCACCTCTTGGAGTGGCATTATTGGGAAGCACGGAATCGGAAATGGTTGCAGCAATGGACCCCTCCTCCTTCAGACATGTGCCGAACACGATCTCCTGATTACCAACACAATTTTCCGTCTTCCCATGAGAAATAGGACATTTTGGATGCACCCTCGCTCGAAACACTGGCACTTCATTGACTATGAGGAGTTACAGACAAGACGTTCGGGTGACAAAATCCTGGTACCGAATGTTGGACAGACCATCGTCTCATTATCTTGAAAATAAACATACGCCAAACCACAACGGCGTCCTCAAGGGGTGAAAAGGCACCAAAAAAAAAAAAAAAAAAAAAAAAAAAAACTATGGCCCTAAAAGAAATGTAATAAACCTGCAAATAAAGCTGAACGTCTACAAAGCAGTTGTATTATTCACAATGCTATATGCTTATATAAACACTTCCACACAGTCTGCCCTAGGCAGCTACTGAAGATTAAATGGCAAGACAAGATTCCAGACACTGAAGTAATAGAAAGAGCGTCCATGCCCAGTATCCACACTCTACTAATGAAGAATCAAATTCGCTGGGCTGGTTATTTAACTCGCATGCCAGATCACAGGCCACCTAAACGAATTTTTTTACGGCTAGTTGCGTTGTGGTAAACGATCCCAAGGCGGCCAGAGGAAACGCTTTAAAGACACTCTGAAGGTCTCACTGAATGCTTTCAGACTTCATCATGACACCTGGGGAACTGCAGCCAGAGACCGATATTCGTGGCGTGCATAATTACGCAAGTGTGCAGTCACGTGTGGGGCAACCAGGACTGCAAAAGCTGTGAAGAAAAGGCAGGACAGAAAAACCACTGCAAGAAATTCTCCTCCAGAAACGTTAAGCATTCTTTGTCCACATTGTCAAAGAACACTTCGAGCCAAAATAGGCCGTATCAGTGATCTTAGAACTCACGGCTCCGCATTTTCAACCCCACTGGATGAAATGAATGGTCATCATCATTCTTGATGGACAAAAAAAACAAACCTATCCACATCACAGAATTGAATAGAACACCTAATAACTTCAACCCCAAGGAATAGTGAAAACTACAAGGTATATCTTAACATAGGAAAGACAAAAATAATGCATACAGATAAAAGAACTATGGAGAAAAGAAATATATGTTATTATATTAATATAGGTTACTAGCTGACCCGGCCCGGCTTCGCCCAGGTCCTGGCGGGGATCTATCTATCTATCTATCTATCTATCTATCTATCTATCTATCTATCTATCTATCTATCTATCTATCTATCTATCTATCTATCTATCTATCTATCTATCTATCTATCTATCTATCTATCTATCTATCTATCTATCTATCTATCTGTCTGTCTGTCTGTCTGTCTGTCTGTCTGTCTGACCAGACCCGGCTTCGCAAAGTCCCTGGCTGGGATCTGTCTGTCTGTCTGTCTGTCTGTCTGTCTGTCTGTCTGTATGTCTGTCTATCTATGTATCTATGTATCTATGTATATATCTATCTATATATCTATCTATCAATGTCAATGTTACTAACAACCAGACAAAGACTTCAAACTCTAAGCTCACACACATCACTTCAACTTCACATCGATAACATGCCAGTAGAAAGTGTAATTGAGCACAAAACATTAGGCATAATCATTGATAGAAACCTAACCTTTAATTCCCACGTTCAAGCGCTTATTAAACAAACAGAGAAAAAAGTCTACCAACTCGCCAAAATTAAAAACTTCCTTGATGAGGACACAAGGAAACTATTCTATAATTCTCAAATACAGACCCACTTTGACTACTGCTCTACAATCTGGGACGGTTGTTCTAATTCAAACACCAAGCGACTTTACTCACTCCAGAAACCGGCCATGAGTCTAATTTATAACAAACATTTATCTGACAATCCTAGCCTGTATAAACGCCTTCAGTTACTACCACTCCGCAAACGCCTGCTTTTCAATAAAGCTAAACTAATTCACAAAATCCTGCATCGGAATGCCCCAAGTTACCTTTGGCCATTGTTTAAATATAATGCTAGACACAGTAAACGTTTAAATATATTACACATTCCGAAGCCTAGGATTGACTTATACAAAACAAGCTTAACGTACTCTGCAGCTCAGCTGTGGAACAATCTTCCACAAGAAATCAATGACATCACCAATCCCTATTCATATAATCGCAAATTACTCGAACACTATCTCAGTACGGATTATCTTCCCCCTTAATAATAGAGATAATAATAATAATAACAAAACCCTAGTATAACAGCCAGTCCCCTTTTGGTAGGCCAGTATATTCCACATGGCTAATAACAAGTGTCAGACCATTATCTAATTTTACTGTGTCGTGTAGTTTTGATGTTCGCATTTTGCTCATGCCTTTATAATGCATATCTTTTTTATTGTTGCTGTTCTCTGTTAGCCTTGAATGATGTGTGAATGAAATAATGTATGAACGAGAGTGAGAGAAGGGCAGAATGTTAGACGGGCTTGCGTGCCCAATTCTTAACCCTTTGAAAATAAAGTTTGTTCGTTCGTTCTATCTATCTATCTATCTATCTATCTATCTATCTATCTATCTATCTAGTCATAATCTCCCCTGTAGTTGTGCCGCGGCGTCGTTACGGGCGCCAGGCGAATACCATTTACCTATCCACAGGTTCGCCGGTGAGCTGGACTAACCCGACAGCGGTCAAGCCAGTACAGGCGTGACGCACGTAGTTCCCGCAGGGACTCAACCCCACATGGCAAATGTTCAGATCGGGGAACGGCAGACAGGCTTGGGTCGCCGGACTGAGAGGACGGGTTTGAGAGGAGCTTGTATGACTGCTGTGCCGGAATACCGATTGATAGTAACTCTTGTGAGAGGATGGAAGAATGTGCGGCTGTGGTATAGGTCTGTGAGTGTATCCTGGGTATTGATTCATTGACTACTTGTATTGTTGTATCCACATTGTAATGGCGAGACGCCGGATCTGATTGTGTTGCGTGAGAAGTGTAAATAAAGTGTTGAACTTAGTGTTACCATGTGTCACCTCAAATCATTCCGTGACTTTCTTTGCCTCACATGTGTTAGGTCATACGAGCCATACTCATTGTTACATGTAAGAACCTGACATGTGTGAATGTGGGAAGCTCGTCCTTGTTTATTGAACAGATGTTGAACGGGATGTACTTGAGAACCGTGTAAAATGAAGTGGGAACTGTTTGTGAACTGATAGCTTGCGTTTTTGAACGGTGTTGAAGGTGCTTAAATACTGTGTATGCGAGTGACTCATCCTCACATTATCTAAACGTGTGTGATCGTAGATAACTCTCCTCGTGTAATTTGAGCGTGTGTAAGCGAAAGAAAGTTCTGGAAAGAAAGGAAGTTGTTGATATTTGTTGAACGGACGACATTACGACATACAATCATACTTGACAGCATACAAACCTACGAAAACTTAGTTGACACGCATACACCTCATAATCAGAATATACTAATATTTCTTCCTCCAAAAGAACTAGGTTTTTGTGTGTCACCGGAAACCGTAATCAGTATAGGTAATTTTTCCGGGCTAGTAACGACCCTACAGTCCTCTGGTCCAGTTTTCCACCATTCTCCAGTTTCTCCAGAGCACTTAAGTATTATCTTTTTCATATACTTTTGTATGCAATTTTAGGCACGCGCTGTAATTTCAGAAATACTGTATACATTGTTCAATCTACTAACAACGTATAACTAAATTTTTTGTGCAAACAGTTATTGTCATTGAAACATTCCATCATGTCCACTTTAAATGATTTCATCCAGATGGGTTTAAAGTTAAACAAAACTGGTGATGAATTGACAAAATGGAGTGAGGCAAAATATTTAGAGCACCTCCTATTACAGGAAAAAGCTAGGAAACGCGAAGAAAGAGCTGTTGAAAGAGCTGCCAAAACTAAGCAGGCAGAATTAGAGGCGGAGACTAGAAAAGCAGAAGCGGCTATGAAACAGTCAGAATTAGAATTGACTGCAAAAACCAAACAGTCAGAATTAGATGCAAAAAAGGCAGAGGCTGATGCCGAGATAAAGAAACCGGAGATCTTAGCTCAGAGTAAACGAGATGAACTCGAACTACAGCTGAAAATTAAACAGCTGGAAGCTGAGGCAGCTGTAGACAAAGAAACTAGAAAGTCAGAAAGACTTGAAAAAGAAAACCAGTACCAAAAGTACCAAGGGATAGTACGAAATTACACCACGGGTGACTGCATAGCAGCCTTCACCCAGAACTTTGAAACTTTAATGGACCATTACCAGATCCCAGAGTCTGAATGGAACATCATATACATGAGACATTTATCAGGGGAGCCTCTGAAAGTCATAGAGTCAATCCCTAAAGATCTTAGGAAAGATTAACAGTTTACATAAAGTCAAAAATTATGTCACATTTCCTGTTAGATGAAGAAGGCTACAGAGAACAATTTAGTAAAGTAGCTCCAAAACCTACACAAACGTTCTCTGACTACATTTCTGTAGTACAGGATATTTTCAGTAAATGGCTGACAGCAGCAGCCAAAGTTAACAATGACTTTAATATTTTGAAAGATATCCTCAGAGACAAAATCATCTCATCTCTTCCACCATTATTTTCTAAGTTTCTGCAAGAGTGTGAGTGTGAGAATGTACAACAGATTGAGAAACGAGATTTGTCTTATTTTACAGCCAACAAATAATGTTTTTCTAGTGGGTTGTCTGACATAAATTTTGTAGCAGCTGCTAACTATGACAAACCAAGATCAGAACCCTACAATAGGCAAAGATCATTTAAGCCTACTACTGAGAAATACCACTCAATGTAGTTTTTGCCAGCTGTCACACAATCAGAATGATATGTGTGATAAAAATCCAGCATACCAAACATACTTGCGAAACTACATAGATAAGCAAGATAAAGAGCGAAGGAACTATAAACGGCTAACCAAATGCTTCCTTTGTAAAGGCATATGGCCACTGGCGCAATGCTTGTAAAGGTAAACAGATGACCAGGAAGGCGAATGCAGCCTTGTTTGATAGCTCTTCCTCAGATGAGGAACAAGTTGAAAATCACCCTGTGAACTCAGCACAGGCTATTGATGTATTTAACCGTGAAAAGTGTACCATCTGTGATCAGTTCCATGAAGATGGCCTATTAACATGCGGCCACTCAATACCTATTGCCAATGAAGAAGCTAATTTGGTGATAGACTCCAAAGGCAAGATTAACATCCACCAAGGATATGTGAATGGCAAGTCTGCTACAGTCTTACGAGACAGCGGTTATCGGTTTGAAAAGAGATTTCATATTGCCTACAGATTATACAGGCAAACATATAACATGCAGAACTTTCTCGGGTAACATCGAGAAATATCCACTTGCATGGGCATATATTGACACCCCATTCCTCACAGGAAAGGTCAAATGTGCAGCATTATCCAATCCATGTTGCGATATTATTGTAGGTACCCTTCCTGAGGTGAATGATATGCCTCATAACACCATAACATCTGTTGCCAAGTGTATGGATGATAATGTAACATCATCTCCAACCAATTCTATTGTTGAGAGTGTACGATCATCGAATGAATGCATGTTTGCTAATTCAGTGATAACATCACATGAATCCATCGATCTAAATGTTTCACCACCATGTCATGTTAGTGACAATGTTAACGCAGTAACTAGATCTGCGGCGAGAGTGCAAGAACAAATTGATCAAACTGAGGCATTAGAAATGCTAAGCCCAGTGTTATTACCTCCTAAAACCATGAGGGATAACTTTATAACAGCCCAAAAGGCTGATCCATCATTGTATAAATATTTTAATCTTATAGGCCAAAAGCCAAGGCTGACTAAGAATGCGAGATGGCATTTTGCTCTGAAAGATGGCATCCTTGCAAGGTACTATACCAGAGGTTACAGCACCACAGAGCAAAGGTATTGTCAATCGAATACCGCAAACAAGCCTTACATCTTGCACATGATATACCTTTCGCAGGGCATATGGCTTATTCGAAGACTAGATCTAGATGGTTAACCCAGTTTTATTGGCCAAAATTCTGTAATGATATTAAACAATATTGCAGAACTTGTGACATCTGCCAAAAACTGGTCAAAAAGGGTAAATACCCACAAGCTGAATTACAGGTTACAGATTTAGCTAGCAGACCCTTTGAGAAGATCTCTGTTGACATTGTAGGTCCTCTAAATCATGTAACATCTAGAGGAAATAGATTCATAAGTACAATAATTAATCTATGTAGCCGCTGGCCTGAAGCTATTCCACTAAAGAACATAACTGCCAAAGAGGTGATGGAAGTTTTCTTCCACATATTTTCGAGAGTAGGGTTTCCTGACACTATCCTCTCAGACCGAGAAGGTCAATTTATAGCGGTAGCAACTCAAGCTTTCACCAAAATGTTAGGTGTGAAGCAATGTTTCAACAGCCCGTACCATCCTCACTCAACGGGAATTATAGAAAAAATTAATGGGTATCTCAAGCATATGCTTTCCAAAGACACCCAGGAACATCCTGAAGACTAGGATACCTATTTGCCTGCCATACTATTTGCATATCGCGAAGTACCTAATTCCAGCACAGGTTTCTCACCATTTGAACTTGTGTATGGTGCCAAACCACGCGGCACATTGTGTATATACCATTCCATGTTAACTGAAACTACACCTGTACATAATCCATACCATCATATGAACATGTAACATCATTGCGTGAAAGGATAATGAGATCTTGTATCATATCCAAAGAAGCACTTAAACAATCTGGTGCTATTTACAGACAGTACGCAAACAGAGGAAACGAGACGATAACACTGACACCTGGACAAGAAGTTCTACTCCTTCTACCTAGCGACCGACATCTACTGACATACTCATGGCAAGGGCCATTCAAGGTACTAAGACAGATCTAGACTGTTGACTATGAAATTGCAGTCAAAGACAAACATAAAATATTCCACATTAACATGCTAAAACCATACTACAACAGAGACAAAGAGCAAGACGAGACAGCAGTCAGCACAACTATAATTGACCATGAAGACGACGTGGAGACCGACGAAATACCAACACCAGCACTTGACACGTCAGACTGTTTGCAAGACATTAAAATAAACCCGCATCTGACGCAATCAGACACCGACAGCTGCAGGCAACTGATACAAGACTACAGTACCATCTTCTCTAACCACCCAGGACAAACAGACTTAGTGCATCATCACATTACTTTGACATCCAACACACCAATAAAATGCAGACCATACTCCATTCCCATACATTACAAAGAGAAACTACGCCAAGAAATTATAGACTTAGAAAAGAATCACATCATCAGACGATCACAGTCACATTTTTGTTCTCCGATTGTGATTGTGCGTAAAAAGGACAACACAATAAGACTCTGTGTGGACTATAAGAAACTGAACAAGATCACACAGTTGGATTTAGAACCAATGACTAACTGTGAAGACCTACTGACTGAACTGACAGACTCTAGATACTTTACGAAACTGGACATGACAAAAGGTTACTGGCAAATACCGGTAGTCGAACAGAGCAGACACCTGACAGCATTTGCCACACCCTGGGAACTGTACGAATGGTGCAAATTGCCATTTGGGCTTGTAAACGCCCCCGCAACATTCGTACGTATGACAAGACTGCTTCTGACAGACATAACTAATATCATCTCATACATGGACGACATTTGTGTACACACAAAGACAACGACAGACCATGTAACGACACTACAGCAGAAATGTGACCGTATCAGACAGCACGGACTAACAGATAAACCTGCTAGAGTTGACATAGACTACCAAGAAATCTCCTTTTTGGGCTATACAATCTCTAACGGCTTTGTCACGACTGACGACAACATCGTGTGAAAAATTCTAAAACTACCGCTTCCGACTACAAAGAAAGAAGTCAGAAGTGTCCTAGGGCTGTTAAATTACTACAGAAGTTCATACCAGATTTTGCAGAGCTAACTAAGTGTTTTACTAACCTATTAACAAAAGGCCAGCCAAATAGAATTGTGAACAGCGAATGCCTAAGACCTGCATTTGAAAAAAATATTATCTTATTTTTCGAAAAATAATTTAGAAAAACCCATTCTTAAGTTGCCAAATTTGGATATTACTTTCAGATTACGTACAGATGCGGGCTCCGTGGCGATTGAGGCAGTGTTACTACAGGAATATGACGGTATTTTACATCCTGTATATTACCTGAGCCGCAAACTTAAACCCAGGAAACGAAATTGGCCCACACCTCAAAAAGAAGCCCAAGCCCTTGCATATGCAATTACAAAATTGTCCAGATACCTCCTGGGGAGGCACTTTATAGTTGAAACCGACAATAGTCCGTTAACAATCATCACATCAGGTGCTCCGACCAACCACATGATTGCACGTTGGTCGCTGTTGCTGTTGAAAGTGCTTCAGATAAGCTGTGAAAATTGTGAAAGGGACCACATCCCATTGTAAATATAATAATTATTTTATTGTGATAAGTGTGGTGTATAGATGTATAGAATGTGTTAGTAAGTGAACATTATTTATTGTAAATAGTATGGACAAAAACAGTGCCACATGAGTTCAGAACTTACTTCAAGTGAACTATCCAATTTATCCGTGGTACCTGCCAACCGGAGATGTTCCGTTGTATTTTAATCTGTGTGAAAGAAACTGTGACATTTAAACTCCTACAGAACATTGTAATCCATAGTTCCCAACGAAATATCGACCTCACCAGCTGTTTATAAGAACTGTGCATTCCGATTATTGTTACATCCATGCGGAACATCACTGTGTTAATAACATCCGATTACATCAGCTGTGTGTGTGTGTACTTCCAGAAAGTTAGAAATTTCTACAAAAAGTTAGCAGACTACAAACAAATGCTCACAAAGTAGTGACGCATGTAAGACATTTGGTGAACACGAATTTACAATACACGTATTGTGTATTACGATTTTTTTTTTCAGTAGTGTGATCTGAGAATCATATCTTGATTAACTTGTTCACAATAGCGACAATTGGTTCACTATTGTAAAGAAGCATCAAGTTATGACGCTTAGAAATATAGTAACAGATGTAATTTATTGTTTTCAGAGTATATTAAAATTATCTCCCATGTATTTAAAGGTTGTAACGATTACACCAAAGGGAAATAAATCGAAATAGGTGGTATTGTGTAAGATATGCAAACAACCTCTATGTTGCCAGATTGTCAACACTCCAAGATGACATCGGCTGGGTATTGAGGAGATTGCCGAAGTTGTAGACCAAAATGAGAGGTTCCTACCAAGTCTGCGTAGGACTCAAGGGTTGGTGTCGTCTCATATCGGGACGTCTTGCAGTCTAACCTGACGTCTTCGGACGTATTGGAATTTTTTTTTTATTGGTTGCGAGGTAGTTGCATGTATTGCTGGTGCTACCGGTCTGACTGTGTCATATTGCAACTGACGTGATATCCATCGAGAAGATTGTACTTGGGAGGTGTTACTTTTTGACATCATATGACAGAGTGTGCATATAACTTGCAATGCCTACGTATTTCAAGGAAACCTAAGTCAAGTCAGATGACAACTAATGGGAAGATTCTGACTGGGTTAAAATAGTAACCCATATTTACAGAGAGCTCACATGAAAGGTTTCACCTTTCATGAATGGAAGGCGGGGAGAGTGTCATAATCTCCCCTGTAGTTGTGCCGCGACGTCGTTACGGGCGCCAGGCGAATACCATTTACCTATCCACAGGTTCGCCGGTGAGCTGGACTAACCCGACAGCGGTCAAGCCAGTACAGGCGTGACGCACGTAGTTCCCGCAGGGACTCAACCCCACATGGCAAATGTTCAGATCGGGGAACGGCAGACAGGCTTGGGTCGCGGACTGAGAGGACGGGTTTGAGAGGAGCTTGTATGACTGCTGTGCCGGAATGCCGATTGATAGTAACTCTTGTGAGAGGATGGAAGACTGTGCGGCTGTGGTATAGGTCTGTGAGTGTATCCTGTGTATTGATTCATTGACTACTTGTATTGTTGTATCAACATTGTAATGGCGAGACGCAGGATCTGATTGTATTGCTTGAGAAGTGTAAATAAAGTGTTGAACTTAGTGTTACCGTTTGTCACGTCAAATCATTCCGTGACTGTGTTTGCCTCACATGTGTTAGGTCATACGAGCCATACTCATTGTTACATGTAAGAGCCTGACATATCTATCTATCTATCTATCTATCTATCAATCTATCTATCTATCTATCTATCTATCTATCTATCTATCTATCTATCTATCTATCTGTCTGTCTATCTATCTATCTATCTATCTATCTATCTATCTATCTATCTATCTATCTATCTATCTATCTATCTATCTATCTATAGCCAGGGGACTTAACTTAAGATATAGCAATGCTACTAAAAGTTATGTCCCTTGTTTTATTTTTTCTTATGTTGAGTCGTGTAATTACAAAATTAAATTTTAGTAACTAAATAGATGATTGTACACTAAGAAACTATTACAGTTTGGTTGCACAGGAATGAAAAGAAAACATGTAGAAAATTTCATCTCAATCGGATGGGTCGTTCGCGAACGCATAAAGAACGGACACACACACACACACACACACACACCCACACACACACACACACACACACACACACACACACACATTGTGTTTTATAGATATAGATTTTACCATTTTCTTCTGATAAAGTTGCTATTTTAACCGTTTCTTTTCCGGAAACTTGTTATTTTAACCGTTTCTTTCCCAGTGAATTGGTATGTTAAGCTTGCCTCTCCCAGAGAACTACCGTTTTAACCGTTTATTTCCCATTGAGTTGGTATTTTAAGCTTGTCTCTCACAGAACGGCTCTGTGGCGAAGGTGTAACGGGCGCAGTTCATAATCCCGCATACCACGCTTGAATCACAGCTGCAGGCGACTTAGCAGACTGCCTTGCGTTTTGTTTTTATAAAATGGTATGAGAGCCTGTCATTCAGAAATCATTTGAAAACTACTGAACGTAAATTTGCCAGAAATCACAATCAGCCAGAAAATGTTGGGGTTGACTGCAATATCTTGTAACGGATATGCAACTAACTTTTTAAAACTCTCCCAGAGAGCTTTTAATGTAACCGTTTCTTTCCCAGTGAGTTGTATTTTAAGCTTGTCTCTCCCAGAGGGTTATCTGAACCATCTCGTTCCCAGGGAGAAGTCATTTTAACAACTTCTACCTCAGCTGGTCACAAACAGAGCGGGCATTTATACCCAACGAGAAACACTTTCAGAATCTACTCTCACTCTGTATTCACAACTCTCTGTTATACTGTGGCGTGAAAATAAATACAATAATAGTGTTACCGATCTCAGCGTCTAATCTCATCTTGTTTCTCTTGTACCTTGAGGTGTCGAGGTGAAGATTAAACAGCGGGAGAGTGCCAGTTTATGGCTTCATATTCCGTGATTCCCATGGACTCGATTCATTTCCTCTGTCTATCGTTTACATGGTCGGCCTCTTCTTCTGGTTCCATTTGATCTGTGTATGTTACCGATCGAATGTAAAGTTGTAGCGTATCTACGAACATGTACATAGATAAATATTTAGACACATTAGGACCAGGAGATCTAACAAATTAAAGTAGCGTCTTGTTCCAATCAGGTATGTCCGAGAACTGTTGGGCAGTCTGGCTACAGCTGAGGTCATCCGCGTGTCCACCAATGGAGCAGGGTCGCTGGTGTATCATCTGGAGGAGGATGAGAAGCAAGCATTCAGAACTGAGTTGACGGCCTTTGTTTCATTTTCATTGTCAATGATGAAAGCGTATGATAACATTAAGGCTTGTGTCAGCAGTCGAGGTCCATACGGTAAGTTAGCAAGGCTTGTGTCAGCAGTCGACGATGAAAGCGTATGATAACATTAAGGCTTGTGTCATCAGTCGAGGCCCCACGGTAAGTTAGCAAGGATTGTGTCATCTGTCGAGGTTCCTACGGTACGTTAGCACAATGATGAAAGCGTATGATTACATTAAGGCTTGCGTCAGCAGTCGAGGTTCCCACAGTAAGTTAGCACAAATGAGCTGGCGGAAACCTGTACGACAGCTCACTGATTAATTACCATAGAATGATTAATCGTCTCAAGCGACGTCTCGTATCTATATACAATTGTTTTCCATACGCAAGCCCCTTTAATTTGATATTCAATACAGCATGTTTGATACCATAATATCAGCTTGCAAGTCATACCATTTACACACCTCTACTTCAGAGTTTCCACCATCCATTTGTGTTTGGAACAAATCTACATTTTGTTTGGCACATAATCTGTTAATTGTACATCTAATTGCTCATCAGAAAGAGGCAGTTCATCATCTTGTGGCCACATTATGAGAAGACAAAAACTGGAACATGTTGTGACAACCGGAAAGACTTGCGGGCAGAAAGACAGAGAAAGACAGCGAGAGAAAATTCTTGACTCTCTAGAGTCATGGCACAGAAGAGAGTCAACACACGAATTGATCCATGCTGTCGGAGATTGCAATTCTTGGAGAAGCATTATAGCCAACGCCAGTCCGCGAGGCACCTGATGATGATGAATTGCTTCCGCTTGCCTATTGTATTCTGCATGGTTATAATTCGATATCCCTGAATTTTTGTGTGGTTTTTGTCAGGCTTCGGCAAGGGAATCAGATAGCTGTGTAACCACTCCTCCTTGATGCCAGCACTCCTTATACTGTTGTTGTACATGTCTGCTAGTTTCACTAGCTCGTTGTCGGTACACCTGGTGATGTCGTCGTATCTTATGCCATCAGGCCCTGGAGCGTTGTTTTTTGATCGTCGACGCACAGCCTTGATTTCTTTCACTGTCACTGTGTCTTCATCCGAAGTGTTCTGGGTCTTGCACCTGTCTGGGGTGACCTCCTTGGCCAGAATTCGGCTTCCCATGTCTGTCTGGTTGCTCTGCTCTAGATAGCATTCAAAGAGGGCTTTGCCCTTGTACTCGTCAGTCCTCTGCCAGATGAGGTCAGCACCTTGGAAGTCAGAAATGCCCTTATTCTTGACTACACCACTCATGCTCATAGCCTAGCTGACCCGGCCCGGCTTCGCCCAGGCCCTGGCGGGGAACTATCTATCTATCTGTCTGTCTGTCTTTATGTAGTCGCCAGAACAATTTCAGTGACTTGTCTGTGCTTACTCTTTGACACACCTCTGCCCATTTTTCGCTTTTACCCACCTTGACCAGGTGTTTGAAATAGCTTACTTTTGTGTGCATCTCTCTTTTTAAGTGCATGCAGGGACTAGGATGACCAGCTCTGTTCTTCTTGGCATTCTGCCATCTCCTTACAGCACTACGCTTATCCACCCAAGCCTTCTCCACCTCGAAATTCCACCAAGGTGGCTGCCCCCAGCTTTTTTTCCTGCCCTGAAGCTTTCTGCGCTTGTCACGTCTTATTTTACTCACCATATCTTGCCCTGTACTGTCATACTGGAAAGTCTTTACCTTAAGCTTGTGCTGCCTGGTTCTGCCTTTCTCCACCAATATGCTGCAAGGGTGGTGGTCGCTGCCGTGGTGTCCTAGAACAACCCATCTACACACTGTAGGGAGTGAACGTGACACCAGCGCCAGATCAATAGCACTGTCCTCATCGCCTGGACGGCTTGCTGTCATGGTGACACAGCCACTGTTGATACAAACCAGGTCAATGGTTTCAAGTGCATTCTGAGCTCCTCCACCTGTGTGTTGGAGGAAATGTTTCCCCATGATCTGCCTTTAGCGTCGAAATCGCCACAGAAAATAACATTTATCTCGTGACCTAATATGCCTCTTAAGCACTGCCACTTCTGGGAATACATTCTCGCGTTGCGGGCACAAACATTAACCAACACGAATGGTATACTGGATTGAACTCTCAGCGCCTGTATGTATATATCGTCACTGTCCCAACTGGACATGTCTAGTTCTGACGCCACCATGCTGTCGCGAACGAGAATCGCCATTCCCAGATGTCGTCTGTTGTAGAAACATTTGAAGCTGGCAATTCGGAGTAGCTGATCTCCCAGTCTCGTCTCCTGGAGTGCTACAATGTCGTTCCTGTATACCAGGGTTTCTAAAATAGAGCCCCGTTGTTTTACGCTGGCGCAGTTCCAATACAGAATACGGATATTCTTGAGTTCTAGACTGTGACACTTGAGTCTAAATCGTCTTAAACCACCAAGCTTACCTTGTCTCTTTCTGCCTTCCCGGCGCCCACGCAGCCTCGTTAGGTTGACTGCTGACAGCTCTGAGAACACACGTTATTCCGCCATGTTGAAAACCGAAAACAACACAAACCACTCACGCTGCGAAAAATTCACTCAAGGATTGCTTCGCTCGATGCACGAAACTCCGTAGCATCCGCGCAGATCTTGAGTAGAAACTCCTGGTTTTACATCCTGGCACACAAATTACACGCAAGAAATGAATATATCCATCCCCTACGCGAAAAAGTTAACGATCATAAAACAACCCGATCGTCCGTCGCCATCATGAAACCGGAAGTCGACAGCCGACTTCTGCCTACAGAAGATGGCAATGCAAACATATGGACACAATGACCTGCCTACGGAAGATGGCAGAGGAAACACATGGACACAATGACCTGTCTGCAGAAGATGGCAGTGCAATCATATGGACATAATGACCTATCTAAGAAGATGGAGTGCAAACACATGGATACAATGACCTGTCTGCAGAAGATGGCAATGCAAAAACATTGACACAATGACCTGTCTACATATTATCATCATCATCATCAAGTGCCGTGCCGGCTGGCGTATGCGTTCATGGCTCTCTATAGATCTCGGTCTTTGGTTTTCTGGTTCAACTCTGCTGCTGATATTCCTCCATGCCACCGTCTCAATCCATCCAGCATCACTTCTCTTGGTCTACCTCTGCCTCTCTTCCCCTCAATCTTTCCAGTTGTTACTATGTTCTCCAATGCCTCTCTTCTCATCACATGACCAAGGAAAGCTGTTTGTCTCTGTCTTATTGTTGTATATAATGTTCTAGTTTCATTAGCCTGTTTCAGGCAGTCGTCGTTAGTTACTCTTGCAGTCCAAGGAATTCGCAACATTCGTCTCAGGAACCACATCTCTGTTGCTTCTAATTTCTTCTTAATTTGTTCATTTACATTCCAAGATTCACTGCCATACAGCAAAACTGGTTCTACATAGCATTTCACCACTCTCTTTCTTACATTCAGTGATAGCGACTTATTGCATAAGATACTCTTCATTTTCTGAAATGCGGCTTTTGCCTGCCCTATTCTGCTCCTAATCTCTGTTGTACATCTTCCATCTGATGTTATAAATGCCCCTATGTATCTAAAATTATCCACTTGGTTAAGGATTTTCCCTTCTATTTCTATGTCACATTTTGGTGTCACCATTTTCTTTGATATTACCATTGTTACTGTTTTCTTGATATTCAAGGAGAGTCCTTTCCTTGCACTCTCTGTAACTACAACGTCTAATAATTGTTGTAGGTCTATTGAATTATCCGCCACCAATACTGTGTCATCTGCATAGCGTATATTATTTATATTATAACCTCCAACTAGTATTCCTGGCATCTCTTTGATCTCTCTCATTATTACTTCGCTATACAGGGAGAAAAGATCTGGTGACAAGACACACCCTTGTCGTACTCCTAGCTTTATCTGTTCGTAACTACCCTCTTTATTTCCCATTTTAATTGCTGCTACTTGGTTCCAGTAAATATTCTTTATTATTCTTAAATCTTTTCCATCAGTGTTGATATCTTCCAACATTTTAATCAGTTCATCATGTTTTACTTTATCAAATGCCTTAGTATAATCTATGAAGCACAAATATATGTCTCTCTGTTTCTCTATTGATCTTTCTATTAGTGTCCGTAATGTATAAATTGCATTGTGTGTGCCCTTTCCTTCCACAAATCCATACTGTTCTTCACTAATTTCCATTTTTATTTTATTTTTGGTTCTTCTCATTATGATTCTGAGTAGAAGCTTAGTGATATGGTTTATAAGGTTAATTGTACGAAAATCTTCACAATCAATTGCTCCTGGTCTTTTTTGGTATAGCTATAAATACAGATTTCAGCATATCATTGGGTAAATATCCGCTGCTGTAAATATCATTCAACATTTTGGTTAATATATCTACTCCAAATTCTCCCAATACTTCTAATTCTTCTATTGTGATTTCATCTGGCCCAGCTGTTTTTCCTTTCTTCATACGTTTCATAGCGTCAGCGACTTCTTCTTTCAGAATAGGTGGACCTTCTAAGTTACTATCTTCTGTTAATTCTTACCTTTCTCCTTCATATAATTCTCTTACATACTCATTCCACCTCTTCATTATAGCATCTTCCTCTAATATTATCTTTCCTGTTTTTGATTTCAAACACCCTGTATTTTTTCTTATTTTTCTTCCTGTAAGTTACTGATTTGTCTGTGCATATTTTTTGTATCTTTAATGGAATTTAATTCAATTTTTTGCATTACTCGTTTAACCAACTTTCTTTAGCCTACCCACATTTATCTTTTATTTCTTTATTTATCTTAGCGTATTCTTGTTTGTCATTTTTACTCTGTTTTCTTTTGTCCCTTAGTTTTAAGATATCTTCATTCATACATTTTTTCTTAGCTATTTTGCCTCTCTCCGGTAATACTTCTTTGCTAGTTTGATGAATGGAGTCCCTTAACATTTCCCATTGTTCATCTATACTCAGTATTTTAGTTATTGCATTGTACCTATTTTTCACAGTCACTCTGTATTGTTCTTGCATTTCTTTATCTATTTTCAGAACCTCTTGATTAAGTCTCATGTTCTTAACCATTTTTTGACCTCGCTTTAATCTTACTTTTATTTGTCCACATAGTGGTACATGATCACTATTACAGTCAGCACCAGGCATTGTCTTTACATTAATTAAAGCATTTCTAAATCTTTTATTATTTAGTATGTAGTCAATTTAGTTATGGCAATGCAAAAACGTGGATACAATGACCTGTCTACAGAAGATGGCAGTGCAAACACATGGACACAATGACCTGTCTACAGAAGATGGCAGTGCAAACACATGGACACAATGACCTGTCTACAGAAGATGGCAGTGCAAACACATGGACACAATAATGCCTTGAATAAAAGACTAGTGAAGAAACCGCAATCCATCTTGTATTAAACGTCAGAGGCATCGCAGAACCATCATCATCATGTAGGTTTACATTAGCAGAACGTCGATACCATTACTACTGCTGAAAAGACTCTCGATCACCGACCATCTGCATTTCCTCAAGAATGATTTTACCCTGGACGACGTCCTGTCCTGTGTAAGTTCAAACACAAATGTGGTGTTTGGCGCTTATAGAAGTAGAGAGAGAGAGAGAGAGAGAGAGAGAGAGAGAGAGAGAGAGAGAGAGAGAGAGAGAGAGAGAGAGAGAGAGAGAGAGAGACTAGATGACACACTAGACAACAAACAGTTGAAAGCTATAGATACCGACTTGGATTCGAACCTGTCACCTGGCGACAGTGCTTCGCTGCAGAAATCGTGTACTTTGACGCACAACCAATACACTTGTTCCTGCAGCGCTGTTGTGACTGGAAGGTAACAGGGTAAATCCCGGTCGGTACCTATAGCTTTAAATGTTATATTGTCTAGAGCGTCCTCTAGTGTATACTTCCTTCTTCTACTTCTCTGAGCGTCAACCAATACATGTGTGTTTATTAATGAACTCTCCTGGGGGAATTAAAGGGTTCCCCAATTGATATTGCTGATGTGTTTTGTCGACCGCCATGTTTGTAGGGCATTGTCTCGTCTCCCTGAACATGCCACCTAGAGCTGTCATCTCTGAACCACTACTCTGCTTACCACTCTGAAACACTACCCTGTGGCCAGATATATTAGATTCTATGACATTATTCTCCAGTTCTCTTCAAAGTTAAAATCTCATAGAATTTGACAATATGTTTCTTCTTTATCCATAATATCCAACGGAAAGTTAACCCGTTCAACAAATGCCCGCAAAAGTCGGATGTGTCGGCGTAACGGCGCAAGAACACAGCTCTGCTGTAAACAGGCACAACACAATCACGTCCGAAGAAAACTCTCCGGATGAACGCTTAAGAAGAAGAAGAAGATCCACAGTATTGTCAGAATTCTTTTTTTTTTCCTTTTCTTGAATAGCATAATTTATTTTGTTTTAAAGTCGGCATTCGTGGTTTATCAACAGTATGTTTTGTTTTAAAGTGGGCATGCGTGGTTTGTCATATAATATGTTTTGTTTCAAACAACAGGCAGCAGATTTAACAAAGAACTCCACGATGCTTTAGAGGAATTCGGCATGTGCCATATTGACACATACGTGGACACAATTCTGAGATGTGTTGACGGTCTGAAGCCAAAACTGGGTAAGGATTCCACATATATACCATTAATGTCTTTTGCTGTTCTCGTACTTATAGCAGACCCGTTAGCGAAGTTGATAGAGAACTGCACCGATAATGTGGAGAGCACGTTTGGACCCGGGGCCCACGCCTGGGTGGTTTGCCAGCAAAAGTCGTGGGCAGTTGGCACATCCGTACCTCCGTGCACTAAAACATACAACATGTGATGGGCCATCTATGCCTCCGTGTACTAAATCCTACAACATGTGATGGGCCATCTATGCCTCCGTGTGCTAAATCCTACAACATGTGATGGGCCATCTATGCCTCCGTGTACTAAATCCTACAACACGTGATGGGCCATCTATGCCTCCGTGTGCTAAATCCTACAACATGTGATGGGCCATCTATGCCTCCGTGTGCTAAATCCTACAACATGTGATGGGCCATCTATGCCTCCGTGTCCTAAATCCTACAACATGTGATGGGCCATCTATGCCTCCGTGTGCTAAATCCTACAATATGTGATGGGCCATCTATGCCTCCGTGTGCTAAATCCTACAACATGTGATGGGCCATCTATGCCTCCGTGTGCTAAATCCTACAACATGTGATGGGCCATCTATGCCTCCGTGTGCTAAATCCTACAACATGTGATGGGCCATCTATGCCTCCATGCAATAAAACCTACAACATGTGATGGGCCATCTATGCCTCCTTGCACTAAAACCTACAACATGTGATGGGCAACCTATCCCCCCGTGTACTAAATCCTACAACATGTAATGGGCCATCTATGCCTCCGTGCACTAAATTCTACAACATGTGGTGGGCCATCTATGCCTCCATGCAATAAAACCTACAACATGTGATGGGCCATCTATGCCTCCGTGTGCTAAAACCTACAACATGTGATGGGCCATCTATGCCTCCGTGTGCTAAAACCTACAACATGTGATGGGCCATCTATGCCTCCATGCAATAAAACCTACAACATGTGATGGGCCATCTATGCCTCCGTGCACTAAATCCTACAACATGTGATGGGCCATCTATGCCTCCATGCAATAAAACCTACAACATGTGATGGGCCATCTATACCTCCGTGTGCTAAATCCTACAACATGTGATGGGCCATCTATGCCTCCGTGTGCTAAATCCTACAACATGTGATGGGCCATCTATGCCTCCGTGTGCTAAAACCTACAACATGTGATGGGCCATCTATGCCTCCATGCAATAAAACCTACAACATGTGATGGGCCATATATCCCTCCGTGCACTAAAACCTACAATATGTGATGGGCCATCTATCCCTCCGTGTACTAAATCCTACAACATGTGATGGGCCATCTATGCCTCCGTGCACTAAATTCTACAACATGTGATGGGCCATATATCCCTCCGTGCACTAAAACCTACAATATGTGATGGGCCATATATCCCTCCGTGTACTAAATCCTACAACATGCGATGGGCCATCTATGCCTCCGAGTGCTAAAACCTACAACATGTGATGGGCCATCTATGCCTCCATGCAATAAAACCTACAACATGTGATGGGCCATCTATGCCTCCATGCAATAAAACCTACAACATGTGATGGGCCATCTATGCCTCCGTGTACTAAATCCTACAACATCAGAGACCAGCAGATAGAAACTGCTTAGGGACAGTGTTGTCCGTATGTTGTGTAACACGTGATAACGCTAGCTCTGCTTTACTACGAAAAGACTAAAGCATAAATAGGTTAATTTTTAACAGTTAATATAGAGAATCGACCTTGCATTACTCCGGACAAACCCACCACTGTACCATGATGCTCAGCACATGTCAGATGGGGTGAAGTGGAACATGACAGAAAGTCTTACAGCGTCGGGTGTTCAGCAATAGTGTGGTGGTTAGGGTCTGGCCTACCGGCTCCGTGGTCAGGGGTCAGTTCTCGCTCGGGTCAGTTCTCGCTGGGGTCAGTTCTCGCTGAGGTCAGTTCTTGCTGGGGTCAGTTCTCGCTGGGGTCAGTTCTCGCTGGGGTCAATTCTCGCTGGGGTCAATTCGAATGTTGAATATTGACCTGGACTCTCATGTGGACCCAGGCTACACTGAGGGAATGTCCCAAGTGCTGTCATGTCGGTTCTTGACTCAACTCAACTCAACTCAACTTAACCCAACTTAGCTCATCTCAACTCAGCTTAGCTCAACTCAGCTCAACTCAACTCAACTCGACTTAGCTTAGCTCAACTTAACTTAACTCAACTCAACTTAGCTCAAATCAACTCAGTCAACTCGACTTAGCTTACCTCAACTCAACTCAACCCAACTTAGCTCAACTCAGAAGAATACTCACTGCGTAGCTAGTATTATTGTATTGTAATGTTAGCATCCGCATTCTACTTCCGCTCTTGCACATACCAGTTAGATGTCCTGCTTCAACCAGCACGCCTTCATGCCGTACACATGTTGGTACCTTGATGCAGGTCATGGAAGCAACAGCGTCAGTTATACCTCACTTACTCCTGCCCAAGACATCCAAAGGCAAAAGTGGAAGACAAACAAAGGGTTGGTTAGTTAGTTAGTTAGTCGTAGTTCCAACCTCACAGCAACGGGTCGTCCCCATTATGCTTCGTTCCTGTGCCAGTGAATATCGCACAAAATGCCCCCCACTGCCCAATGTGAAAAGTGGAAAAGACAGGAGTCTCGATAAACAAGAGCCCGCACAGATCCACTGTGTAAATGCCGACGCCAGAATGTCAACACAATAGTCCCCAACCAACCACCCAGTTCATCTCTGACGGAATCGGCAGTCATTTTCCAATCTGGATGTTTCCTAGACACAGTCCACGAAAATGCAGTCAACCAGAAGCCCAGCAGCCACGCATTTCTGCATAAGGCAAAAACCGGTCAACTCTGGGACATAGCCATCTACCATCGCTCCGAACACGCAGTCACATTCCAATAAACCTCTGGCAGATTCAAAAGCATTTCACACGAAATTCACAGCTCACAGTGTCGCACAACGCACTCACTCAGTAGCAGAGCGACTGGAACCATCAAGCCTCCTTAGTCGCCTCTTACGAACATGCGTGGTAGGCTACAGTGTTGCTATTCTTTGCTTCCCTTATGGGCCCTGGCAACACACAACAAAGGGTGTTTTCACGTAACATTCTAAGCCAATGATTATATTGAGTGTATATCCTACTCACATTTATAACATCAGATGGAAGATTCACAACAGAGATTAAGAGCAGAATAGGGCAAGCAAAGGCTCCATTTCAGAAAATGAATAATAACTTATGCAAACAATCAATATCATTGAATGTAAGAAAGAGCGTGCTAAGGTGTTATATAAAACCTGTTTTGCTGTATGGCTATGAATCTCGGAATGTAAATGAACAAATGAGGAAGAGATTGGAAGCAACAGAGATGTGGTTCCTGAAACGAATGTTGCGAATTCCTTGCACGGCAAAAGTACCTAACAACGACTGCCTGAAAGAGGCTATTAAAACTAGAACATTATATACAACAATAAGAAAGAGGCAAACAGCTTTTTTTTTTTTTTTGGTTATGTGATGAGAAGAGAGGCATTGTAGAACATCGTGACAACTGGAACGATCGAAGGGAAGAGACGCAGAGGCAGAGCAAGGGAAATGATGCTGGATGGATGGCGACGGTGGCATGGAAGAATATCAACGGTAGAGTTGATCCAAAAAACCAAAGACCGAGATCTGTGGGGAGTCATGAACGCCTACGCCAGTCTGCATGGCACTTGATGATGATGATATCCTACTTATAACTTTATAAAAATTATATCTCAAAATACCCCAGAGTATCTTTTACCGCTGATTCAATCTAATGCAATGAACAGCAAGCGCCTAAATTTGTTACATGTCCTATGGCCTAGATTGGACCTATACAAAACATGTTTCGCCTATTCTGGTGCTCACTTATGGAATAATCTTCCTCCAGATCTGAAAACTCCAATTAGTCCCTACACATTTAATCGAAAACTCTTTCAATACTTAATCCATACCGACTATATGCCACCATAATTCATTTACTGGTATAATTGTTCATTATAATTGTTTAACTATAACTGTTCACTAAATATGTGTGTGCGTGTGGGAGAGAGAGAGAGAGAGAGAGAGAGAGAGAGAGAGAGGGAGAGAGAGAGAGAGAGAGAATGGGTGTCAGAGAGAGTGAGATAGTGAATGTGTGTGTGTGCACGTGCATGCGTGTGTGTGGAGAAAGTGAATGAGCGAGAAATTGTGAGGGAATGTGTAAGTGCATGCATGCGTATGTATATGTGTGAGAGTGAGTGAGGGAGTGTGTGCGTGCGTGCGTTCATGCGTATGTGTAAGTGTGAGAGAGTGTGATTGAGAGAGTGAGTGTGTGTGTGTGAAGGATTGTGTGTGAGAGAGAGAGAGAGAGTGAGTAAGTGAATGAATGAGTGAGTGAGGAGTGAATGAGTTAGAGAGTGAGTGTGTGTGTGAGTGAATGATGTGTTAGAGTTTGTGTGTGTGCGAGTGAGAGAGAGAGAGTAAAAGAGGTGAGTGAGTGCGCTAGGGTAAGAGAGAGTGAGTGAAACATTGAGTGATAGCGTGAGTGTGTGTGTCTGTCTGTGTATGAGTGAGAGAGAGAGAGAGTAAGAGAGTTAGAGATAACGTGAATGAAGATGGAAAACGTGAATGAATGAGGGAAATAGTGAGAGAGAGAGAGAGAGAGAGAGAGAGAGAGAGAGAGAGAGAGAGAGAGAGAGCGAGAGAGAGAGTAAGACACTGGGAGAGTGGATATTTTAGTGTGTGTGCATGCGCGCGCGTATGCGTGTGAGTGTGTGTATATGAAAGAATACAAAGAGAGAAAAGAGAGTTGAGCAGACTTGTAACACGCATGTCATGTAACACGCGAATCCATATGTTTGTGTATTCTCATCTGTCATATTATCAGTTGAATACCATTTGATTTTATCATGTATAATATAAACTTATGTATATTACTGTAGTTTGGGTGAGAGTGTCAGTGAGTGTGAATGAGAGAAGAGAATGAGTGAGCGTGAGAGTGAATGTGTGTGTGTGTGTGTGTGTGTGTGTGTGGGAGCATCACTAGTTTTACGTCATACACTCTATATGTACATATTTTTCTCCATGTTTAACATTTTTATGAGACTGCTCACGACAATTGTCAGTGTATGTGTGTGAGTAAAGTGTGGGAGTTTGTGCATACAAGGTTAAATGCTCACGTGAGGCATTACGTATGTGTCTAGATGTGAGGATGTGTGAGTGTGTGTGTGGAGGATGTGTGTGAGCGTGGAGATATGTGTGTGTGGGGAATGTGTGGTGTATGGGTGGGGGTATGCGTTTGGATGGGTTGGGGTGTGTGGGTGTTGGTGGGTAGTGAGATTTGTGGGTGTTGGTGGGATGTTTGGATGGATGTGTCTGGGTGAAATTAATGGTGTGGGAATGGGTGTGGGGATGTGTGTATGGGTGGAGGATGTGTGTATGGGACGGGTGCGCGGGATGTGTGTATGGGTGGTAGATATGTGTGGGTGGGTGGAGATGTGTGGATGGTTTGGGGGAAGTATGTGTGGGTAGCGGGTTTGTGTGTGTAGGGGATGTGTGTGGGTGTATTGGGGATGTAAGGGCGGGTGGGGAGAAGTGTATGGTGTGTGGATTTGGGATATGTGTGTGATGTTTTGATGGGGGATGTGTGCATGATGTGTGGGTGGGGGGTATGTTTGTGTTGGATGGGTGAGGATATGTGTGTGTGGGAGGGGGATAGTGTGTGGTGTGTGGGTGGGGATTGTGTGATGGGTGCGGGGAATGTGTGTATGGGTGGGAATATGTGTGGGTGAGTAGGGGATGTGTGGGTGGTTAGGGAGGTATGTGTGGGTGGTGTGGGTGGGGGATGTCTGGGTGAGGGTGTGTGAGTTGATTAGGGATGTGTAGGTGGGTGAGGGATGTATATTTTTCTGGGCGGGATGCGTGAGTGGGTGAAGGATGTGTGTGATCGAGAGATGTTTCGTTTGGTGTGGGTAGTTGGGGATGTGTGCGTGCGTAGGTGGAGGGTGTGTGGGTGAGTGAGTGAGTGTGTTTTGATGGATGGGTGTGGAATGTGTGTGAGTGAGGAGAGGTGTGTGGTGTGTTGGTTGGGGATGTGTGTGTGGCGTGTGGATGGGGGATGTGTGAGTAGTTGGGGGATTTGTGTGGGCGGGAGTATGTGCAGGTGAGTGGGTTAGGGTATCTGTGTTGTTCTGGGTGGGGATATTGTGTGCTATGTGGGTGTGGGATGTGTGGGTGAGGGATATGTGTGTGTGGTGCGTGGGTTGCGAATATTTTGTGGTAGGGGATGTGTGTGATGTGTGGGTGGGGGATGTATGTGATGGGAGATGGGGGTTAGGGCATGTGTGGGTGGGTGGAAGATGTATGTGTTGGTGGTGGGGTGTGTTTGAGTGGATTGGGGATGTATGGGTGGTTAGCGAGATGTGTGTGTGTGTGTGGGTAGGGAGATGTCAGTTGGTGGGGATGTGTAGGTATGGTTTGGGGATGTGTTTGCAGATGTGCGATGTGTGGGTTGGTGGGGAATATGTGGTTGATGGAGGTGTGGTTGGGGATGGGTGGTTGTTGGTTTGGGTGGGGAGAGGATGTGTGGGTGGAAGATGGGTGTCTGTGTTAGGATGTGTATGTGGTGGACGCTGGATGTGTGGGTTGGTGCATTGCCCTTTCGGTTCACGAGTGCATTTTTCGGGAGACTCCTGGGAGTCGGCGCTGAAGCTGCGGAGTTCGTGCTTTGTGTGACACTTTCAACGGGTAAGAGACCGAGCCATGTGAGAAAACTCGGGTCAGTGAGGTCTTTCTGGTGACTGCCGAGACCATCGACGATGAACTGTGGTATTCGTGGATGAATTTTGTGTTGACATTCTGATGGCGGCATTATGCACAGTGTATTTGTGTAGGCTTGTTGGATTGCCTAGACTCCTGTCTATTCCACTTTTCACATTGGACAGTGGGGAGCATTTTGTGTGATTTTCGCTGGCACGGGACTGGAGCCTAATGGGGACGACCTGTTGCCGTGAAGTTGGAACCTCGACTAACTAACTGACTAAACCACAGATTATATTGAATGTATGTCATACTCGTAACTTTCTAAACCAAGGATTATATTGAAAGTATATCCTACTTGTAACTTTGTAAACCACGGATTATATTGTAAGTATATTGGCTCAAAAGGAAGAAAAGGCATGTGATAGAGTAGACAGAAACAAGCTGTGGGAAATCCTTAAACAATATGGAGTGAGTACACTTCTAACAAACCTATGTAGAAGCTTATACAACAACAGTGAATGCATAGTGCGAGCAACTGGAGGACACTCAAAACCTTTCACCATAAGATCTCGAGTACGACAAGGTTGTGTCCTGTCCTCTCTCTTGTTCGTAACATATATAGACAACATATGTCAAGAAACCAGCTAAGCAGAGACAGCAAGAACACAGCATGACGAGAACCAGAAGAAGAACCATCTGCAAATCTAACCATTAGAGAACTCCTGTTTGCAGACGACCAAGCACTAATAGCAAAATCAGAAGCTGAATTACAAGATCATATGAATAGTCTAAATGAAATGTGTATGGAACATAACATGAAAATTAGCACAAGCAAAACAGAGGTAATGACTATAACTAAAGAAGAAAAACATCAACAATTCACCTAAACGAACAGATCTTGAAACAAGTAAAGAGTTTCAAGTACCTAGGAAGTATAATATCATCAAATGACAGATCAGAGGTCGAGATCGAAAATAATTGCAATAAGGCAAACCAACTCATTGGACAAATGGCACCAATACTAGTTAGTTAGTCAGTTAATTAGTCGAGGTTCCAACTTCACAGCAACGCGTTCGTCGCCATTATGCTCCATTCCTGTGCCAGTGAATATCATTACAAAATGCTCCCCACTGTCCAAATGTACGCTGAACACAGCTGAAACCTTGTTGTAGCCCATCAAACAATAGTGAATATCTATGTTATACTTTCTGCATGGCACCAATACTAAAGAACAAACATGTATCAATAACTACTAAAAAGCACTTTACAACACAATCTTCCTACCAACTCTATGCTACCAATGCCAAATCCTGAACAATGACAAAAAAAGAGAAAAGAAAAATCACAACAACAGAAATGAGATTCCTGAGAAGAATACTCAACGTATCAAGAGGAGATAAGATCAGAAATGAAGAAATCAGGACTAAAGTGGGAGTTATAGCAGCACTAAGATTTTATTAGAAAGCAGCAAGTCAAATGGTTTGGCCATGCAAGTAGGTTACCATTCAACAGCATACCACAACAAGCAATGATATACAGACCAGATGGAAACAGAGGAAGAGGCCGACCACGTAAACGTTGGACGGAGGGAATAGCAGAGTCCATGGGAATATCGATACATGAAGCCCATAATCTGGATCTCTCACCATGTTTATACTTCACCTCGACACCACAAGGTACAAGAGGAACATGATGAGATGAGATGATGAGATGGCTCAAAATGTTGCTGTTATGTAGCCGATGTCGAGGTTGGGGTGAGCGCCCAACCTTGCATAAATACACCAATGGCTCGTGCATTCATCACCTATGCAGCAAAATTCCAACTCCTGGCCTTTTCGTGGCGGAACTGTTGTAACTAACCTGAGAAGGGGCGGCGGCGATGTCACTGGCGCCGAGAAATAACCAGAACGCTCTAGATGTGTATGCACGTCCATGCATGGGCAGATACGCGTGTGCGTGCCCACACACCTAAACTCAAGTAAGACCGCAGACTGCTCTAGCAAAGGAAAGGTGCTGAAGACGAGGGCAACCAGCCAGGAGACGCACCACAGAAATCAGAATGCCATGCAATCACGCGTAATGAAATACGTCGACTACTGCTAAATGTTATGATGCTCGCCCTGCTTTGGACCCCAGGCAGGTGCAGTGCCGGACCCTATGCCTCGAAAAGATCCAGCCACAGATACTGGAGATCCTTCTCAGATGTCCTGTGGAGCCAGGGGACCTGAGAATAGAGCGTCTGGCCATACCAAACAAAGAGTAAAAATAATGCACTGGAATGCGAAGGGAGACAGCAAAAAAAAAAACAACACAACATAGAACAATTAAATATCTTGAACCAAGAAAAAGTAAGCGTATGTTCCTTGCAAGAAACTCACCTCAACGAAAATATAGCCTTTAAAATCAGAGGCTATCAGTGTTACCGATCTGACCGAAAGGACAGGCGAAAGGGTGGAATACTGATCCTTTATAAAAAATAACATCACTGCTTCTCAAATTGAAGTCTATATGGCAGGGGCTGAGTATCAGACACTTAAACTTAAGACAGGCAATACAGACCTACATCTGATCAATTACTACTTTCCAAGTGACCGCTTACAAGTACTGGACACACTACCATTAAAAGAAAAAATAATTGTGTGTGGTGACTTCAACAGCCACTCGCAGAGCTGGGGCTATGATCACATGGACCAGAGAGGAGAGAGACTGGAAGACTGGCAGGATGAGAATAGATTCATCTTGGTTAACAAGCCGTCCAACCCACATACTTTCTACTCGAGATCGTAGCACACTACAACTACACCTGACGAGGCTTTTCATTCACTAGACATGGAGTGGAACATTACACAAATTGTCGGGAAACAACTTGGTGGATGTGACCATCGACCAGTCTTTCTAACTGTTGAAAATGAGCTTGTAAGTGAAAGCAGCACCCTCTCGAGATGGAACTACAAGAAAACAGACTGGGCAATATACAAGCATCGCATCAGCATACTGGTTAGAAACCTGAACACTGAGAAAGACATAAATAAAGTAGTTGGAGAGTTTGGGAAATGCATGCTACAGACAGCACGAGAAACAATACCAAGAGGAGCCCGTAAACATTATAAACCCTACTGGAGTAGTGAACAGGAACAGTTGCATAATGATGTGGACGTTTGTAGAAAGCAAGCAGAGGCCCCACTCAGCCAAGAGCACCATAATAAATACCAGCACGCAAAAGTCAAATTTCAAAGGGCCAAGCTATTGGCTAGACGGAAAAGCTGGCAGGAGAAAACAGTTTCTAAACTTTGAAAGAGACACAGGGAAATTGTGGAAGCTAATAAAACAACTTAACGATGAGGGTACAGGGAGAAACTCAAAAATGCACTACATAAAGACGGAAACATCTTAACAGAAAAGCAAGCAGCAGACTATTTTGCGGACTCATTCGCACAAGATAACAATATCGACATTAGTCCAGAGAAAGAACAAGAGATTCGAGAGAAATGGCAACGTACAGGATAGAATAAAACAGTACATGAGGTTCTGGACGCACCTATCACAATCAGTTAACTGGAGCTAGCCATATCAAAACTGAAAATGAGAAAGTCACCGGGGGCTGATGGTATCTCTAATGATCAGGAACCTAGGAACAGAGGCCAAAACAAAGCTGTTACAGATCTTCAATAACAACTGGACCTTAGGCAGTCTTCCATAAGCCTGGTGAGAAGCAATCATGATACCCCTCCTAAAATCAGGGAAAGATATTCCATTGCCTCCAGCTACAGACCAATTAGCCTACCAGCTGTCTGTGCAAAACAATGGAGCACATCATCAATCACAGACTGCACACAGACTGGTACATTGAAAGAGAAAACATCCTTGTACTACAGCAAGCTGGCTTTAGGCAGTGCTACTCTACGGAAGATCAGGCAACCTACCTATCTCAAGGAATTGAGGATGCATTCCAAGAGAAGAGGCTGGTGCTTGCGGCATGGATAGATCTGAAGAAAGCCTTTGACAAAGTCTGAAAAGAAGGTCTGATGAAGAAACTGAGAAACTGTAAATTCAATGGAAGAATGTACAAGTGGGCGAAAGCATACTTGCACAACAGAAGAGCACGAGTACAGATAGTCGGACTCAAGAGCAAGAAAGTACTACTGTGTCACGGTGTTCCCATGGCGGAGTCTTGTCCCCCACACCTTTTCTAATCTTCATCAATGATCATATTGCTAATCTACCGCATGGAATTAAAGCGGCAATGTAGGCTGATGACCTGGTTCTATGGAGCACAAATGAACATGCATCAGTGGCCACCAGATCGCTACAAAGAGATGCATTTGCTGCATGGGCAAATAAATGGTGTGTCAGCATAATCACTGACAAGTGCAGCACCACTCTATTTACCCTCTCTCCAAAACAAAAGGCGGGGGTCATCTAGATAAATGGAATACGCCTTTGAGAAGATAAAGAACCAACATACCTTGGAGTAACATTTTGTGGCAGGCTGACATGAAGAAAGCACATCAATAAAGCAGTAGCAAAAGCCAGGAGGAAACTAGCCATCCTGAGAAAACTAAGTGGAACCACATGGGGAGCCAGTGGCAAAATACTTAGCAATGTTTATCAACAGAGTATATGAACACACCTGGAATACGGGTCAACTGCGTGGTGTTCAGCATCAAAAACCATACTAAAGACCTAGACAAGGTGCAAAATCAAGCACTTAGAGTCACCACAGGAGGGATGAGATCAACCCCTATAGTGGAGATGGAGAAGATGGGTAGGATACAAGCACTGAGAGAGCGCAGAGATACAAAAACGCTAATACAAGCAGAGAGTTCCTTAGCTTGCCAGTCCACCCTATGAAGAACAGATTTGAAAACTTAGCTATGGGGCGGTTGAAAAGAAGCAGTTTTCTCCACCAGGCCAAACAACTCTGCAGAGAAACCACCGATCTGCCCATAGTTGGTATGCCCCTGAAAACTATTCCATAGTAAACTCCATGGAAAGATGAACATAGATTATCACTACATATCCAGATAAAAGTGATAGGAATATTTGACATGGAAGAACAAAACACAATACAGCGCAGAACAGCCACTCTCAGCTTCTTTGATGAAGAATACCCACAGGACCTCTGGATCCGAGTCTACACAGATGGGTCCAAGTAATACTAGGGACACGGCCAGAGTACTAACAGGAAAGTACTGCCATAACTATGATGCTAAAATTGAGGCAATCAAGATAGCAACAGAGAAATTACTAAATACCAACAATGGTGAGGAGCATTTTGTGTAGTATTCACTGGCACAGGAACGGAGCAATATGGGGACGACCCTTTGCCGTGAAGTTGGAATCGCGACTAACTAACTAACTAACTAACTAATGGTTCACAACCTGTGGTGCTATTGACAGATGCAAAATCAGTACTCGAGGCGCTTCTCTCTGGGAAATTGCCAATACTACGGACACTACTTTCCAAACTTAGCAGTCAGCGGAAGGTCACCATACAATGGATACCATCCCATTGTGGAACACCCGGTAATGACAATCTATTGGCTAAGGAAGGAGCAACAGAAGAACAGTATCATGTGCCCATTACATACCACCAAAAGAAAAGAATGATCAAATCAGTCAGAAAGCCACCAAAACCTGCTCAAGACGACTACCACATTATGGACAGACCAGAACAAGTCATTATTATGCGCCTCAGAACAGGGCACAATAGATTACGCAACCACATGTATAAAAAACATGCAAGATTGGTGAAACAGCCATGTGCACATGTGGATTGGCGTCGCAGACAGCAGAGCACATACTACAAGATTGCCCAAATTACAACATATCTAGGCAAACCTTCTGACCTAGACAGACGGCAGTGGAATATAAACTCTATGGACAGCTGAGTGAACTAAAAAAGACAGTTAAATTCATACAAGAGACATTGGCACCTTGCCATCTTGACAGACGATAGTTTGTGCTTTAAAAAGGCATAATAACTTTTACCTATGACGGTAGCGAATGTGACTGATAAGGCCAATTCGCGCTGTAAATGTTCGTTCACAGTGGGTGCATGTGAACACGTGGTCATTTCCACCATCATGCACCATCTTAAGTCTCACACGCTCGGTGTGTGACTTATCTGCAATAATTTTCTCCTTTGTCTTTATTCCATTTCTGATGTTTGCCCTCCATGCAACACGTTCAGCGGCGACTTGCTCCCAATGTGCATTATCAATGCCTGTATCAATCATGTCCCGCTTACACACATCTTTGTATCGTAGTAGAGGCCGACCCTGAGATCTCTTACCTATCTGTAATTCACCAAAAAAGATGTCCTTTGGTATTCTACCATCATCCATCCTCCTATGATGTCCTATCCATCTAAGTCTACGAAGACTGAGCATGGAATAAACCGTCACACAAGCTGATCTTTCCAATACTTCAGTATTTGTGATTTTGTCTTGCCACTTAATACCAAGAATTCTTCGCAGACACCGCATATGAAAGCTGTTTAAACATTTCTCTTGGTGTGAGTAAGTTGTCCAGGTTTCACCTCCATATTGAAGAGTACTAAGGACACAGGCTTGATAGACAAGGACTTTTGTTTTGGCAGTAAGCTTCCTGTTCTCCCAGACTCTTTTTCTTAACCTGTTCATTGCTGTTGCTGCCTTTAAATCCGGATGTTGATTTCCTGATCTAGGGATAATTTGCTATTTACCACTGATCCTAGATATGTAAAATGGTCAACCATCTCTAGTTCGGCGTCGTCAATAAAGATTGATGGTACCCTATGTGCACCTTGTGACATAATCTGTGTCTTCTTTTTACTAATTGTTAAGCCAAATTCAGAACAAGCATTGGATAATGCAGATAATAGACATTGCAATTCTTCTTCAGAGTGGGTCGTAACTGCAGCATCATCTGCAGAAAGCAACTCGCTGATCAGTACCCTCCTAATTTTGGTCTTGGCCTTCAATCTCTGAGCATTGTAGAGGCCGCCATCTGAGCGTGAGTGAATGTATATACCACCATCCTGATCACGAATGGCATATTTCAGAAGAAGTGAAAATTATATTCCAAAGAGGGTGGGAGCTAGTACACAACCTTGCATAACTCCACTCTTGATTTCAAACTCTTCTGAAGTTGAGCCATCAAACTTGATTATACCCTTCATGCCTGTGTGGAACGATTCTACAATGGACAGAAGAGTTGGTGGGCAGCCAATCTTCTTTAGTGCCTTGAACAGACCCTCACGACTGACCAAATCAAATGCCTTTGTGAAGTCGATGAAGGCAATAAACAGTGGTTGATTCTGTTTACTGGCAATTTTCTTGCATTTTTCGCAATGAGAATATCATATCAATGGTAGACCGGTTCTGTCGAAAGCCGCATTGTGATTCGGGGTAGACTTGATCTCTTAGGACTTGAAGTCTGCGCAGAACAATTCTGCCAAATACTTTTCCAACAATACACAGACGTGAGATACCCCTATAGTTGTTGCAGTCGTTCCGATCGCCCTTGTTCTTAAACAGTGTTATGATGCTTGAATCTTTGAAATCCTGTGGGACTTGTCCTTCTCGCCAGCATAGCTCTATTAGCTGGTGGATCTGTAGAGTGAGTGTGTCTTGCCCACTCCTGATAACCTCTAAGAAGTGGCTGGGGGTTCATAGCCAAAGCTAATGGTTGACGTTTCGTGCAGGAGAGCCTGGCATATGATACCACAACATCCAGCTTAAGAATGGAGGTGGAGGCAGTCACTGCGGCTCTCAGCTGCATGGAGAATACGACACACACACATATCGTGATTGTAACTGACTCAGAAAGCATGCTGACGAGGATGATTGCAGGAAGGCTTCGTGCGGAGTGGCTTGCGTCGCTTCGGAGGTCACGAGTGACAAGCATCGCTTGGATCTTTTCTCCGGGGCATGCCGGTGTGCTGGGAAATGAACAGGCGGACAGATTGGCTGGCTTCTGCAGAACTTGGTGGAGTATTGATACATGACAAGGCAGACGTGGTTGCGGCCTTGTGGGAGCACGTATACACCTCGGAGGAGCAAATGGATTACCATGGTCTGGCAAAAATGAGACAGCGATGGGTGACGAGGGGATCTGGCCGACGCTCGACGCTCAGAGGAAAGGCGAGACGGATATATAATCAGATTGCTACTGGTACTATTGGTGTTGGAACTCTTCGCTGGCTGCTGAGGATGGGGACAGAGCGCTTATGGGAATGCCCCGAATACTGTGATATCGATTCCTAATTCAATCAATCAATCAATCATGATAACCTCTATTGGAATCCCATCCTTACTTTGGGCCTTGCCAGATGCAAGTTCATTTATAGCACACGTAACGTCTGTTATGGTGGGAAGTGTGTCCAGGTGGTCAAGAGTTGGTAGAGCCTCTACATACAAGAGACAGCCTTGCAGTTATAGTTAGTTAGTTAGTTAGTTATCAGTTGGGGTATCTTCGTTGCACTCCGGACATGTCCATAGGTGCTCAGATCCTCCCCCCAGCATATGCATCAGCGTCCGGTGGCTAATAGTGCCAGTTCTGTGTTGGTTGACGAGGCGCTTTGTTTTCCCGATGTACCTCTCGCGTCTGGCTGTGCCGATTCTTACTCCCAGGTCTTTCATCCTGGAAAGCGATGTGGAATCACTGGCGTCAAAATCCTCTGTTCTCGCCATATCTTTAAGGGCGTTAATAACATCCGCACGATCCATGGGCTGGCCATCTACAGGGGGTGCAGAGCCAGCCAATTTATCAGCTCGTTCATTTCCCTCGACTCCCGCATGTCCCGGGACGAAGATGAAGGTGACTTTGCGGACAACAGACTTCCGCAGCGACTCAGTCCACTGTCTACGTACAGATCCAGCTTCGACCTTCTGAATCATGCTCATTGAATCACTTAGTACACACACGTTGGTATAATGCTGTGATTCCAGCCATATGAAAGCCTGTGTAACTGCCATCACCTCCATCGTCATGCTGCTCGTGGTCATAGAGTGGGCACCACTGGATTCTTGAACGGTTCGGCCCGCTGAACGGGCTGTAAATGCCCACGCACTTCTCTGCTGCTTTACAACAGAACCATCTGTATAGATGAGCACTTCGGGGCTATTTGAGTGATCATAGATGAGCGCGTTAACCTCTGCATTGACAGCGGCAGGTGCAGAGAGCCTTGCAGTTATAGATATATTTCAAGCGAACGAAAGAAGAAGAAGAAAGTATATTATTCTTGTAACTGTCTTAAGCCGGTCTCCGTGGTGAAGGGTGTGCGGACGCCCTTCGTTTGAAACACAGCGGGATTTGGCAGCTGACCGCGATGCATTGGTTTTGTGTTGGTAATGGGGCCGGTCGTTTAGAAAGCAATGGCAAACTACTGATAGTAAACTTGCCAAACGATCACAACGGCAGAAATGCTGATGTTGTTTGCGATGTCCTATAAAGGATATGGAAAAAAAAAACACTTTCTTAACCACAAATTATATTGAAAGTATATCCTACTGATAAGTTACACTCATTTATATGCAACACTGCCTGGTTGATTTCTAAAATATATTGTGAAGAAAAGTCCCATGACAAGATTATACTGTGGGTACGTGAAGTATTACGACCATCACATTTTTCAGGCCTGAGTTCACGAAGGAAAAGATGGCCAGATTTTCCCTCCACTCGCGAACGACGAGCCCAGACAAAGAACCCTCTCCCTAATAACATCAGTCATACATGAAAACACTCATGCATACACACACTCCTTCACACAATCACTCACATTAATATACACAGCTCCCACACTTACACTCACATAGTCATCACAATGAAATAGGTGACAGTTGAGTTATCTGTTTAATTGTCTAGTTTACCAAAGGGATCTAGACATTTACTGTTGCTAGGTGTTAACCCATCCTGGGAACTTTACAGCAGAATTGTCATGCTAGTTCAACTTGATGTAAAGCTCTGTCGTAAATATGATGTGTATTTCACAATCCTCTTACAGAAAGTGGAATCAAAGTCATTGAGTTTGGTTGTGGCAGAGGTCAACTGCTGGTCAAGCTAGCCCAGATGTTTCCAAAGAGCGTCTTCATTGCATCGGACAATGTAGATGTCCTCCAGGAACAGATGAAATCCACCATGAGTCTGCTTCCCAACATCAGCTATGATTTCATTGAT
Organism: Cepaea nemoralis; assembly: GCA_014155875.1. Lineage (NCBI taxonomy): Eukaryota > Metazoa > Mollusca > Gastropoda > Stylommatophora > Helicidae > Cepaea > Cepaea nemoralis. The sequence goes on from JACEFZ010001811.1 coordinate 55,867, forward strand.
CTATGCTCCAATATTCCAAGCAGCCAGCAGTATGACTGGGTCATCTGTGCCCATGTCATCCATGATGTGCCCAATCCACCAGCAGCGCTAAAGAACATCAGAAACCTGCTGAAACCAGGTGGTACATTCACAATGTTTGAAATGACGGTTTCTGGCAGTCCGCTTGCTGACAGAGGTAACCTTTATGTGGCTGCTGTGTATGCAGTCAGTTCATTCTGCTGTGTGCCTGAGAGCTACCAGCGGGAAGATAGTCATGCCAAGGGTGCGTGTTGGGGCAAACAGAACGCTATAGAGCTGCTCACAAATGCTGGGTTTGATGTCAAAACTATAGATTTTAAATACCCCAAAACACTGTATGTTTGTGCATAATACATTGTCTCAGAGAATAAGCTGAACTTTTCATTCGAAATTCGAAATTCTTTGCAAGTGGTTAGTAACAACAGCACTATATACGCAGATGTTTACTTTATATTTATTTTTTGTTTTATTTTTATTTACGGAATTTAATTTAATTTTTTTGACTGGCTGTGACTCACCTTTGTAAATCGCCTGTGCTGTTTACAGATATCGCAGTCTCAGGTTATATATGGGACTTGAACATACAACCGGTGGAACTGAGACGTGATTTGTGTACATGTAATTCCCAGATTAAACATGTTATTTGTACAGTCAAGGAGGTTACATGTCCTTTGCAGGACTGCCATAAATCCGAAATTGATCTTCTAGGCAACCGTACGTTCAGTAGTTTGCCATCGCTTTCTCAACAAGTATTCAACGTTTAAGTCCAACTTCAAGGGTTGTTGTGGTTGAACCCCCTACCTCGCTATTAGCTAACTGGAAATTTAAGCGCGAGCGCTATTCTCCCTTTGACTGTTAAAGTTAACATGTTGCATATCCTTCACAGAACGTGGCAGTCAACCCCAGCATTTTTTAGCTGTTTTTAATTTCTTGGTAAGTTTACGCTCAGTATTTTTCTATTGCTTTCTGAACAACGGACACTTATATCATTGTGCGGATAGCAACGCAAGGCGGTGTGCTTCTAAATTGCCCGCAGCTCTGTTTCGAACGAAGTATGCGGGATTATGAAACACTATTCTTAACCTCTTCCTCACAGACTGTTAAAGAACATGATTTATATTAATAATAATTTATATACCATTTTATTTTGAAGAAATTAAAGGCACTTTTAAATAGGATTGATTATTTAAGCTGTGTCATTGTTACAATAAATGTTCATAAGAAAACATGTTTGATGAACAATGTTTAAACGGACTGTTTCTGGTGACACGATATGACGAAAGAACAAGGTAATGAAATGCTACACAAGAAATATGGCTTCTAAATTGTGCATGCAGCGAGTGCTACAGTTGAAACAGCGCAAACTGAAATAGTATATCTGTTTGTACATGTGGACCTAAAGAATAGGATAAGAATTTGTCCGAAACGTTATAAACTTAAAGTCTAGATGATGATAATTATGTAGTCCACCGTTTTTCTTACGCATATTAAAATATGAAGATGACAGCCAAGGTTAGTTAGTTAGTCGACCGACATCCTCATTGCACATCGAACCATTCAGTCCATAAGTGCTCGGATCCCCTCCTCAGCAAATCCCGCAGCGTGTAGCGGCTAACGACGCCAGTTCTGTGTTTGTTTATCAATCTTCTTTGGCTTCCTGATCAGTGTTCTTGTTTGGTCACACCTCTTTTAATTTGCTGTTCTCGCAGATTGACCATGGTTGTAGATTCACAGTCATCACTTGGCTCTCACAAAAGTCTTACTTGTCAGCCTGGTCCATGGCGCGTCCGCCCTCCACAGTAGCTTTACCTGCGAGCTTTTCAGCCCGCTCATTTCCTTGTACACCCGCATGCCCTGGCACGAAATTAAAACTAATCTTTGCCAGCAAAGACCGCTCCAGAGACAGCAATCACTCTCTTCTGAACCAACTCATCTCTATCTTCTTGAGTATGCTCATTAAGTCGCTAAGGAAACATGCCCTAGTGAATGTCTGTGTCTCGAGCCATGCTATTGCTTTACTTATTGCCATGACTTCCATAGTCAGGCTACTTGTGGTCTCAACAAAAGCACCAGAGTCCTCCTTCACAATTCTCCTTCCGGCCTGAGCCGTAAAGGCCCATAAGCTTCTCACATGTCGGACGACCGACCCATCTGTGTAAATGACAGCATCACTATCTAACGAATTCTCGAAAATCAACGCTTGTACTTTCCATCTCCACAGCAGCCGGATTTTCTTGTCTGCATTTTATGTCTAGTTGTATGCAAACAGAAAAAGACGTACATAAATCTGTTGGCACTTGTACCCACTCCTCGCCAGGTTCTAAGTCCTCAAGTGAACATACCTGAAGAAGAATGTTTTCGGCTTGACCCATCCACGACTTTCCTTTTTTTTTACCAGCTGCCCTTCACCTTCATAATTTCACTATGCAGTGAATGTTGTGCCGGTCTCCCTGGTTGAGGCTTTAGCAGCTTTCTCCGTAACCCCGAATACTCTCGTCGTTGACGTGAGCGCACGAGAATTGGAAGCGGTTCGAGTCGCTCCAGTGACTTATAAGAGTATGGAGCCGGTCGCTCAGAAATCAATGGCAAACCTCTGAGCGTAATCTGGCCAATAAATCAACAATCAGTTGAAAGATGCTGATGTTGACAGCGATGTCCCGTAAAGGATATGCAAAATATTTTTTAGTGGATGTTGTGTGTTCGCGTTAACTCTGAGATAGGCACGTGCTCTGCAAATTTGTATTCTGTCTTCAAGTGTTGAAAAATCAAGAAGGTAGCGTATCGCCCTGCATGCTGTATCTCTTGAACATCCAAGAATAATGCGCATAGCTTCATTCTGTATCCTTTACATCCTTGCTAACTGCTTATGGCTGAGATTCAGGATCGCCATCGCATTCTCAAAAACAGACATGACCAGTCCCTCATACAGAAGACATAGATGGCAATGCTCACAGTTTGCTGCCGCCATCACCCGTATCGCAGCCAAACCCCGCTTGGCCTTTGTTATCACCTTGTCTATGTGCTCATTATAAGTAAGGCTTCGATCAAAACGAATCCCCAGGTAATTCATTGCCTGCGTTCTTTCCACCGTCTCTGAACACAGCTTTACAGTTGGTGTTGGAATGTTTGTTTTATTATGTTTGTACTTCTATTGTTGTTTACGTTAAAGTCGGTTTGTTGTGTTGTATCCCAGTCAGCCTAGGAACGTGATATCTAGTTGTGTTTGCATATCACTCCTGGATGTTTTACATTTGAGGTGTGGGGCTTAACTATCAAGAGAATTATTTTTGTTTTCATTGTTAAAATTCTTTTGTTTTCATGTTCTTATTGGTTTAGGGATGTGGGTATCTGGTTATATGTGGGACATAACCCGTTATTTTTGACACTTGGTGTTATATTGCAGTTGTCTTTGCTGCTGTATGTTGTATCTGGATATCATCTGTCCTGAAGCCATGAGATTTGATTAATAAAAGTTCCATTTTTGTTGTCATTGGCTTGTTTGTTTAGTCTGTAAGAGTTTAGCTAATTGTTATTGCACTTATTAATCCTGGTTGAGTCCAACTCCCCAATATATTGTCACGAAGTAGAGATATTCTAATTCCCTGTTCAAGATCCTGATAAATATTTGATCCTCTCTCTCTCTCTCTCTCTCTCTCTCTCTCTCTCTCTCTCTCTCTCTCTCTCTCTCTCTGTGTGTTTTTTTTTGTTTCTTTTCCTGAAGCTGCGGACAGTGATGGTTTTCTCTTTCTACTCGTTCTTCTTCTTGTTCCTTTCCTTCGCTGGCTCAAGTGTAGTCAGTGCTGCGCATCTGTCGTCCCTTCGGGTCACCGTGGCAAAAGATAGTATGTTCTTTCTTTTGTTTTTCCGTCCATCTTCAGATTATATATATTGCAACCTAAAGAATATATTTCATTCCAGAGCAGACCAGGCCCTACGCCTTCGTTGGCAACTGGTCTAGGATCGAAGCTCCAAAAGGCGGATAGTTAGGGTATTTCTTAGCTGTTCCGGCAGCTGGTCTTTTTCCAGATGTATTGTGTTACCTTTCCTCTGGAGTAATCTAAACTTGTTTGTCGAGACTCCTGTCTTTCCCATTTTTCACATGGGGCAGTGAGGAACATTTTATGTGATATTCACTGGTACAGGAACGCAGCATAATGTGGATGACCCGTTGCTGTGATGCTGGAATCGCGACTCGACTGAACTGAATTAAGCTAGGCAGGCTGAGAGAGGGAACATGCTGCATGGGTAACACATGGTCTCTGCAATTCAGCCCAGGATTTTTGCTATGAAGAGGTATAACTCCATCCAAGGCCTCGACAATTGGCGTTTAGACAGGGGCGCCTCTGACGGTGGCAGACAGTTGTCACCGATCAGCTACCGTCCGCCTCAAACTGGGCAGCCCGCGGCAAATTTGGTGCTGATCCGCCACAATCTGCCTGCTTCAATGGGTAATCGTGGATAGGACAACATCTGATCGCAGGCTGTAAGACCAAGCACCAAGCATTAAAAAGAAAAATAGAAACCTCAAGCTACGGCTTGCAACCTGGAACGTGAGAACCATGTGCCGGGATTTTGCACTGACCTGATGAATATTGACGATGTGAGAAAAACGGCTGTGATTGATGCCGAGCTAAATCGTCTTAACATTGATATTGCTGGCCTGCAGGAGACTTGCCTCGCTGAGGAAGGGTCACTCGGGGAAAACAATTACACCTTGTTTGGAAGGGTAGAGGGTGTCGCATGATCTACAGCCGTATAAGGAAATCCTACGGGTAAGGATGTAGATAGAAAAGCTGACCCTTGGTGAGGTCAGTCCACTGTAGGAGAAGAAGAAAAAAAGGCTCGTAGTGGGGCTAGGTAGTATGAATCCTGGTCCCAGATGAGTCTACCTTCCTATCAGTGGCAAAGGGAACTGCAAGTAAAGTTGGACACTATACACCGATCGATGATAGCTGACTTAGCAGCTACTCGCTACACTGTGATGAAGAAGAAACCACAGTGCCCTCAAGTATAACATACAGGAGAGACATAACTAGTTCAATCAACTTCTATCCTTACACACTACACTACTATTAATTATGATGAGGTGAAAAAGACGGTAGGTTAAGTTTTTGTGTGATGGTCTATAAATCAGACGGCACCGTTTAATTATAAATGAAAGAAAAAAAATGGCTCCTCTCGTGAGAAAAAAATGGATTGTCCTCTAAATGTTATTTTCTGGCTACTACAGCAAACCAAGATGTTTCATGTGATCTCTAATCATAGAAGCACAGCAAAGCACTCGGCGGTAGGGTGAAGTCAGATTGGTGGTTTGCAACTTAGCTCGTATCCGTAGCTCCCACGATAGTTGTCTGCAGCTGTCCTCTCCAGTCCATCAGTTCTCACTTGATGATGACGGCAAACGGAACTGTACTACTTTGACTCAGGCAATATAATAGTTATCATGTGTGAACTCGATGCTGACGCTGATTGATGGTGATGGTGCCGCTTGAGGGTGAACCACAACACTCTGCAAATAAAGTCAAACAGGACATCTAGTAAGCGGTGGTCTGGAATCACTCTTCCATCTTTATTCAACCATACTGCTATTGCTAAACCTCTCATACAGTAAGAGGTCGCTCTAATTATTAGGACATACTCTTAACTGTTATTCTGACTGGACATACCGACAAGGTAGAAAGGAAAGGATTGATTTACACTCGTACGTGGCAGTGCCTATCTCAATTCATGAGGAGAGTACGGTGTGGTCCTGAATTAATATATCTATGAGTGAATTGATCCAATTCCCTTCAGCGAAAAGAAATATTCAAGACAAGCACTGATTCTGTAAATAGCAGTGACTACTCCACATCTTCATTCTGGATCTAGCTATCAAACAATCCTTAAATGTGACTGGACTGTTGATGTTATAAGAAAGGACATGGATCACAAACCTAACAATCGCAACTGCCGCTCCTAAGTGTACAAGAGACACAATGGTGTATTGTAAAGTAAGGAAATTGTTCCAGATACGAAGGTGACGGAATATGGTCTCCACTGATATTCATTCCTAGAGGCCTGAGAATAGTCTCCAATGAATACTGCCTTGGTTGGTGATAGTCACCCACGTATATATATATATATATATATATATATATATATATATATATATATATATATATATATATATATATATATATATATATATATATATATATATATATATATATAAAGAAGAGTCTTCCTCTTGAGAATGTATTAACTAGAGAAGAGATCCTATCCATACTTAAGAACTGGGCTAATCTAGAAAAGAACAGTATGGGCGCCCAAGCAGCGTGGGCATGATAACTAGGTCACGCCATGGCATGGGGCTGGTTTTAGATATAGCGAGGCCATTTTGATGAAATACATACTTCTTCTTCTGCGTTCATCCGGATTTTTTTTTTCCGGATGTGATTGCATTGTGCCTGTTTACAGCAGAGCTTCGTTCTTGCGCCGTTAGGCCGACACATCCGACTTCTGTGGGCATTTGTTGACCGGGTTAACCTTCCCGGGGTGAAATACATACTATTTGATTTAAACCTTTCCATTCAGTAACTATATCTTCTAGTAGTAGCAGCACAGTAATAATAACCTTATTGTAATATATTAACAATGTATCTCAACCAGAGTATACTTTAAAAGTAGTGTGGTTTTGTACCACGCTGTAGTGTCCTTTTGTCTGCTAGCGATCATATTCTCCATCGTCGAATTTATACAAATATTGTAGAATGTGTTTCGTTCTATTACGAACAAGTTTGTTCGACTGAACTTCGTTGTAAATTGAATATTCTATTAATATATATATTCTATGGGCAACCATGCCGTTTTGTGGAATTGACCGAAACCATCATGCCGTACTCTCACATTAATTTCAAAAATGTTATGAACATACAAATATATGGGAATAATAATCGTTTGGCCTTACCTAGTTCCAGAATCAGATTCTCACTACCGGTCGGGGCGCTTATTCAATTTAGCAAAAGTTCGGTAGACTTACTGATGTTAGTAAATACTTTTTAAAATATCTACCTTTCGAACTACTAAATTTGCCCCGACCGTTGTCTGCGATTTCTAGCATAAACGTGAGACCGGATATGGAACTAGGATTAGCAATTGGTCGTTTCCGGGCCCCGTTGTCTGTTGGTTTGTAGTTGGCCAGGATAAGATAGCCAAACTAAATTACACTATTGAACGTAAATATAATGTGATCGTAACATTAATATAAACATTTCTAAAGAATCTTTATCATACACTGAATACTAAGCAAGAGGGGAGGGTGCAGCCAGGCTTTCACCACAGATGTCCCCCAATGGAAAAAAAAGTACGAGGCACGGACTGGCTAAGCCCTCTCGTTTGCTAGATTTCGTGCTAGTTTATGGGATCACCTAGCCACACCCTCTTCGTCTGCAGAGCAGTGTCTACTTAGAAAAACTGCTCCTACATTATATTTGCCGGGGATATATTCCACGGTGAATGTATAATGATGAAGTAATAGTGACCACCTCATCAATCTTGTGTTTAATTGTTTGGATGAGACTAAGAACATCAAAGGCTGGTGGTCACTTTGTACAATGAACTTAGTTCCATATACATAAGGTTTGAACTTCTGTATAGCCCATATCAGAGCAAAACATTCTTTCTCGATGGTGGAGTAGTTGTTTTCCGCCGTATTTATCTTGCGGCTAGCGTACGCTACTGGAACAGCATCTCTCCCTCGTCTCGACCCTTTTGTAAAAGAGCCGCTCCAATTTCAACATTGCTCGCGTCCGTCCTTAAGGTAAATGGGCGAGACAAGTCAGGTAACTGTAAAATAGGCTTCGCTGTTAGTCTCTCCTTCAGCGTAGTATAAGCCTCTTCACATGCTGGCGTCCACTTAATTTGCTCAGGTGCTCCTTTCTTGGTGGCATCTGTTAATGGCACAGCTAGAACGTTGAAGTTTTCAATAAACTTCTGATAGAATCCACAGAGGGATACAAAGGATCTGACATCTTTCTTGGTCCTGGGCCTGGCAGCCTTGAGTAGCTTATCTACGTTCTTTTGTTCTGGGCACATGTGTCTCTGAACAACTGTATGCAACAAAAATTCCAACTGCCAGAAAGTGAGCTGGCATTTTGCTGGTCGAGCGATGAGCCCTGTCTCTGCCAGCCTCCCTAACAGCCTATCGATGGACTGCAGGTTTTCCTCGTAAGTGTCAGAGGCGATGAGGATGTCATCCATAAAGTTACTGATACTTGGGTCCTTTAATGGATCTAACAACAATCTCATCATTCGGGTGAACACGCCAGGAGCGTTGCTCAGTCCGAATGGGAGCACATTGAATTCGTAATGGCCATCAGCAGTGCTGAACGCCAAATACGGTCGGATTTCTTTCTTTACTGGAATCTGGTAGTACCCCTTGCTGAGGTCTATCTTGGAAAAATACTTCGCTCTACTAAGGCTCGCGAACAGTAATCCCTGATCCGGTAAAGGTTCCGCGCTTGAAACTCTGTGACTCCATTTAGCTGATGATAGTCGATGCACAATCGATGCACGCCGCTGGGTTTTCTCAAAAGTACCACACTGGCACTATATGGTGACTCCAAGGGTGAAATTATTCCTTCTTTTAAAAGGTAATTTATTTCGGCTTGTAAAGCCTCCTGTTTTGCATAGGGAACAGGGTAATGCTTTTGGCGGACTGGATCTGGGTTAGTTAGTTTCAGATCAAACTTAACGAGTTTAGTCCGACCCGGCCTATCCGTTAGCACCTGGGCATGAGACACTAGAAATCGCCTCATCTTCTCCAACTCAGACGTCTCCACACATGGTGTAGGTAGGCACAGAAACCGAACACCTAGCACCGGGTATAAAAATACATCGGAGATTTTCTGAGTTGCTTACAGATCCGAACTGTGAGGTGAGTATGAACATTTTTTCTATTAACATTTTTTTCTATTAACATTTTCTTCAATTACAATATTTTTTCAATTAACATTTTTTTTTCAATTCTCATTTCTCTTCATTGCTTTCATTTTTTCATGCTTTTGTTCTTCTCGTCCTGTCGTCACCTTCTGATGTAGTCACAGGAGATATCCTTGACTGTATGTTGTGTTTGTGAATGTGTTTGTTTGCTGATGAAGGCTAATCGACGCAACGTCCTGTATGTGTCTTAATTCTGTTATGTAAAGCTGAACTACTTTGTGTCATTTTATATTGTTTACATTGCTTAGGTAGGCGGCTAATGCCGTCCGCAAAAAAAAAAAAAAAGATTGCCGTTGCTCACTGAACCAAGTGTTTACCGCGTTCATTACGTCTGCATCTGTGTGAAATCGTTGCCCCTTGAGAGCAATTAAAAATCACATGGTGACAAATCAGGACTCTAGGCTGGATGTTGCAGAATTTACCACTTCTTATTTTCTATTGCTTCCTACACAATCTTTGCTACATGCGGAGGAGCATTATCGTGCAAAAAAATCACACCACGAAAAATCATGCCGGGTCGCTTATTCTTGATTGCTTTTTGCAACTTGTCTAGTGTTTCCAAGTCGTGGGTAGAGTTGATATTAACACCAGGTTCTTTAAAGTCAGCCAACAATAGCCCTTCATGGTCAAAAAATGTGCTCAGCATAACCTAACCAGCGGAAACCTGTAACTTGAATTTTTGTTTGGCTTTTGGAGATTCAGCATGCTTCCATTGCATGCTCTCTCTTTTGCTGTTCGGCTCAAAGTGGTGACACCATGATTCATCGCCTGCCACTATGCGGAAGAGAAATGCATCACACTCCACTCTGTAACGCAGCAAATGGTTCAAAAATCATCCCATGCGTTCCTCTTTTTTGTGGTCGGTCAACATCCGTGAACCCCACTGTGAACACACCTTCCGATATTGCATTTTTTTACGAACGAACGACCTTTTGATTTGTCCCAATTGACACATAAAATTCTTTCGCTAGCGAACGTATGCTTCGACAACGGTTCTTCTGTACTGCTGCATCAATTTTGGCGATGGTTTTTTCTGTTGCAACAATATGCGCTTGACCCGTCCGTCAAATATCTGTCGTTAACTGACGTCCTTTCCGAAACATTCGTGCCCAGTCTGTCAATGTTGTATTTGACACACATTTGTTACCGTACGCTGCCTGCATTCTTCGATGAATTTCCACTGGTCGACATCCTTCAAATGAAAGAAACTGAATCACCGCTCTTTGAGCTTCTTTGGACGGATTTTGGATCAACCCGGCCATTTTCTCAACGGTCAGAAACAGAACCTATGCATCATGGGACGATAAGCACGTGCTCTTTTATTCATTGGTCAGTACTTATCACATGACTATGACATGATCATGTTCAACGTACGCAATTACTCGCGGTGCGGCACGAACGGATTTCAAATGAACGCCCCTTATATATATATATATATATATATATATATATATATATATATATATATATATATATATATATATATATATATATATATATATATATATATATATATATATATATATATATATATATATATATATATAAGCTTATACTGCGATATTGTTTAAACAGTACAGACAATTAAGATAGGTGAGATACAGCCAGTCAAAGGGATTAAAATAAATTCCGTAAAGGAAAATAAAATTAAAAAAAATAACAAATAAATGAAAAGTAAAATTCCGTATGTATAGGAAAAGAATTCGAATTTATAATGAAATGTCTAGCTTATTCTCTGAGTATTATGTAGAAACATACAATGTTATGGGATATTCAAAATCTACAGATTTGACATCAAAACCAGCATTTGTGAGTAGCTCTGTAGCGTTCTGCTTGCCCCAACACAAACCCGTGGCATGGCTGTCTTCCTGCTGGTAGCTCTCAGGCCACACAGCTGAATGAACTGATAGCATACAGAGCAGCCACAACAAAGTTCCCCCTGTCAGCAAGCGGGCTGCCAGAAGGCGCCATTTCAATCATTGTGAATGTACCACCTGGTTTCAGCAGGTTTCTGATGGTCTTTAGCGCTGCTGGTGGACTGGGCACATCATGGATCATATGGGCACAGATGATCCAGTCAAACTGCTGGATGTCTGGACTATTTGAACATATATCAATGTTGATATTGCTGATGTTGGAAAGCAGACTCATGGTGGATTTCATCTCTTCCTGGAGGACATCCACATTGTCCGATGCGATGAAGACGCTCTTTGGAAACATCTGGGCTAGCTTAACCAGCAGTTGACCTCTGCCACAACCAAACTCAATGACATTGATTCCACTTTCTGTGGGAGGATTGTCAAATACAAATCATATTTACGACAGCTCTTTACATAAAGTTGAACCAGCATGACAATTCTGCTGTAAAGTTCTCAGGATGGTTGAACTGCTAGCAACATTACATGACTAGATTCCTTTGGTAAACTAGACAATAGAACAGCTAACTCAAGCTGTCACCTATTTCATGGTGACATCTATGTGTGTGAAATTGTGGGAGATTGTGTATATTAATTGGAGTGACTGTGTGAAGGAGTGTGTATGCATGCGTGGTTTCATGTATGACTGATGTTGACCGCTGGGGCGGGGTGTTTCCTGCCGGGGCTCGTCGTTCTCTTGGGAAGGGAAAGTCTGGCCAGCTTTTCCTTCGCGCAATCAGGCCTGAAAAATGTGAACGTCTTAATACTACATGTACCCGCAGCATAATCTTGCTACGGGACTTTGCTTCACAATTTGTTTTAGAAATCAACCAGGCAGTGTGGCTTGTAACCGAGTTTAACTTACCAGTAGGAAGTACTTTCAATATAATATGTGGTTTAGATAGTTACGAGTAGGAAATACTTTCAATAGAATCTGTGGTTTAGACAGTTACGCGTATGTTATACTTTCCATATAATCTGTGGCTTAGAAAATTACGTGTAAGATATTCATTCAATAGAATCTGTGGTTTAGAAAGTTACGAGTAGAATATACTTTCAATAGAATCTGTGGTTTAGAACGTTACGTAAAGACACTCTTTGTTTGTTTGTCTTCCACTTTTGCCTGTAGATGACTTGGGCAGGAGTGAGTGAGGTATAACTGACGCTGTTGCTTCCATTTCCTGCATCAAGGTACGAACAGCACATGTGTACGGCATCAAGGCGTGCTGGTTGAAACAGGACATCTAACTGGTATGTGCAAGAGCGGAAGTAGAATAGGCCTATAGGTGTTAACATTGATGCCATTCTTAGCTAACGCGGATAATAATCTACCTAGTTTAGGTGAGTTAAGTTGAGTTGAGCTGAGCTGAGTTGAGTTGATTTGAGCTAAGCTAAATCGGATTGAGCTGAGCTGAACTAAGTTGAGTTGAGTTGAGTTGAGATGAGCTGAGCCAAGTTTAGGTGATTTGAGCTAAGCTAAATCGAATTGAGTTGAGTTGAGTTGAGCTAAGGTGAGTTGAGCTGAGTTAAGCTGAGTAGAGGTGAGTTGAGTTGAGCTAAGTTGAGTTGAGTTGAGTTGAGCTAAGCTAAATCGAGCTGAGTTGAGTGAGTTGAGTTGAGTTGAGCTGAGTTGAACTAAGTTGAGTTGAACTGAGTTAAGCTAAGTTGAGTTGAGTTGAGTTGAGCTAAGTTGATTTGAGTTGAGTCAGGAACCGACATGACACTACTGGGGGCATTCCCTCAAGTTAACCTGTGTCCCCATGAGAGTCCAGGTCAATATTCAGCATTCGAATTGATCCCAGCGAGGATTGACCCGTGACCACCCAGACGGCAGGCCAGCCCCTAGCCACTGCACTACCACTGAACCCCAATCGCTGAAAGACGTTCTGTCATGTTCCAGTTGACATGTGCTGAGCATCATGATGCAGTGGTGGGTTTGTTCAGAGTGCTACAGTGAAGATTGTATATATTAACTGTTCAGAATTAACCCACTTGGGATTTATTCTTTTCACGGTAAAGCAAATATATCACGTGGTAAACAACACAAGAACAACACTGTCCCGAAGCAGTTTCTATCTGCTGGTCTGTGATGTGACGGCCCCATCACATGTTGTAGGTTTTAGTGCACGGAGGAATAGATGCCCAATCACATGTTGTAGGCTTTAGTGCACGGAGGCATAGATGGGCCATCACATGTTGTAGGATTTAGTGCATGGAGAGATAGATGTCCCATCACGTGTTGTAGGATTTAGTGCACGGAGGCATAGATGGGCCATCACATGTTGTAGGATTTAGTGCATGGAGAGATAGATGTCCCATCACGTGTTGTAGGATTTAGTGCACGGAGGCATAGATGGGCCATCACATGTTGTAGGATTTAGTGCACGGAGAGATAGATGTCCCATCACATGTTGTAGGATTTAGTGCACGGAGAGATAGATGTCCCATCACGTGTTGTAGGATTTAGTGCACGGAGAGATAGATGTCCCATCACATGATGTAGGATTTAGTGCACGGAGGGATAGATGCCCCATCACATGTTGTAGGCTTTAGTGCACGGAGGCATAGATGGGCCATCACATGTTGTAGGATTTAGTGCATGGAGAGATAGATGTCCCATCACATGTTGTAGGCTTTAGTGCACGGAGAGATAGATGTCCCATCACATGTTGTAGGATTTAGTGCACGGAGAGATAGATGTCCCATCACATGTTGTAGGATTTAGTGCACGGAGGGATAGATGGGCCATCACATGTTGTAGGATTTAGTGCACGGAGGATAGATGGGCCATCAAATGTTGTAGGATTTAGTGCACGGAGAGATAGATGTCCCATCACATGTTGTAGGATTTAGTGCACGGAGAGATAGATGTGCCGTCACATGTTGTAGGATTTAGTGCACAGTGAGATAGATGTCCCATCACATGTTGTAGGATTTAGTGCACAGTGAGATAGATGTCCCATCACATGTTATAGGATTTAGTGCACGGAGGCATAGATGGGCCATCACATGTTGTAGGATTTAGGGCATGGAGAGATAGATGTCCCATCACGTGTTGTAGGATTTAGTGCACGGAGAGATAGATGTCCCATCACGTGTTGTAGGATTTAGTGCACGGAGAGATAGATGTCCCATCACATGTTGTAGGATTTAGTGCACGGAGGGATAGATGGGCCATCACATGTTGTAGGATTTAGTGCACGGAGGGATAGATGGGCCATCAAATGTTGAAGGATTTAGTGCACGGAGAGATAGATGTCCCATCACATGTTGTAGGATTTAGTGCATGGAGAGATAGATGTGCCGTCACATGTTGTAGGATTTAGTGCACAGTGATATAGATGTCCCATCACATGTTATAGGATTTAGTGCACGGAGAGATAGATGTCCCATCACATGTAGGATTTAGTGCACGGAGGGATAGATGTCCCATCACATGTTGTAGGCTTTAGTGCACGGAGGGATAGATGTCCCATCACATGTTGTAGGATTTAGTGCACGGAGGGATAGATGGGCCATCACATGTTGTAGGATTTAGTGCACGGAGGGATAGATGGCCCATCACATGTTGTAGGATTTAGTGCACGGAGAGATAGATGGCCAATAACATGTTGTAGGATTTAGTGAACGGAGGGATAGATGGGCCATCACATGTTGTAGGTTTTAGTGCACGGAGAGATATATGTCCCATCACATGTTGTAGGACTTAGTGCACGGAGGGATAGATGGGCCATCACATGTTGTAGGATTTAGTGCACGGAGAGATAGATGTGCCGTCACATGTTGTAGGATTTAGTGCACGGAGAGATAGATGTGCCGTCACATGTTGTAGGCTTTAGTGCTCGGAGAGATAGATGTGCCGTCACATGTTGTAGGATTTAGTGCTCGGAGAGATAGATGTGCCGTCACATGTTGTAGGCTTTAGTGCAAGGAGGCATAGATGACGCATCATATGTTGTAGGATTTAGTGCACGGAGAGATAGATGGCCCCATCACATGTTGTAGGATTTAGTGCACGGAGAGATAGATGAGCCCTCACATGTTGTAGGATTTAGTGCACGGAGAGATAGATGGGCCATCACATTTTGAAGGATTTAGTGCATGGAGAGATAGATGGCCCATCACATGTTGTAGGATTCAGTGCACGGAGAGATAGATGGGCCATCAAATGTTGAAGGAATTAGTGCACGGAGAGATAGATGGCCCATCACATGTTGTAGGATGTAGTGCACAATGAGATAGATGGCCCATCACATGTTATAGGAGTTAGTGCACGGAGAGCTAGATGCCCCATCACGTGTTGTAGGATTTAGTGCACGGAGAGATAGATGGCCCATCACATGTTGTTGGCTTTAGTGCACGGAGAGATAGATGGCCAATCACATGTTGTAGGCTTCAGTGCACGGAGAGATAGATGCCCCATCACATGTTGTAGGCTTCAGTGCACGGAGAGATAGATGCCCCATCACATGTTGTAGGCTTTAGTGCACTGAGAGATAGATGGCCCATCACATGTTGTAGGCTTTAGTGCACGGAGAGATAGATGGGCCATCAAATGTTGAAGGATTTAGTGCGCGGAGAGCTAGATGGCCCATCACATGTTGTAGGATTTAGTGCACTGAGAGATAGATGGCCCATCACATGTTGTAGGCTTTAGTGCACGGAGAGATAGATGCCCCATCACATGTTGTAGGCTTTAGTGCACTGAGAGATAGATGGCCCATCACATGTTGTAGGCTTTAGTGCAAGGAGAGATAGATGGCCCATCACATGTTGTAGGCTTTAGTGCAAGGAGAGATAGATGGCCCATCACATGTTGTAGGATTTAGTGCATTGAGAAATAGATGGCCCATTACATGTTGTAGGATTTAGTGCACGGAGGAATAGATGACCTCAATATCCATGACTTCAGCTGCGATCAGCCCAGGCGTGGACCCCGCGTCCAACAGAGCTTTCCACATTAGCATAGATATTCTCTATCAACTTCGCTAACGGTTCCGATACACATTACAAGAACAACTACAGACATGCATATTTATACATGTGGATGCCTTACCCAGCTTTGGCTTCAACCCGTCAACACATCTCAACATGGTGTTCACGTACTTGTCAATATGGTACATGTCGAATTCTTCTAAATAATCATGGAATTCTTTGTTCATTCTAAAGCCTGTTGTTCGAAATAAAACATAATGTATGACAAACCACGCAAGTCCAGTTTAACACAAAACAGTACGCATGACAAACCACGTATACCCAATTAAAAACAAAACATGTTGTTTGTCCATCAAGAATGATGATGACCATTCATTTCGTCCCATGGGATTGAAAGTGTGAAGCCGTGAGTTCTAAGGATAAGGCTTGAAATGTTCTTTACAATGTGGGCAAGGAATGCTTGATGTTCCAGGAGGAGCATCTCCTGCAGTGGTTTGTCTGTCCAGCCTTTTCTTCACAGATCTTGCAGTTCTGGTTGCTTCATAAGTGACTGCACCCTTGCGTAATGATGTACATCCCAGGTGCCAAGGTGAATTCCAAAAGTTTTCAGTGAGATTTTCAGAGTGTCTTTAAAGCGTTTCATCTGGCCGCCTTGGGAGCGTTTACCACAACGCAGCTCGCCGTAAAAGTTCTTTTAGGTAGCCTGTGATCTGGCATACGAGTTAAGTGACCAGCCAAGCGAATCTAATTCTTCATTAGTAGAGTATGGATACTGGGCGTAGACGCTCTTTCAAGAACTTCAGTGCCTGGGATCTTGACTTGCCATTTAATCTTCAATAGCTTCCTAAGGCAGACGGTGTGGAAATGGTTTCATTTCCTAGCTGATAAACATTCTATGTTTCACAAGCATATAGCAGTGTGAATAATACAACTGCTTTCTAGACTTTCAGCTTTGTTTGCAGGCTTATTCCATTTCTGTCCATTATCCTTCCGGTCTTTCAGTCCGGTCGAGAGCGGACGTGTTTCACTAGCTCTCCCGATTTTTAAATGTTTATCAACGTCTATCAACGTTTTTCTAAATCAATCGAAATGCTGTGTATATGATTGCGTTTACTTCAAAACTGGATCTAAAGAATTCTATATTTATGTGATTCTGTTATTTGGTGAACAGAAGAATTCTTTATGAAATGAGACTGTAAGGACATTAATTTTTGAACGTTACCACTTATCGATTCACGACAACGAAATAATTTGCCATGCGGGATTAGTGAGACGTTCGCTTTACAGAAAGTGATGCACTTTGTTTATGCTGTGCCTATTGGAGCTGTCTATTTATCAGAGTTTTACGTTAATCAATGGAGTTGTGTATATAATTGTGTTCTTTTTAAAACTGGATTTATATACAACTCAAGATGTCACGTTTATGTGACTGTTTATTTTTTTGAATCGAGGATTTCTTGTGAATTGTGTTGATAAGAGCAGCATTTATTTTGAATTTCACCAATCATCGAATATCGGCAACGTGTGATTTACCGATGTGTGACTAGCGTGATAAATCACCAAGCACGCTTTACATAAGCGCGCCGAACCTATGTTTACTCCTTGCCTGTTTGAGCTCCATATATTGCTAAAATGGCTACCAACCTGCGACACAAGTGCCATGAAAATACACAGACATGACGGGACAAAAGTCAACGATCACGCCACTAAAACGTCAGAATTCTTCAACGCCATCTTCAAACATGCGACTTGATGAACAAGCAGCCACTGAACTCACGCTGGACGAACATCAGATTTCACTAGCCCAATCTGACCAGACTAACATATCACCTTTAGACAATCTTTCTTCAGCCGAACCACACAACTACAATGCCTGTTGTGAACTTCAGAGATGTGTATGACAATTGAAGATTTTCCCATTTATGTGCATATCAGCAACAGGCTCCAGGCCTTAAGTGTTGACCCTCCATCAGCAGACCATGAATAACATAGCTCAGCAACTACTAATACTGGGCACTAACAATCAACGTAAACACTCTATAATAAACAAGAACACAAGAAAGACGACAGTGACCAGTGGCAACAACAGTCCAAGCGGACACGCGAGCAGCGTATAATAACAATATATGACAGTACAACGTATGTCATCATTGGAGACTCCCTGTTGAAGGGAACCTATACCGATCGCATGTCATCTTCTGACAGCGAATCAACTTCAATCTACCCTGTACCAAGCGCTGACATTGACAGGCTCACCACTACACTGCGAGAATTCAGAGTGAACGACAGAATTACAAAAGTGACAGTCCATATTGGTGTCAACGATATAATAGACAGTAAAATCATAAGCACCTCACGGCTAGCTACTTTGGAGGTGTTGTTGCGCAATAAATTTCCTATATCATCTAACTTTATTTCATCAATAATTCCACTATGTTACGGGTTCCAGCTTTGTACTGCAGATGCTGCCAATCTAACTGTATATAAATTTTGTAAAGATAACAACATGAATTTCATTAATAATACCCAATACATTTCATAGCTGTCCGGGGCTCCTAAGAAAAAACTATATAGGGATCAAATACATTGTTCCAAGCTAGGAAGTAGCATACTAGCGAAGAACATAAAATATCCCGAACGTGCACAACAATCAACACTAGTGAGAGGAGTAAACCGAGCTTCACCTCCGGCAACAGCCATCTCTCAGTGTTCAGAAAACACTCCCTCTCTTTCCACACCACCCTTGATCACACCCCAAGAATACAATGCCATGAATAGCAACCCATGCTCCAATACAAATGTTGCTGACTATAATACCTTGTTTCCTCCCTTACCCATAAAGCAATTTCCCCCATCATGTCAAATGGGACATTGTTAAACAATGATGCTGTGTCCATGATGTCTGCTTTCAATGTAGGCACTTCCAGTGACACTCATAGCAGTCGTCCCTCGTTGGACGGTAATGTACACTCCTATCAGTGGAACCGTCAACTCCAACAGCTAATGCAGTACAATCCTGCAGCCCAGCACCAAGCTTTCATGATGTCACCCCAGCAAAGACATTTTCCGACCCCCTCTAACAGCCTTAACTACTACTAAATAAGTTTTCAAAAACCTCGCAATCTTATATCACAAGCGACATCTTCCTTTCATTTTGTAAGGTCCGCCAATCACGATAAGTGTCTCAACAACAATGGTCTACATAGAGGCCATATCAACATATTTCTTCTGCTCAATAAATTACCCGAACTCTCGGTAATACTGTCCAAACAGTTCCATGTGTGTGGAATCACAGAAAGTCGTCTTAACGACAAAATAACCGACTCCGAAATCTCTCTTAAGGGGTTTAAAGTAATATGGAGAGAGGAAAATCAAAAATTAGAGACATGCATTGCTGTATATATTTCCAATTCCCTCAACTGTCCCCGCGGAAGTGATCTCGAGACCGTAGCCATAGAATGTGTTTGGTTAGTGGTGAAGCCAGTCAGCCAGCAGCTGTCCCCGCGGAAGTGATCTCGAGACCGTAGCCATAGAATGTGTTTGGTTAGAGGTGAAGCCAGTCAGCCAGCAGCTGTCCCCGCGGAAGTGATCTCGAGACGGTAGCCATAGAATGTGTTTGGTTAGAGGTGAAGCCAGTCAGCCAGCAACTGTTCCCGCGGAAGTGATCTCGAGACCGTAGCCATAGAATGTGTTTGGTTAGAGGTGAAGCCAGTCAGCCAGCAGCTGTTCCCGCGGAAGTGATCTCGAGACCGTAGCCATAGAATGTGTTTGGTTAGAGGTGAAGCCAGTCAGCCAGCAGCTGTCCCCGCGGAAGTGATCTCGAGACCGTAGCCATAGAATGTGTTTGGTTAGAGGTGAAGCCAGTCAGCCAGCAGCTGTCCCCGCGGAAGTGATCTCGAGACCGTAGCCATAGAATGTGTTTGGTTAGAGGTGAAGCCAGTCAGCCAGCAGCCGTTTCTCATTGGATACCTATACAGGAATCCTTAAACAATAAGATCAATTGGCTACGTCGACTATTCTATCGTGTCACGTGACCGCCAACTCTGAACTTGACTATACTCGACGAGATGTCGTCACGGCAGATTGTCAAGTAATTCTCTGCACACGATAGCAATTAAATTAACCTACGTTAATTACGAACTGTTGTACTGAGTCATCATTGGGCTAGCGACCTACTCGAGCGACACGGCTAGACTCGGTCTCTGCGCTGTAGCGTACTCAATGGCCTTCCGTGGGTACTGACCATATTCTTGCTGTACAACCGATTTCGGCAACTATTTAATACTGTCTCCTGTTGATCGATAGTTGGTTCCATATTTACTGTTGAATATCTGTCCACATCTTCACATTCGAACTCTGGCTTGCGATTTCTACGATGTTAACATTCCGGCGATTCCCAGCAGATTGACCTCTCGTCTGCCTGCTGATCGCATTCGCCCAACACATCACGTGGCCTGCCCTCGTGATCCTATTGGTTCCTTCAATTTAACCATCTATTTCTTAGTGGTCTTACTGTGGCCAGTCGTCACTACTAACTACTATTCTCTGAGTTGTTGTCGGTCTATGTCCCTTACAAGTAGACTCATGGCAGACTGCTTCACTACAATGATGGACCCCAGTGTTTACATCAGGTAGAGAAATTATGATTCCAGGTGACTTCAACATAGATATGAGTAAATCCAACCAGACATAGGACGATATCATTCTATCTTACAATTTCAAGCAACTAATAAACCGTCCCACAAGGGTTACATACACCTCCGCAACTATAATTTATCATATATATGTTACGTGTCCAGATAATATTATTGAATGCTCTGTTCCTGTTATTACAGTTAGTGACCATTACCCTGTATGCTGCACATGTCAAAAACTGGGTTCAAAGCTCCTAAAACTAAACATGTAAGCATCACAATTAGAAATTTTAAAGCGTTCAACCCAGAGTTATGTTTACAAGACTTAAAAATAGCAGCCCTTGATCACGTTTACCAACTTCCTGATCCGGACGATGCATTAGCTTTCTGGACAAAGACAGTCTACAGTGTGTTTGATAAACACGCACCAGTCAAAGAAATTCGTGTAAAGAATCAACATAAATCCCCTTGGGTCACTAGTGAAGTTCTGGAAATCATGAGAGAGCGAGATGCAGCACACAAAAATAAAGACTTCATCAACTACCGGAGACTAAGAATTAAAGTTAAATATGAAAATCGTAGGATAAAGAAAGACCATTTTAAAAATATGAATGTAGATAAATCAAATATCACAAATATATGGAAGGCTATTAATTCGCTAACAAACAAGAAACACTCGTCAGAGCCTACAACACTAAACTCTATAATGTGCGAGGATTTTAGTTATTTCTTTCAATCGGAAATAGATAATCTAAAGTCTTCAATACCAAAATCATCATGTAATTTAAGTTCATTGTCATCATTCTGTGAGGAGAAGTACACTATACATATTCCCGCTGAGATTCCCTTTATGTCGGTTGCAGAAATGTATAAATATCTCACAAACCTCAAAGCAACAAACTCAAACAGCCTAGATGGGATCAGCAATCGAATTCATCGCTGTGCCGCCCCAATGATTAGTGAGTCTTTAATGTTCATATATAATCAATGCCTGACAAATACTACTTCCCATCTGCATTACAAATTGCTAAAGTGTATCTGTCACAAAATAAAACGTGCGTTTACCCAGCTGATTATTATAGAGGCTTTCTGATAAAACGGACTGCCAGCGACAACTATTTTACTAACAGTAAAAACAAATCGGATGTCAAAATCCCAGGACAATATTTGTAGCTGCACGTGTACATCTCTAACGGATTTGGAACATTCGGTGGTGATGGAGACAGGTCCCGGCATCGCCTTGACAGTTTGTCAACATTTGAATACAGATGAAACCCGTGGGATCATGGTGGCAATCGGATGTCGGCCATCACATGTCAGGGCAAAATTAACAAGTTGCAGATGTATAGGGGAAGTGAGTGCGCTGAATCATACATCGCTTTGACAGATTATAAACCAGTCAGAGGGAAAACGGAAGTACTCAGCACGGAAGATAACAGTACAAGATTGGCAGCTTGTTGGGGAAAACTGTTATTGGGATCATACAGTAACTCGTTAGTTTGTTGGGGGAGTCAAAACAAGTGATGACAACTTTGACAGTGACTAAGCCAGGGAAAAATAGATTCTTGACAAGGGCTGATATGTCCAAATAACACCTGTGTGGACAGGAAGAATACAGTCACGTGACCAATTAGAGGTTTGGCCAAAAACCATGATTGGAGATGGGGAGTGGATCGCAAACCTTGGATTGTAGAAGACGTGCTTCGGCACTGTGGTTCTGATGGAAAACGTCTACCGTGTGCGAATTGAGTTAATTTAATTTTACACGTGCCTGTCATGGCAAGAGTGGATGTAATTTGATCTAACTGCAGTGTGGCCTAAGGTAGAACCGATTATAATTAGTTCTAATTAATATAGGCTGTAGGCTGGTTAAAACTAAAGTGTGATGATTAGCACTGTTAGTGGAAAACTAACTAGAGTAGGGAAGTGATACTTGGCTCTGTTAGTTGGAAATAGATTAGTGAAGTGTTGATAAGCTTTACTAATTGAGGATTGAGTAATGAGGGATAATTGGGATATTGCAGCGGGTGCTCCCTGGTGTGGGGGGGGGGGGAGGGTTCCGCATTCTGTTTGCTGAATTTTTTTCTTGTCTTGGCCTGATGATAACCTATGTGGTCAATTCATTTGTCCCTGATAGGTTCATTATATTTTCTGAGCGAGGCCGATGGCCCACGATCATCTAATAGAGATCAGTGACGGGGAGGCTATCACCGGTTATATGATTTATGTTGCAGGTTACCTCTGGTTGGAATGAAGAACATGAAACCAAGAGACAATCCGATCCCGGATAAAGTTTGGCGCAGGGAGATTGGCCAGCAATTGTACAACAGAGATTATGCTAGAGGAAGATGATCAACATTGCTCAGTGGAGCTGAATGGTATATGTATCCTACAGGATAAATACCGAATGAATTTAGGTCATACCAGTTTTAACACACCAGTAGTGATGGATATTCAGTTCACTTATTACTAGAACAAAAATAAAGGACTCTAATGGAGTATAGACAATATCTTTTTAATATTGAGAACTAGAGAACATTTAGCAAGAGACAAAAAGTCTTGTTCATAGGAAAGTGTTCCGGGTTTGTTTCACTACGCCGGAATTATGAAGCCGGAGTTTCTATAAACTATTAGGAACAGTTGCGTTAGGAACAATAATAGTTTTTTCCCACGGATTATATGTACATGGGATTCACATCTCATGGTCATCAGAGTTCCTTGAGGAGGACATGTCTGGAGAGAAGGACACGACTTCGGTGAGGTCCCTTGTGATGAGTCTTGTGAGGTCGTGTGATCCTTGCCATGATGTGTACACTATGATCCTGAACTTTGAGGGCTGACACATACATTTCTGTTATAATACACGACACACATTTTCTTCGCATACACGTCTCATATACGTTACACTTTTCTTTTAATAAATTAATCTTTATTAATTTTTAGAAGCAAGAGTTGTTGAGTATGTTGCGTTGGGGAAGTATGAGAGGGGGCATAGTACGACAGTGAGAGAGTGACAGGAAAAGGTGTCCATTAGGCTGATGGAGTGTGTTGGACGGAAGCTGGTGGATTCTCCAGGATATTGATAAGGGGAAAAAAATATTATAATGTGGGTGTTGACTCTCTTCACTCCAGGGACGACACTTTAAAGGAGGACACGACAGTATCCTCTATTTAAAAGTGGCTCAAATGATAACAGCGTCTTGGGTAATAACAGAGATATGTCCTTACCATCATTGCTATAAAAGCCATTGGAAAAACACATTCATAAAATAACGTTACACCATTTAATTAACAACGATCTAATAATTAACAGTCAATCTGGGTTTCGACCTAAGTATTCTTGACTTAGTGCTCTAACAAAAATGACCGATAACTTGCATTTTAACATCAACAATGGCAACATTTGTGGAACGGTGTTTGTAGACTTGAAAAAGGCTTTTGATATGGTAGATCACAATATTTTAATTAGCAAATAGAAACAAATGAAGACTAGTGCCAATATGGTGAACCTAATTACGTCTTTTTTATCCGATAGACAAAAAGTCGTGTCCTTTGACAACTGTCTATGAAGACCCACACAGCTTAATTTTGGTGTGCCCTAGGGCTCAATACTAGGTCCGCTGCTTTTCACAGTTTATATTAACGACCTTCCTATGTATCTCAATACTACATGTGATCTATTTGCAGACGATTGTACTATATATGCTAGTCAGGAGAACCGTATGAATTAGAAAGTTATTTACAAAAAGAACTTGATAATCTTACTAGATGGAGCAATGAAAACCGCATGCAAATTAACATCGACAAAACCAAATTCATGCTAATAACGACCAGACAAAAACTCGAACTTCGCATAGACACCATACCTATAGTTAATGTAGATGAACATAACACATTGGGGATTTTAATTGATAGACATTTAAATTGGAGCTCCCATGTCCACGTCCTTACCAAGAAAATAGCACAGACAGTTTACCAACTTTGTAAATTTCAGCACTTCCTGGACGAAAGCACGCGAAGGTTATTCTATACACCCTATATTCAATCTCATATCGATTATTGTTCCACAGTCTGGGATGATTGCCCTAAATCCAATATAAAACGACTTTGTTCTCTTCAAAAGCGGGCTATACATCTATCTTCTGACACAAAACACACTGAAAGTGGTAAGTTATATAGTCATATAAGGCTTCTACCACTTCGAAAGCTATTCCTTTTTAACAAAGCCAAATTAGTCAATAAAGTCGTATCTAAAAATATCCCAGAGTACCTTCAACCGTTGATTTAATCTCATACAATTAACAGCAAGTGTTTACATTTATTATATGTCCCAAAACCTAGATTGGACTTATAAAAAACTTGCTTTGCGTATTCTGGTGCCCGCTTATGGAATGACCTTCTAACAGATGTTTAGACTCCAATGAGTCCCTACACATTCAACCGAAAACTCTTTCAATACTTACTCAATACCGACAATATACCTCCAAACGTCACCTAGTGGTGTTATTTTTTCACTATGCGTTTGTGTGCGTATGAGAGTGTGAAAGTGAGTGAGTGAATAAGAGAGGATGTAAGAGAGTGAGTGAGTGAGAGAGTAAGTATGAGACAAAGAGAAAGTGTATATGTGTGTGTGAGAGTGTAAGAGAGACTGAGTGTGTGTGAGAGATAGAGAGAGAGAGAGGGGGAGAGAGAGAGAGAGAGAGAGAGAGAGAGAGAGAGAGAGAGAGAGAGAGAGAGAGAGAGAGAGAGAGAGAGAGAGAGAGAGAGAGAGCGCGCACTGCGTATTTCATCATGTTTATATCAATTCCAGGATTTATACTTTTTATTTAATTGCATGACCTTTTCTTCGGTACACAATGTATAACATATTGTTTTCATTTTCACAGTTTTTCCATTTGGGGATGTGTGTGTGTGTGGGTGAGGATGTGTGTTTTAGTTGGGGACTTGATGGTGGGGGTATGTTCGTTTGGGTGGGTAGGTGTGTGTTGGTGTTGGTTAGTAGTGGGATTTGTGGGTTTGGGTGGGTGGGAATGTGTGTGTGGATGTGTGTGGGGTGTGTGTAGGTGGCACAGGGGTTGCGTGTGGGGTGGGAAGATGTGTGTGGGTGAGGGAAATGTGTGGGGGTATATGTGGGTGGTGGGTGGGTGTGGGTGGGAGGTGTGAGTTTGATTGGATGGTGGGGAGTGTGTGGATGGGTGGTGGAGGATATGTGAGTGGGTGGTTAAAGTGTTGGTGGGTGGAGGATGTGTGTGTGGGTGGGGAGATGAGACAACGTGAGAGTTAGTGTGTGTGAAAGAAACCAAAAAAAAAAGAAGAGAGATAGAGGGAGTTGAGCGCATGCATGTCATGTGACATGCTATTCCATGTCTTTTGTGTATGCCCATCATTCATATTATTTTTTTACTGCCACTTCATTTTTTGACATGTACTGACAACATTTTGTTCACTGCTTATTCCATCATGTTTATGCCAATTTTAGGAATCAACCTATTGAATCATATCACTATTTTTTTTTTAAATTACACAATGTATGTGCATAATCTGTTCTCCATTTTGTTACATTTTTGTGAGAATGCTCACAATGATGGTCAATGTATTGTATATGTGTGTGTGTAAAGTGTGGGAGTTTGTTCACATTAGCTTCAGTGATTATGTGAGGCATCATGTATGTGTCTAGATGTGAGGATTGTGTTTGGGTCGGGGGATGGGATTGTGGGTGGGGGATGTGTGTGGGGGATGTGTGTGGGTGGGTGGGGAGATGTGTGGGTGGGTGAGGATGTGTGTGAGTGGCTGGGGGTGTGTAAGTGGGTGCGGGATATGTATGCGGGTGGGGGTGTTGTAGTTGGGAGATGGGTGATTGGGGGTATGTGGGTGGGTGGGGAAGTTATGTGAGGCATCATGTATGTCTCTAGATGTGAGGATTATTTTTTGGTCGGTGGATGGGTTTGTGGGTCGGGGTATGTGTATGGGGGATGTGTGTGGATGGCTGAGGAGATGTGTGGGTGGGTGAGGATGTGTGTGAGTTTCTGGGGGTGTGAGTCGGTGCGGAATATGTGTGCGGGTTGGGTGTTGTGGTTGGGAGATGAGTGATTGGGGGTATGTGGGTGGGTGCGTGATATGTGGGTATTGTGTGGATTGGGTGATGGGTGGTGATGTATATGTAGGTGGGGAGAGATGCTTTGGTGGGGAAGTGAGTTTGTGGGTGGGTGCGATATGTGTGGGTGGGTGGCGGGAGATTGTGTAGGTGGGGGATGTGTGGGTAGGTGCAGGATGTACGAGTTGGCGCGGAGTGGATGTGTTTGTGTGTTTGTGCGCATGTGTGTGTGTGTGTATGCAAGAAGGGAGATAGAGTTGAGCGCACGTATATCATGTAACATGCTATTCCATATTTTTTTGTGTATTCTCATCTTTCTTATTATCGTTTTGAATGACACTTGATTCCATATCTTTTGTGTATTCTCATCTTTCATATTATAATTTTGTATGCCACTTGATATAATCATGTATAAAACGAACATATGGACATTACTGTATAGTGAGTAAGAGATTTGGTGAGTGTGAGTGGGAGAGAGTGAGTGAGAGAGTGTGTGCGTGTATGTGTGTGCATGTGTGTGTGTGTGTGAGAGAGAGAGAAAGAGAGAGAGACAGAGAGAGAGAGAGAGAGAGAGAGAGAGAGAGAGAGAGAGAGAGAGAGAGAGAGAGAGAGAGAGAGAGAGAGAGTTAAATTGCAGCACTAATTTTTACGTTACACAATGTATGTGTAGTGAGTGTGGGGGATGTGTGTTTGGCTGGATGGTTGGAGTGTGTGAGTGTGGGTTGGTAGATGGGAGATGTATGTGCTGATGGGTGGGGATGTGTGGGTGTGAGTGATTGAGGGATGAGTACGTAAGTTGATGGATGTTTGTGGGGAATGAGTATGGGTGGGGGATGTGTGTGTGGGTGGGAAGATGTGTGTGGGGGATGTTTGTGGGGGTATATATAGGTGGTCGGGTGTGAGTGGGTGGGAGGTGTTTTTGTTGACTGGGGATGTGTGTGTGGGAGATGTGTGTATGGGTGGGGAAGTGTGTATGTGGGTGTGGGTGTGTATCCCTCTTACTGTCTGGGATGTGTGGTTAAGGGATGGGTGGGTGGATGGAGGCTGTGTGGGTGAGTGTGGAATCCACAATATTGTGGATCAAGAAGAAAAATATTCTACAAGATGTTCATTCTAGGATATTTGAATATAGAAGAAAAGTCGAGCATCATACCACAGTGTCTAACATATTGATTGATTGATTGATTGAATTAGGAATCGACATCACAGCATTCGGGGCATTCCCATAAGTGCTCCGTCCCCATCCTCTGCAGCCAGCGAAGAGATCCAACACTAGTAGTACCAGTAGCAATCTGATTATAAGTCCGTCTCGCCTTTCCTCTGAGCGTTGAGCGTCGGCCAGATCCCTTCGTCACTCCTCACTGTCTCATTCTTGCCAGACCATGGTAATCCATTTGCTCCTCCGAGGTGTGCACGTGCTCCCACAAGGCCGCAACCACGTCTGCCTTGTCATGTATCAGTACTCCACCAAGTTCTGCAGAGCCAGCCAATCTGTCCGCCTGTTCATTTCCCAGCACACCAGCATGCCGCGGAGAAAAGATCCAAGCGATGCTTGTCACCCGTGACCTCCGAAGCGAAGCAAGCCACTCCGCACGAAGCCTGCCCGTCCTCACCCACGTCAGCATGCTTTATGAGTCAGTTACAATCACGATGTGTGTGTCGTATTCTCCATCCAGCGAAGAGCCGCAGTGACTGCCTCCACCTCCATTCTTAAGCTGGAGTCTAACATATCAGGCCACATTAAACAAGATAGTGGCTCAGAGATGACGGCTCTAGGTGGCATGTTCAGGTAGACGAGACAATACCCTACAAACTTGGCGGTCAACACCAGACATCAGAAATATCCATTGGGAAACCATTGAGGCATCTGAGACAGTTCATTAATAAACACATATTATTGTTATACGCTCATAGCAATAGAAGAAAGAAGTAGACATTACAGGAAGCACTAGCCAATCTAAACATTGAAAGCTATAGTTACTGTCAGGGATTTAACCTGTGACCTTCAAATTACGACAGAGCAGCGCTGCAAGAACAAGTGTACTGGTCTTGCGTGGAAGTACACTTATTCCTGTAACAATGCACTGTTGTAATTTGAAGGTGACAAGGTTCGAATCTAAATCGATAATTGCCGGTCTCCCTGGCCGAGGCGTTTGCAGCTTTCTCCGTAACCACGGATACTTTCGTGGTTGACGTGAGTGCATGGGAATTGGAAGCGGTTCGTGTCGTGCCAGTGACTTGTGAGGGTATGGAGCCGGTCGCTCAGAGGGCAATGGCAAACTACTGAGCGTAATCTTGCCAAGAAATCAACAGTCAGCTGAAAGATTATGATGTTGACATCGATGTCCTGTAAAGGATATGCAAAACATTTAGGTCTCCCTGGTCTAGGTGTTACACGACTTTCTCCCTATTCCCGCATACTCTTATGAGTAACGTGACGTTGCGCGAGAATCGGTAGCGGTTCTCTCCTCGTCGGTAACTTACGGGGTATGTGAGCCGGTCGCTCAGAAAGCAATGGCAAATTACTGAGCGTAATCTTGCCAAGAAATCAACAATCAGCTGAAAGATGCTGATGTAGACAGCAATGTCCTGTAAAGGATATGTGTGGAAAAAGCAATTATAGCTTTCAATTTTAGCACTTTGCGAATGAGACTGGAGGAGGTAATACACTGGGAAAGTTCTTGAAATTGCACAAATCCAAAGGAAAGATCGTCCTACCACAGTGACTACAATATACAGAGATAGCGGTTCGCTTTTGACAACAGTTGAAGAGAAAGGGGAAGCTTTCCTGTATAGATTTATAGCACAGACAGATCGGGACGATAGGAACATCAAAGACGCAGAGAAGATCTATAAGGTACCATTAAAGATACATAATGTGATGTTATCGTACAGCCAAAGATTTTAAAAATATGTTTTGAAAAAAAAAGCAGAAGACATCGCATCAAGACCAGAAGGGGTTAGGTACTCCCACTTGAGGGATATGAGTGATGGAGAACTTGTGGACATGGCTGCTTGCTTTAACCTGAGCATCAGGACGTTATCAGTACCCCAGGATTAGGTGCACTGCTATTTAATAACACTTCCTACACCAGGCAAAGATAATTCAAAGCTAAATGGGTTTATGATTATCACCCTACAGAATACTTACTTTTAATATGGTCCTGGAGAATGTTCGTTGCTGTTTAGCTTCAGGAATATTTAGAAAGAGAAAAGCTCCTCCCAAAGGTTTTGGAAAATTACCGGGCAGGGAAATATACTTGGTCAAATGCAGCCACTTTTTTCTATGATGTTTATAAAGGGTTCCAAAACAGACAGGAGACGGTTGTGGCAGAACGCGATCTCGAGGATGAGTACAACAGAGTCAGATATACTACTTTGATGTACTCTCTCATGGAGATGAGAGAATGTCCTTGGTTGGTGAACTTGATTGTAGCTGCTGTGTATTATCGCAGATTGGTTCTTCTGCTGAGTACAAGGACCTCTGAGCCATGTATTATATCTCCCGGGCTACAACAGGGTTTCAGGTTTCAGCCTGCTTGTTGTGCTAATTACAGTGGGGACCTCGACTGCTGACACAAGCCTGGCTAACTTACCGTGGGGACCTCGACTGCTGACACAAGCTTTGCTAACTTACCGTGGGGACCTCGACTGCTGACACAAGCCTGGCTAACTTACCGTGGGGATCTCGACTGCTGACACAAGCTTTGCTAACTTACCGTGGGGACCTCGACTGCTGACACAAGCAAGCCTGGCTAACTTATCGTGGGGACCTCGAGTACTGACACAAGCCTTGCTAACTTACCGTGGGGACTTCGTCTGCTGACACAAGCCTTAGTGTTATCATACGCCTTCATCATTGCCAATGGAAATGAAACAAAGGCCGTCAACTCAGTTCTGAATGCTTGCTTCTCATCCTCCTCCAGATGGTACGCCAGAGACCCTGCTTCATTGGTGGACACGTGGATGACCTCAGCTGTAGCCAGACTGTACAACAGTTCTCGGACATATCTGATTGGAACAAGACGTTACTTCAGTTTGTTCGAACTCCAGGTGCTACATTTGTCTGAATATATCTTCGAGTACATGTTCATAAATATTCAGCAACTTGACATTCGATTGGGAACACGTATAGACCAAACAAATCCCGAAGAAGAGGCCGACCATGGACATAGGAAATAACAGAGTCGTTAATATATAGCTCATCTTATCATCTCAACTCATCATGTTCCTCTTGTACCTTGCAGTATCGATGTGAAGTATAAACAGCGGAAGAGTGCCCGCTTATGGGCTTCATGTAATGATATTCCCATGGTCTGTGCTATTCCCTCCATCCATCGCTTACGTGGTCGGCCTCTTCCTCTGTTTCCATCTGGTCTGTAATCATTTCTTGTTGATCTCTGGAGCGGTCTCGGCTGGCAAAGATTAGTTTCATCTTCATGCCAGGGCATGAGGGAGTAGAAGGAAATGAGTTGGCTGACAAGCTTGCAGGTGAGGCTAATATGGAGGGCGGAGTCGCCATGGACCAGGCTGACATTGTGAATGCTCTACGAGAAGTAAGACTTTTGCGAGAACCAAGTGATGACTGTGAATCTACAACCATGGTCAGAATGCGAGAACAGCAAATTAAAATAGGCGTGGCCAAACAAGGACACTGCGCAGGAAGCCAAAGAAGATTGATAAAACAACACAGAACTGGTGTCGTTAGCCGCTATACGCTGCGGAATTTGCTGATTAGGGGATCCAAGCACTTATGGACTGAATGGTTCGATGTACAATGAGGATGATCTGTCGACTAATTAAATATCTTGCTCCCATCTTCTCTTTGGCCTTCCTCTTCCTTTCTTCCCATGCATTTTTTTTTAAAATTTCGCATATCCTTTACAGGGCATCGCCGTCAACACCAGCATTTTACAGCTGTTGATTTCTTAGCAAGATTACGTTCAGAAGTTTGCCATTGCTTTCTGAGCGGCCGGCTCACTTATCCCGTAAGTTACCAACGCGGCGAGAACCACTTCCAATTCTCGCGGGCTGCGTTACCCTTTATTTTTCTCTCTAAACTTTCATGACATTTCAAGTGAGCAAAATATATCAATTTTCTTTCTTTTATCGTCTTTAATATCCATCCCTCTTCAATTTTCAGCTCTTGAAATATGGATTCATTTGTTATTTTCTTTACCCAAGATATTCTTAGAACCCGTCTATAGCATTTATATTCAAAAGCATTTATGCGCTGTTCACAGAATACTCACAAAAGAAATACAAAATTTGACCTGTGTGCACTGAACGAACGAACGAACGAATGAACTTCATTTTCAAAGGGTAGCATATTAGACATGCAGGCCCGTCTTACATTTGGGTCTTCCAATCACTCATTTTTCGTTCATCAATAGTGCATGATACATTCACATAGGAAACAATCGTTGTCAAATGAATGTTGTAAACATAAACAGTGCATATTAACTTGTTATGAGACACATCCCCACCCACCCACACATCCCCCCACCACACATCCCCCCAAACAAATCTCCTACCCACCCACACACACACACACACCCAGACACATATACATTCCCCCACCCATCCATTCATCCATCCATCCCCCACCAACACACACACATCCCCACCCACCCACAAACACACAACCCAGGCACACATACAAGCACTAACCCACACATTCCCCACCCACACACATCCCCCATCTAGACACATTTCCCCACCCATCCCATAACCCACACAGACTCACCCCACATATCCTCCACCACCCATCCACACACCCCAACCACCCGGTTAAGCATACATCTCCAACCACACATCCCCATCCACACACACATCTCCGCACCAACCCACACATCCGCATCTACCCACGCACACTTGCCTCATCCACCCACACATCCCCACTTACACACATTCCCCCTACCCACACACACTCACCCATCCACACACACACACACACATCCCCCATCCATCCCCCAACCTACACATACTCATCAACTTACACATCCTCCACCCACCCCAAATCACCCATCCCCCAACCACAAATCCCCCACCCACACACACCTCATCCATACACACACATCCCCACGAACACACGCACATCTCCCCACTCATACACACATTCCCCACACACACATCCTCCACCTACACATCTCCCCACCCACCAACACATCCTCCATCCACCCACACAGCCTCCCACACTACACCCCGCCACCCACACATAGAAGAGTAACTGAAGAGTAAGGAGATAAACGATAAATTCAACGTAAAGGTAAAGTGCAGATTTTAATGCATTTTCCGATATGGAAATATTATTCAAAGATGTCAATGGGGAAATATTAAAGAAATCAGTCAACCAATCTGCAGAAACAACTATGAAGATGATGGGACGCAAGAAATTGATGGCGGAAAATAGCTTAATACTTATGGAAATAACAAGATATAACATAAATAACAATGAAAAATAGGAAGAGATTCCCAGGACAATTAGGAAATTGTGCAAATGGGTAAAAGAAGCATGGCTGGATGAAAATTGCAGGATTGAAAACCAACACATAATAGAACAAGATTCGTTTGTACATGTGTGGTAAGATTATGTGAAAGACCTTTGTGATGATACAAGAGAAGAGCAGTATTATATTCGGAATAATAATGAAGAATCACCAATTTTAACGATTAAAGTTAAGAATACGCTAATCAATGTGAAAACTGGCAAGACCCCGGGTTTAGACAACATCACAAAGGAAATGATCAATGCCTTAGGAGAATATGGAAAAGAGCAGGTCACCAGACTGCTGAACGCAATATACGGGTATGATACTAGATATATACCTCCTGAATTTTCTAATTCTATATTTATTGCACTAAGCTTCTACTCAGAATTATAATGAGAAGAACAAGAAACAAAATAAAAATAGAAATTAGCGAAGAATAGTACGGTTTTGTGGAAGGAAAGGGTACAAACAATGCAATTTATATATTACGAACATTAATAGAAAGGTCAATAGAGAAACAGAGGGCCATATATTTATGCTTCATAGATTATACTAAGGCATTTGATAAAGTAAAACATGATGAGCTGATTAAAATGTTGGAAGATATCAACATTGATGGGAAAGATTTAAGAATAATAAGGAATATATACTTGAACCAAGTAGCAGCAATTAAAATAGGAAATAAAGAGGGTAGTTACGAACAGATAAAGCTAGGAGTACGACAGGGGTGTGGCTTGTCACCCGATCTCTTCTCCCTATATAGCGAAGTAACAATGAGAGAGATCAAAGAGAAGTCGGAGGATATAATATACACAATATACGCTATGCAGATGACACAGTATTGGTGGCGGATAATGCAATAGACCTACAACAATTATTGGACATTGTAGTAACAGAGAGTGCACAGAAAAAGACTCTCCTTGAATATCAAGAAAAGAGTAACAATGGTGATATCAAAGAAAATGGGGACACCAAAATGTGACATAGAAATAGAAGGGGAAATTCTCAACCAAGTGTATAATTTTAAATACCTAGGGGCACTTATAACATCAGATGGAAGATGTACAACAGAGATTAAGAGCATAATAGGGCAGGCAAAAGCCGCATTTCAGAAAATGAAGAGCATCTTATGCAATAAGTCGCTATCAATGAATGTATGAAAGAGAGTGCTAAATTGCTATATAGAACCAGTTTTGCTGTATGGCAGCGAATCTTGGAATGTAAATGAACAAATTAGGAAGAACTTAGAAGCAACAGAGATGTGGATTTTAAGACGAATGTTGCGAATTCCTTGGACTGCCAGAGTAACTAACCACGATTGCCTGAAAGAGGCTAATGAAACTAGAACACTATATACAACAATAAGAAAGAGACAAACAGCTTTCTTTGGTCATGTGATGAGAAGAGAGGCATTGGAGAACATCGTGACAACTGTAAAGATCGAGGGGAAGAGAGGCAGAGGCAGACCAAGAGAAATGATGCTGGACGGATTGAGACGGTGGCATGGAGGAATATCATCAGCAGAGTTGATCCAGAACACCAAAGACCGAGATCTGTGGAGAGCCATGAACGCCTATGCCAGCCGGCACGGCACTTGATGAGGATGGTGATGATATTTATTGCCATAGAAAGAAATCAGGAGCATTGGAATGTGATCAGCATCGTACAATTAGTATAATGAGCCACTTCACAAATATTATATTAAGAATCAACATGCAAAAAGGAAGAAAATACAACCCACAATAGGACAAGAACAATGTGGGTTTGTAGAAGGCAAATGTACACTAAATGTTGTGTATATGCTGAGAACAGAAATTGATCATTCATTAGAATAAATAAAGACCACATATTTGATTTACTGACTACACAATGGCTTTCGACAGAGTAAAACATGTCGAAATGAGGAAGATGCAGGTTTACAAATTGATGAGACAGACCTTAGACTTGTAAAAAAAAATATAACAAACTGCTGTAAAGATTGATAATGAAGTAGGTCAATAGCAGCCTATTAAGAGAGGTGTGCGACAGGGATGTGTAATGTCTCCAGATCATGTTTCCCTATACAGTAAAAATATTTATAGAAATGTAGAAGATATGAGAGGAATCACCATTGGGAGAGGTAAGATCAATAACATTAGATATGCGGAGGGTACAGTATTGATTGCAGACAATGAGCAGGATCTGCAACATTTAGTGGATACGGTTATTGCATACAGTGAACAACTAGGGTTATGATTAAATTGTAAGACGGCACAGATTATGGTCGTATCTGGGAAGAAAGAAATACGGCAGTGTAGTGTACTGGATATGAGAATATTCGTCAACATGTCAATCGGTACAATTATCTCGGAACAGTCATAACATCTGAAGGGAGGTGGCTTGAAGGGATTAGAACAAGAATCGCCATGGCGAAGGTAGCATTTTGCAAAGTAGAAAATATACTGACCAATAACAAGATGTTATTTGCAACGATAAAAAGAGTGTTTAGGTGCTACACAGAACCTACACTTGCGTATGGATGTGAAAAGTGGACAACGAGCAGACAAGCTGAAAAACTAATGGTTGTAAAAATGTAGTTTCTGAAGAAAGTGCAATAATACAACAGACAGAAAAACCAATGGCCAGTTCCTACAAGAAATAAAAACCATTAAAAAGAATAGAGAAATTAGACGTAGACAGTCAATATTTGTTTGGACACATTATGAGAAGAAACAAATTGGAGAACTTGATAACAACTGGCAAGATTAAAGGGGAAAATGCAACGGAAAGGCAGGGAAGTAAATACCTGGATGGCTTAGCCACGTTGTTTGGTCGAGACAAGAATACAGAACACTGATCCACGACTCTGTTGATCGTGTGAGATGGCGAAACATGACCGCATACACTTATCGGCATGGCACACGATGATGATAATAAACTGTATCAGTCATAAAAACTCCGAGACACACGGTGCACCAAGCAATGGCCACGTTAAACAGCTATCAATAATGAACGGCTGTCGCTGATCTTCGCTTGTGTCGTTTCTTTTTCGTGCATTTCATTATCTTTCAATATATGGTATTTATTTCACAACAAAGGATAGTATCGCCATGAAATGACGTTGAAGTCCAACAGCTGCTGAATAAATTTACGCTACATGAACTTGAAATCACACATAAGGCGATGTTACAAAATACAGCTTCACGCCACAGTTAAAATAATGGCATGTTACGTGGAGAAACTTGGCGGTCTTGTCAACTCTACAATTGTTGGCCTTGCTTTGGCATTATCCAAAGATGTGGGAATCCTGCAAGTTCTGGTTGATGCTCAGAAACCGCTGACATCTCACGAGATCGCTGGCGAGAAGGACTTGAAGGAAAGGTACGAATTACACTATGTTTTCGTCTTGTAATTTCTTAAGCTCATGACAACGTGTGTATGTTTTATACTGTTGTTTAATGAATAATATACCCGTAAAGACATTGCAGATCATGTGTGTGAGGCTTTGCGGATATTTTTTGACAGTACGTGAACATATCGAAAGTAAGGTATTGCCGGGTGCAAGTGTAACTGTTTAGTCTGTGTAATATAGTCACATGTGAAAGAGCCGCATTTCAGAAAATGAAGAGTATCCTATGCAATAAGTCACTACCAATGAATGTAAGAGAGTGCTGAAATGCTATATAGGACTAGTTTTTCTGTATGGCAGTGAATCTTGGAATGTAAATGAACAAATTAGGAAGAACTTAGAAGCGACCGAGATGTGGCTTTTGAGACAAATGTTGCGATTCTTGGACTGCCAGAATAACTAACACCGATTGCCTGAAAGAGGCTAATGAAACTAGAACACTAAATACAGCAATAAGTAAGAGACAACAGCTTTCTTTGGTCATGTGATGAGAAGATAGGCATTGGAGAACATCGTGACAACTGGAAAGATCGAGAGGAAGAGAAGCAGAGGCCGATCAAGAGAAATGATGCTGGACGGATTGAGACAGTGGCATGGAGGAATATCATCAGCAGAGTTGATCCAGAACACCAAAGACCGAGATCTGGGGAGATCCATGACACCCACGCTGCTGGCAAGGCACTTGAGGAGGATGATGATATATACACACACACCCATCTCTAAAACACACACATACACACACACACGCATATATATATATATATATATATATATATATATATATATATATATATCTATATATATATATATCATATAAATATATATATATATATTATATATAGATATATATATAATATATATATATATATTATATATATATATATATAATATATATATATATATATATATATAGATATATATATATATTATATATATATAATATATATATTATATATATATATATATATATATATATATTATATGTATATATATATATCTATATATATATATATATATATATTAATATATATATATATATATATATATATATATATATATATATAATATATATATATATATATATATATATATATATATATATATATATATATATATATATATATATATAATATATATATATATATATATATATATATATATATATTTATATATATATATATATATATATATATATATATATATATATATATATATATATATATAATATATGCGTGTGTGTGTGTGTATGTGTGTGTTTTAGAGATGGGTGTGTGTATATATCATCATCCTCCTCAAGTGCCTTGCCAGCAGCGTGGGTGTCCATGGATCTCCCCAGATCTCGGTCTTTGGTGTTCTGGATCAACTCTGCTGATGATATTCCTCCATGCCACTGTCTCAATCCGTCCAGCATCATTTCTCTTGATCGGCCTCTGCTTCTCTTCCTCTCGATCTTTCCAGTTGTCACGATGTTCTCCAATGCCTATCTTCTCATCACATGACCAAAGAAAGCTGTTTGTCTCTTACTTATTGCTGTATTTAGTGTTCTAGTTTCATTAGCCTCTTTCAGGCAATCGGTGTTAGTTATTCTGGCAGTCCAAGAAATCGCAACATTTGTCTCAAAAGCCACATCTCGGTCGCTTCTATGTTCTTCCTAATTTGTTCATTTACATTGCAAGATTCACTGCCATACAGAAAAACTAGTCCTATATAGCATTTCAACACTCTCTTACATTCATTGGTAGTGACTTATTGCATAGGATACTCTTCATTTTCTGAAATGCGGCTCTTTCACATGTGTCTATATTACACAGACTAAACAGTTACACTTGCACCCGGCAATACCTTACTTTCGATATGTTCACGTACTGTCAAAAAATATCCGCAAAGCCTCACACACATGATCTGCAATGTCTTTACGGGTATATTATTCATTAAACAACAGTATAATACATACACACGTTGTCATGAGCTTAAGAAATTACAAGACGAAAACATAGTGTAATTCGTACCTTTCCTTCAAGTCCTTCTCGCCAGCGATCTCGTGAGATGTCAGCGGTTTCTGAGCATCAACCAGAACTTGCAAGATTCCCACATCTTTGGATAATGCCAAAGCAAGGCCAACAATTGTAGAGTTGACAAGACCGCCAAGTTTCTCCACGTAACATGCCATTATTTTAACTGTGGCGTGAAGCTGTATTTTGTAACATCGCCTTATGTGTGATTTCAAGTTCATGTAGCGTAAATTTATTCAGCAGCTGTTGGACTTCAACGTCATTTCATGGCGATACTATCCTTTGTTGTGAAATAAATACCATATATTGAAAGATAATGAAAAAGAAACGACACAAGCGAAGATCAGCGACAGCCGTTCATTATTGATAGCTGTTTAACGTGGCCATTGCTTGGTGCACCGTGTGTCTCGGAGTTTTTATGACTGATACAGTTTATTATCATCATCGTGTGCCATGCCGATAAGTTGTATGCGGTCATGTTTCGCCATCTCACACGATCAACAGAGTCGTGGATCAGTGTTCTGTATTCTTGTCCTCGACCAAACACGTGGCTAAGCCATCCAGGTATTTACTTCCCTGCCTTCCCGTTGCATTTTCCCCTTTAATCTTGCCAGTTGTTATCAAGTTCTCCAATTGTTTCTTCTCATAATGTGTCCAAACAAATATTGACTGTCTACGTCTAATTTCTCTATTCTTTTAATGGTTTTTATTTCTTGTAGGAACTGGCCATTGGTTTTTCTGTCTGTTGTATTATTGCACTTTCTTCAGAAACTACATTTTTACAACCATTAGTTTTTCAGCTTGTCTGCTCGTTGTCCACTTTTCACATCCATACGCAAGTGTAGGTTCTGTGTAGCACCTAAACACTCTTTTTATCGTTGCAAATAACATCTTGTTATTGGTCAGTATATTTTCTACTTTGCAAAATGCTACCTTCGCCATGGCGATTCTTGTTCTAATCCCTTCAAGCCACCTCCCTTCAGATGTTATGACTGTTCCGAGATAATTGTACCGATTGACATGTTGACGAATATTCTCATATCCAGTACACTACACTGCCGTATTTCTTTCTTCCCAGATACGACCATAATCTGTGCCGTCTTACAATTTAATCATAACCCTAGTTGTTCACTGTATGCAATAACCGTATCCACTAAATGTTGCAGATCCAGCTCATTGTCTGCAATCAATACTGTACCCTCCGCATATCTAATGTTATTGATGTTACCTCTCCCAATGGTGATTCCTCTCATATCTTCTACATTTCTATAAATATTTTTACTGTATAGGGAAACATGATCTGGAGACATTACACATCCCTGTCGCACACCTCTCTTAATAGGCTGCTATTGACCTACTTCGTTATCATCTTTACAGCAGTTTGTATATTTTTTTTTTACAAGTCTAAGGTCTGTCTTCATCAATTTGTAAACCTGCATCTTCCTCATTTCGACATGTTTTACTCTGTCGAAAGCCATTGTGTAGTCAGTAAATCAAATATGTGGTCTTTATTTATTCTAATGAATGATCATTGTTCTGTTCTCAGCATATACACAACATTTAGTGTACATTTGCCTTTCTACAAACCCACATTGTTCTTGTCCTATTGTGGGTTGTATTTTCTTCCTTTTTGCATGTTGATTCTTAATATAATATTTGTGAAGTGGCTCATTATACTAATTGTACGATGCTGATCACATTCCAATGCTCCTGATTTCTTTCTATGGCAATAATATCATCACCATCCTCATCAAGTGCCGTGCCGGCTGGCATAGGCGTTCATGGCTCTCCACAGATCTCGGTCTTTGGTGTTCTGGATCAACTCTGCTGATGATATTCCTCCATGCCACCGTCTCAATCCGTCCAGCATCATTTCTCTTGGTCTGCCTCTGCCTCTCTTCCCCTCGATCTTTACAGTTGTCACGATGTTCTCCAATGCCTCTCTTCTCATCACATGACCAAAGAAAGCTGTTTGTCTCTTTCTTATTGTTGTATATAGTGTTCTAGTTTCATTAGCCTCTTTCAGGCAATCGTGGTTAGTTACTCTGGCAGTCCAAGGAATTCGCAACATTCGTCTTACAATCCACATCTCTGTTGCTTCTAAGTTCTTCTTAATTTGTTCATTTACATTCCAAGATTCGCTGCCATACAGCAAAACTGGTTCTATATAGCAATTTAGCACTCTCTTTCATACATTCATTGATAGCGACTTATTGCATAAGATGCTCTTCATTTTCTGAAATGCGGCTTTTGCCTGCCCTATTATGCTCTTAATCTCTGTTGTACATCTTCCATCTGATGTTATAAGTGCCCCTAGGTATTTAAAATTATACACTTGGTTGAGAATTTCCCCTTCTATTTCTATGTCACATTTTGGTGTCCCCATTTTCTTTGATATCACCATTGTTACTCTTTCCTTGATATTCAAGGAGAGTCTTTTTCTGTGCACTCTCTGTTACTACAATGTCCAATAATTGTTGTAGGTCTATTGCATTATCCGCCACCAATACTGTGTCATCTGCATAGCGTATATTGTGTATATTATATCCTCCGACTTCTCTTTGATTTCTCTCATTATTACTTCGCTATATAGGGAGAAGAGATCGGGTGACAAGCCACACCCCTGTCGTACTCCTAGCTTTATCTGTTCGTAACTACCCTCTTTATTTCCTATTTTAATTGCTGCTACTTGGTTCAAGTATATATTCCTTATTATTCGTAAATCTTTCCCATCAATATGTTGATATCTTCCAGACATTTTAATCAGCTCATCATGTTTTACTTTATCAAATGCCTTAGTATAATCTATGAAGCATAAAATATATGGCCCTCTTTTTCTCTATTGACCTTTCTATTAATGTTCGTAATATATAAATTGCATTGTTTGTACCCTTTCCTTCCACAAAACCGTACTATTCTTCGCTAATTTCTATTAT
This sequence comes from Cepaea nemoralis, assembly GCA_014155875.1. Lineage (NCBI taxonomy): Eukaryota > Metazoa > Mollusca > Gastropoda > Stylommatophora > Helicidae > Cepaea > Cepaea nemoralis. Next base: position 97,270 of record JACEFZ010001811.1, read on the forward strand.
TTATTTTGTTTCTTGTTCTTCTCATTATAATTCTGAGTAGAAGCTTAGTGCAATAATTATAGAATTAGAAAATTCAGGAGGTATATATCTAGTATCATTACCCGTATATTGCGGTTCAGCAGTCTGGTGACCTGCTCTTTTCCATATTCTCCTAAGGCATTGATCATTTCCTTTGTGATGTTGTCTAAACCCGGGGTCTTGCCAGTTTTCACATTGATTAGCGTATTCTTAACTTTAATCGTTAAAATTGGTGATTCTTCATTATTATTCCGAATATAATACTGCTCTTCTCTTGTATCATCACAAAGGTGCTTTCACATAATCTTACCACACATGTACAAACGAATCTTGTTCTGATTATGTGTTGGTTTTTCAATCCTGCAATTTTCATCCAGCCATGCTTCTTTTACCCATTTGCACAATTTCCTAATTGTCCTGGAATCTCTTCCTATTTTGTCATTGTTATTTATGTTATATCTTGTTATTTCCATAAGTATTAAGCTATTTTTCCGCCATCAATTTCTTGCGTCCCATCATCTTCATAGTTTGTTTCTGCAGATTGGTTGACTTGATTTCTTTAATATTTCCCCATTGACATCTTTGAATATAGTTCCATATCGGAAAATGCCTTAAAATCTGCACTTTACCTTTACGTTGAATTTATTCGTTTATCTCCTTACTCTTCAGTTACTCTTCTATGTGTGGTGGCGGGGTGTGTGTGGGAGGCTGGTGTGGGGTGGATGGGGATGTGTTGGTGGGTGGGGAGATGTGTAGGTGGAGGATGTGTGTGTGGGGGATGTGTTGTATGAGTGGGGAGGATGTGCGTGTGTTTCGTGGGGATGTGTGTGTATGGATGAGGTGTGGTGTGGGTGGGGGATTTGTGGTTGGGGGATGGGTGATTTGGGGTGGGTGGAGGATGTGTAAGTTGATGAGTGTGTGTAGGTTGGGGGATGGATGGGGGATGTGTGTGTGTGTGTGTGGATGGGTGAGTGTGTGTGGGTAGGGGGAATGTGTGTAAGTGGGGATGTGTGGGTGGATGAGGCAAGTGTGCGTGGGTAGATGCGGGATGTGTGGGTTGGTGCGGAGATGTGTGTGTGGATGGGGATGTGTGGTTGGAGATGTATGCTTAACCGGGTGGTTGGGGTGTGTGGATGGGTGGTGGAGGATATGTGGGGTGAGTCTGTGTGGGTTATGGGATGGGTGGGGAAATGTGTCTAGATGGGGGATGTGTGTGGGTGGGGAATGTGTGGGTTAGTGCTTGTATGTGTGCCTGGGTTGTGTGTTTGTGGGTGGGTGGGGATGTGTGTGTGTTGGTGGGGGATGGATGGATGAATGGATGGGTGGGGGAATGTATATGTGTCTGGGTGTGTGTGTGTGTGTGGGTGGGTAGGAGATTTGTTTGGGGGGATGTGTGGTGGGGGGATGTGTGGGTGGGTGGGGATGTGTCTCATAACAAGTTAATATGCACTGTTTATGTTTACAACATTCATTTGACAACGATTGTTTCCTATGTGAATGTATCATGCACTATTGATGAACGAAAAATGAGTGATTGGAAGACCCAAATGTAAGACGGGCCTGCATGTCTAATATGCTACCCTTTGAAAATGAAGTTCATTCGTTCGTTCGTTCGTTCAGTGCACACAGGTCAAATTTTGTATTTCTTTTGTGAGTATTCTGTGAACAGCGCATAAATGCTTTTGAATATAAATGCTATAGACGGGTTCTAAGAATATCTTGGTTAAAGAAAATAACAAATGAATCCATATTTCAAGAGCTGAAAATTGAAGAGGGATGGATATTAAAGACGATAAAAGAAAGAAAATTGATATATTTTGCTCACTTGAAATGTCATGAAAGTTTAGAGAGAACAATAAAGGGTAACGCAGCCCGCGAGAATTGGAAGTGGTTCTCGCCGCGTTGGTAACTTACGGGATAAGTGAGCCGGCCGCTGAGAAAGCAATGGCAAACTTCTGAACGTAATCTTGCTAAGAAATCAACAGCTGTAAAATGCTGGTGTTGACGGCGATGTCCTGTAAAGGATATGCGAAATTTTAAAAAAAAAATGCATGGGAAGAAAGGAAGAGGAAGGCCAAAGAGAAGATGGGAGCAAGATATTTAATTAGTTGACAGATCATCCTCATTGTACATCGAACCATTCAGTCCATAAGTGCTTGGATCCCCTAATCAGCAAATCCCGCAGCGTATAGCGGCTAACGACACCAGTTCTGTGTCGGTTTATCAATCTTCTTTGGCTTCCTGTGCAGTGTCCTTGTTTGGCCACGCCTATTTTAATTTGCTGTTCTTGAATTCTGACCATGGTTGTAGATTCACAGTCATCACTTGGTTCTCGCAAAAGTCTTACTTCTCGTAGAGCATTTACAATGTCAGCCTGGTCCATGGCGACTCCGCCCTCCATATTAGCCTCACCTGCAAGCTTGTCAGCCAACTCATTTCCTTCTACTCCCTCATGCCCTGGCATGAAGATGAAACTAATCTTTGCCAGCCGAGACCGCTCCAGAGATCAACAAGAAATGATTACAGACCAGATGGAAACAGAGGAAGAGGCCGACCACGTAAGCGATGGATGGAGGGAATAGCACAGACCATGGGAATATCATTACATGAAGCCCATAAGCGGGCACTCTTCCGCTGTTTATACTTCACATCGATACTGCAAGGTACAAGAGGAACATGATGAGTTGAGATGATAAGATGAGATATATATTAACGACTCTGTTATTTCCTATGTCCATGGTCGGGCCCCTTCTTCGGGATTTGTTTGGTCTATACGTGTTCCCAATCGAATGTCAAGTTGCTGAATATTTATGAACATGTACTCGAAGATATATTCAGACAAATGTAGCACCTGGAGTTCGAACAAACTGAAGTAACGTCTTGTTCCAATCAGATATGTCCGAGAACTGTTGTACAGTCTGGCTACAGCTGAGGTCATCCACGTGTCCACCAATGAAGCAGGGTCTCTGGCGTACCATCTGGAGGAGGATGAGAAGCAAGCATTCAGAACTGAGTTGACGGCCTTTGTTTCATTTCCATTGGCAATGATGAAGGCGTATGATAACACTAAGGCTTGTGTCAGCAGACGAAGTCCCCACGGTAAGTTAGCAAGGCTTGTGTCAGTACTCGAGGTCCCCACGATAAGTTAGCCAGGCTTGCTTGTGTCAGCAGTCGAGGTCCCCACGGTAAGTTAGCAAAGCTTGTGTCAGCAGTCGAGATCCCCACGGTAAGTTAGCCAGGCTTGTGTCAGCAGTCGAGGTCCCCACGGTAAGTTAGCAAAGCTTGTGTCAGCAGTCGAGGTCCCCACGGTAAGTTAGCCAGGCTTGTGTCAGCAGTCGAGGTCCCCACTGTAATTAGCACAACAAGCAGGCTGAAACCTGAAACCCTGTTGTAGCCCGGGAGATATAATACATGGCTCAGAGGTCCTTGTACTCAGCAGAAGAACCAATCTGCGATAATACACAGCAGCTACAATCAAGTTCACCAACCAAGGACATTCTCTCATCTCCATGAGAGAGTACATCAAAGTAGTATATCTGACTCTGTTGTACTCATCCTCGAGATCGCGTTCTGCCACAACCGTCTCCTGTCTGTTTTGGAACCCTTTATAAACATCATAGACAAAAGTGGCTGCATTTGACCAAGTATATTTCCCTGCCCGGTAATTTTCCAAAACCTTTGGGAGGAGCTTTTCTCTTTCTAAATATTCCTGAAGCTAAACAGCAACGAACTTCTCCAGGACCATATTAAAAGTAAGTATTCTGTAGGGTGATAATCATAAACCCATTTAGCTTTGAATTATCTTTGCCTGGTGTAGGAAGTGTTATTAAATAGCAGTGCACCTAATCCTGGGGTACTGATAACGTCCTGATGCTCAGGTTAAAGCAAGCAGCCATGTCCACAAGTTCTCCATCACTCATATCCCTCAAGTGGGAGTACCTAACCCCTTCTGGTCTTGATGCGATGTCTTCTGCTTTTTTTTTCAAAACATATTTTTAAAATCTTTGGCTGTACGATAACATCACATTATGTATCTTTAATGGTACCTTATAGATCTTCTCTGCGTCTTTGATGTTCCTATCGTCCCGATCTGTCTGTGCTATAAATCTATACAGGAAAGCTTCCCCTTTCTCTTCAACTGTTGTCAAAAGCGAACCGCTATCTCTGTATATTGTAGTCACTGTGGTAGGACGATTTTTCCTTTGGATTTGTGCAATTTCAAGAACTTTCCCAGTGTATTACCTCCTCCAGTCTCATTCGCAAAGTGCTAAAATTGAAAGCTATAATTGCTTTTTCCACACATATCCTTTACAGGACATTGCTGTCTACATCAGCATCTTTCAGCTGATTGTTGATTTCTTGGCAAGATTACGCTCAGTAGTTTGCCATTGCTTTCTGAGCGACCGGCTCACATACCCCGTAAGTTACCGACGAGGAGAGAACCGCTACCGATTCTCGCGCAACGTCACGTTACTCATAAGAGTATGCGGGAATAGGGAGAAAGTCGTGTAACACCTAGACCAGGGAGACCTAAATGTTTTGCATATCCTTTACAGGACATCGATGTCAACATCATAATCTTTCAGCTGACTGTTGATTTCTTGGCAAGATTGCGCTCAGTAGTTTGCCATTGCCCTCTGAGCGACCGGCTCCATACCCTCACAAGTCACTGGCACGACACGAACCGCTTCCAATTCCCATGCACTCACGTCAACCACGAAAGTATCCGTGGTTACGGAGAAAGCTGCAAACGCCTCGGCCAGGGACCCGGCAATTATCGATTTAGATTCGAACCTTGTCACCTTCAAATTACAACAGTGCATTGTTACAGGAACTAGTGTACTTCCACGCAAGACCAGTACACTTGTTCTTGCAGCCATGCTCTGTCGTAATTTGAAGGTAACAGGTTAAATCCCTGACAGTAACTATAGCTTTCAATTTGTAGATTGGCTAGTGCTTCCTGTAATGTCTACTTCTTTCTTCTATTGCTATGAGCGTATAACAATAATATGTGTTTATTAATGAACTGTCTCAGATGCCTCAATGGTTTCCCAATGGATATTTCTGATGTCTGGTGTTGACCGCCAAGTTTGTAGGGTATTGTCTCGTCTACCTGAACATGCCACCTAGAGCCGTCATCTCTGAGCCACTATCTTGTTTAATGTGGCCTGATATGTTAGACTCCAGCTTAAGAATGGAGGTGGAGGCAGTCACTGCGGCTCTTCGCTGGATGGAGAATACGACACACACCATCGTGATTGTAACTGACTCAGAAGCATGCGACGAGGGGTGAGGACGGGGCAGCTTCGTGCGGAGTGGCTTGCTTCGCTTCGGAGGTCACGGGTGACAAGCATCGCTGGATCTTTTCTCCGGGGCATGCCGGTGTGCTGGGAAATGAACAGGCGGACAGATTGGCTGGCTCTGCAGAACTTGGTGGAGTATTGATACATGACAAGGGCAGACGTGGTTGCGGCCTTGGGGAGCACGTGCACACCTCGGAGGAGCAAATGGATTACCATGGTCTGGCAAGAATGAGACAGCGAGGAGTGACGAGGGATCGGGCCGACGCTCAACGCTCAGAGGAAAGGCGAGACGGACTATATAATCAGATTGCTACTGGTACTATTAGTGTTGGAACTCTTCGCTGGCTGCTGAGGATGGGGACGGAGCACTTATGGGAATGCCCCGAATGCTGTGATGTCGATTCCTAAATCAATCAATCAATCAATCAATATGTTAGACACTGTGGTATGATGCTCGACTTTTCTTCTATATTCAAATATCCTAAAATGAACATCTTGTAGAATATTTTTCTTCTTGATCCACAATATTGTGGATTCCACACTCACCCACACAGCCTCCATCCACCCACCCATCCCTTACCACACATCCCAGACAGTAAGAGGGTACCCACCCACACCCACATACACACTTCCCCACCCATACACACATCTCCCACACACACATCCCCAGTCAACAAAAAAACCTCCCACCCCCCCACACCCGACCACCTATATATACCCCCACAAACATCCCCCCACACATCTTCCCACCCACACACACATCCCCCACCCATACTCATTCCCCACAAACATCCATCAACTTACGTACTCATCCCTCAATCACTCACACCCACACATCCCACCCATCAGCACATACATCTCCCATCTACCAACCCACACTCACACACTCCAACCATCCAGCCAAACACACATCCCCCACACTCACTACACATACTTGTGTAACGTAAAAATTAGTGCTGCAATTTAACCCCTCTCTCTCTCTCTCTCTCTCTCTCTCTCTCTCTCTCTCTCTCTCTCTCTCTCTCTCTCTCTCTCTCTCTTTTCTCTCTGTCTCTCTCTCTTTCTCTCTCTCTCACCCCCCCACCCACACCCCGGCCCCCCACACAACACGCACACAACCCTCTCTCACTCACTCTCTCCCACTCACACTCACCAAAACTCTTACTCACTATACAGTAATGTCCATATGTTCGTTTTTTACATATTATATCAATGGGATACAAAATTATAATATGAAAGATGAGAATACACAAAAGATATGGAATCAAGTGTCATTCAAAACGATAATAAGAAAGATGAGAATACACAAAAAAAAATGGAATAGCATGTTACATGATATACGTGCGCTCAACTCTATCTCCCTTCTTGCATACACACACACACACATGCGCACAAACACACAAACACATCCACTCCGCGCCAACTCGTACATCCTGCACCTACCCACACATCCCCCACCTACACAATCTCCCGCAACCCACCCACACATATCGCACCCACCCACAAACTCACTTCCCCACCAAAGCATCTCTCCCCACCTACATATACATCACCACCCATCACCCAATCCACACAATACCCACATATCACGCACCCACCCACATACCCCCAATCACTCATCTCCCCAAACCCCAACACCCAACCCGCACACATATTCCGCACCGACTCACACCCCCAGAAACTCACAACATCCTCACCCACCCACACATCTCCTCAGCCATCCACACACATCCCCCATACACATACCCCGACCCACAAACCCCCTCCACCGACCAAAAAATAAACCTCACATCTAGAGACATACATGATGCCTCACATAACTTCCCCCCCCACCCCCATACCCCCAATCACCCATCTCCCAACTACAACAACCCCCCCCCCGCATACATATCCCGCACCCCTTACACACCCCCACCACTCACACACATCCTCACCCACCCACACATTTCCCCCCCACCCACACACATCCCCCCCCCCACATCCCCCACCCCAAACCAATCCCCCGACCCAAAA